>CAKXYN010000335.1:0-396305 GCA_935064755.1 Tragelaphus eurycerus | reverse complement strand
AAATGGATTAAACTCTCAAATCACAAGACAGATTGGCATGTGTATAAAAACACAACTCTATAGCTATACGAAAGCCTTTGACTGTGTGGATCACAATAAACTGGAAAATTCTGAAAGAGATGGGAATACCAGACCACCTGATCTGCCTCTTGAAAAACCTATATGCAGGTCAGGAGGCAACAGTTAGAACTGGACATGGAACAACAGACTGGTTCCAAATAGGAAAAGGAGTACGTCAAGGCTGTATACTGTCACCCTGCTTATTTAACTTATATGCAAAGTACATCATGAGAAACGCTGGGCTGGAAGAAGCACAAGCTGGAATCAAGATTGCTGGGAGAAATACCAATAACCTCACATATGCAGATAACACCACCCTTATGGCAGAAAGTGAAGAGGAACTAAAAAGCCTCTTGATGAAAGTGAAAGTAGAGAGTGAAAAGGTTGGCTTAAAGCTCAACATTCAGAAAACGAAGATCATGGCATCTGGTCCCATCACTTCATGGGAAATAGATGGGGAAACAGTGGAAACAGTGTCAGACTTTATTTTGGGGCGCAGCCATGAAATTAAAAGACGCTTACTCATTGGAAGGAAAGTTATGACCAACCTAGAGAGCATATTGAAAAGCAGAGACATTACTTTGCCAACAAAGGTCCATCTAGTCAAGGCTATGGTTTTTCCTGTGGTCATGTATGGATGTGAGAGTTGAACTATGAAGAAAGCCGAGCGCCGAAGAATTGATGCTTTTGAGCTGTGGTGTTGGAGAAGACTCTTGAGAGTCCCTTGGACTGCAAGGAGATCCAACTAGTCTATTCTGAAGGAGATCAGCCCTGGGTGTTCTTTGGAAGGACTGATGCTAAAGCTGAAACTCCAGTATTTTGGCCACCTCATGTGAAGAGTTGACTCATTGGAAAAAGACTCTGATGCTAGGAGGGATTGGGGGCAGGAGTAAAAGGGAACAACAGAAGATGAGATGGCTGGATGGCATCACAGACTCAATGGACGTGAGTTTGAGTGAACCCCAGGTGTTGGTGATGGACAGGGAGGCCTGGCGTGCTGCAATCCATGGGGTCACAGGGAGTTAGACACAACTGAGCAACTGAAACTGAACTGAACTGAGCTATATGTATAGCTCCAACTCTATGCTATCTACAAGAGAATCATTTGATATCCAAAGACACAAGCAGGTTGAAAGTGAAAAGATGGGAAAAGATTTAACTGCAAATAGTAACCCAAAGTTACTGGGCATGCAGGGGATGAGGCTATGGTAATACCAGACAAAATAGACTTTAAATCATAAAAGGTTATAAGAGACAAAGAGGAATGTCATATATTATAAAAGGTTTAACACAGAAAAAAGATATAACAATTATAAACATTTATATATCTAATTTTCCAGGCAACAACACTGAAGTGGGTTGCCATTTCCTTCTCCAGATCTTCCCAACTCAGGGATTGAACCCAGGTCTCCCACATTGTAGGCAGACGCTATACCATCTGAGCCACCAGGGAAGTCATATATCTAATTGCAGACCATCAGAATATAATAAATGCAGCAGAAATGGACAGAACTGAAGGGAGAAATACAGAGCTCCATAGTAAGAGTTGGAGACTTCAATACTCACAACAGTGGATAAAACAACTAGACAGAAGGTAAGGAAGGAAAAAGAAGACTTAAAAAGACAATAAACCAACTAGATATAATAGCCATATACAGAACACTCTAGCCAGCAACAAGAGAATACATATTATTCTCAAGTGCGCATAGGACTCACGTGCACGTACAGGACATTGTCCAGGATAGACCATATGTTAGGCCACAAGTCTCAAAGTTTTTAAAGATAGATACTATACAAAATATTTTCTTTAATCCACAACAGGATTAAAGTTAGAAGTCAATAACAAAATTCACAAAATCTTAGAAATTAAGCAACACACTCTTAACCAATGGATCAAGGAAAAACTCACAAAGGAATCTGGAAAGTCCCAGAGATGAGTACAAATGAAAACACAACGAAGGTGCAGCCAAGACAGTAGAGTAGAACTCAGCGCACTTCCTCACATGGGCACATGAAACTTACAACGAATTACAGAGAAACCATCAATGAGAACAATCTGAAGGCCAGCAGAAAATATTTTTCCAAAACTAAAGATATAAAGAAGGAACCACAATGAGATGGGTAGGGATGGGAGAGACACAATATGACCTGACCCACACCACCACCCCCTCAGGTAGACAATCCACAAATGGGAAGATAGCCACAACTGCACAGGTTCTTTCCAAAGAGGGAGGGGTCTGAGGCCCACATTGGGCTCCCCAGCTTGGAGGCCCTGCACCGAAAACAAGCCCCCAGAATATGTGGCTCTCTTAAGGGTGACAGGGCTTGTGTATGGGAGATCCAGAGGGATGTAGAAAACAGAGATTCCTAAAGGGCACACAGTAATCTCACATAATTCAAGTCCCAGTGCAGACTCAGTACTTTGCAGGGATTTGGGTTAAACTCACTGATTTGGAGAGCCTCTTTGAGGCTACTGAAACTTCCCCTGGTGTCATAGACACTGGCAGCAGTCATTTTGGGGAGTTCATTTTACCACTAAGATACTGGTGCTGGCAAGCGTCATTCTGGAATCCTGCCCCCAGCCACCCACTGCAGACTAGCATCATTCCCAGGTCCCTCTGGCCCCACAGCCAGCCAGCTCAGGACCCATCCAATAGTGGAGTGGCATCAACCCCAGGACCCCTCAGGACTAACAGCCAGCCACCCAAGGAGGCCAGAACCAGCTCTGGGCAAGCCTCATGCCATGCAACCAGCCATGGCAGGACCCCTCCCCAACTAACAGCAAGCCAACAGGGATGGCTTGAACTAGGGCTGTGTAGTCAACCGGGCCAGGAATCAGACCCATGTACCCACAGTAGTCATACCAAACCACAACATAACAGTCAACACAGCCTACATGAGGTGACCAGAAGGGAGTGGGCTCCCCTTCATTGAATGTCTTCTACATAAGGCCATTTCCTCAAGATTAGGAAACACAACTGAATTACCAACACATGGAAACACAGAATTAGGCAAAATGAGGAGACAGAGGAGTATGTTACAAATGAAGGAACAAAATCAAACTGAGAACTAGGTGGAGATAAGCAATTTACCCAACAAAGAGTTCAAGGTAATGATTATAAAGATGCTCAACTAACTCAGAAGAATGGATGCATGCAGCAATAAGTTTAAAAAGAGAAAGTATAAAGAAGAACCAAACAGAGCTAAAGAACACAATGACTGAAATAAATAATACAGTACAAGGGTTACCAAGTCCAAGCTCGCTCTGCTTGCTGCACAACAGGTCAATGAATCCAAGAGACAAAGTTTTGAGGCAAGGAAGAAACTTTAATTGGAGAGCTGGCAGGCCGAGAAGATGGCAGGTTAGTACCTCAAAATAACCATCTCATTGGGGTCTGGATGCCAGGTTCTTTTATAAATTAGAGATGAGGGGAGGTGAGGAAGCAAAGTAAAAAGGCCAATAATCTTGCAAACATCTCCTAGAATGGCAAGCCTCAGGAAAGAGATGTGTTAATTTCTTCCTTCCCGCCATCCACATGTGGACAGGACTCTGAACAATGGAACTTTAGAAAGAGGGGCAGGATTCTCTGAGGTAAACCGTTCTGTATGATTATAGTAACAAAAAACAATGGAAAGCAAGTCAAAGAAACAGTTCCAACATGGAGTCAGAAATGGCTTCCTCCCTGTAACAAAAGAAATCAACAGTAGATGAGGTGACACAGAGGAAAAGACTAGTGAACTAGAAGACAGTACTGGAAATTATCCAAGCTGAAGAGAAAAAAGAACAAAAAGAATTTTTAAAAATTAGGATAACTTCTCCAACAAAGGAGGCAAGAATAACATAATGGTGAATAGACAGTCTCAATCTTCAATAAATTGTGCTGGGAAAACTAGATAGCAACACATAAAAGCATGAAAATCAGAACACTCTTTAGCACCATAAACAAAAATAAACTCACAATGGATCAAAGACCTAAATGTAGGGCTGGACTCTATAAAACTCTTAGAGGAAAACGTCACTCTCTGACACAAATCACAGCAATATCTTTTTGGATCCACCTCCCAGAGCAATGTAAATGAAAACAAAAATAAGCAAATGAGACCTAATTAAACTTAAGAGTTTTTGCACAGCAAAAGAAACCATAAACAAAACAAAAAGACAACCCACAGAATGTGAGAAAATATTTGCAAACAAAGCAACAACCAGAGTTTAATCTCCAAAATATACAAACAGCTCACGTAGTTCTATGTCAAGAAAACATACAACCGAATCCAAAAATGGATACAAGACCTAAATAGGTATTTCTCCAAAGAAGACACACAGATGGCCAACAGACACAGGAGAAGATGCTCAATATCACTGATTAGGAAAGAAACACAAATGAAAACTACAGCGAGGCAGCACTCACAGCAGTCAGAATGGCCGTCATCAATAGGTCTACAAACAGAAAATGCTGGAGAGGATGCGGGGGTCTTCCCCAGTGGCTTGGCGGGTAAAGAATCCACCTGCAAGACAGGAGACACAGGAGACTCAGGTTTGGTCCCTGGGTCAGGAAGATTCCCTGGAGAAAATGGCAGTCCACTCCAGTATTCTTGCCTGAAGAATCCCATAGACAGAAGAGCCTGGTGGGCTACAGTTCAAAGGGTCACAAAGAGTTGGACATGACTGTGACTGGACACACACACATACAATGAGATGTGGAGAAAAGGGAACCCTCCTACACTGTTGCTAGGAAAGTAAATCGGTACAACCACTATGGAGAATAGTGTGGAGGTTCCTTAAAAATCTAAAAATAGAGCTACCATATGATCCACGAATCCCACTCCTGAACATATATTCAAAGAAACTCTTTCTTTGAAAAGATACATACACCCTAATGTTCACCACAGCACTATTTACAATAGCCAAGACAGGGAAGCAATCTAAATGTCCATCAACAGAGGTATGGATAAAGAAGATGTGGCATATATATACAATGGAATATTACTCAGCCATAAAAAAGAATGAAATATTGCCATTCACAGCAACACAGATGGACCTAGAGATTATCATGCTAAGTGAAGTAAATCAGAGAAATACAAGTACATGATATCACTCATATATGGAATCTAATTTTTTTAATGATACATATGAACTTATTTACAAAACAGACTCATTTTTAAAACAAACATATGGTTACCAAAAGGGGAACAAGGTGGGGAGGGATAAATTAGGAGCCTGGGATTAACATAAACACACTAATATACATAAATAATCAACATTTACTGTATAGCACAGGGCACTACTCAATATTCTGTAATAACCTATATATTGATAAACAATCTGAAAAAGAATAAGTGTATAACTGAATCACTTTGCTATATACCAGAAACTAACACCACATTGTAGATCCTCCAATAAATTTCTTTAAAATGAGGATAGTGTAAGAGAACTATGACAAAATCCAATATACTAACACTGGCATTATATGGATTGCAGAAAGAGAAAAGATGGAGAAAGGTGAAGGGAACTTATTGAAAGAAACAATAGGTGAAAACTTCCATAACCTGGGAAAGGAAAGAGGTTTAGGGAAGCACAGAGAATGCCCAGTGAGATGAACCAAAGAAGTTTGCACCAACATATTATAATTAAATGGCAAAATTAAAGGAAAAGAGAAAAATCTTAAAAGCATCAAGAGAAAGGCACACAGTTATGCACAAATGGACTAGAGGCCGACTTTCCAGTCAAGAAAGGAGTGGCACAGCATGTTCAAGTGATGTAGGAAAAACATACAACCAAGAATACCCTACCTGGCAAAGCTACTATTTTGGTTTTAGAGGACAGATCAAGAGTTTTACACGCAAACAAAAGCTAGAAGACTTTAGCACCACTAAACTGACTTTGCTGCTAAGTCGCTTCAGTCATGTCCGACTCTGTGTGACCCCATAGACAGCAGCACACCAGGCTCCCCCGTCCCTGGGATTCTCCAGGCAAGAACACTGGACTGGGTTGTCATTTCCTTCTCCAATGCATGCAAGTGAAAAGTGAAAGTGAAGTCGCTCAGTCATGTCCGACCCTCAGCAACCCCATGGACTGCAACCTAACAGGCTCCTCCACCCATGGGATTTTCCAGGCAAGAGTACTGGACTGGGGTGCCACTGCCTTCTCCAAAACTGACTTTACTGGAAACATTAAAAGGATTTCTCTAAGGAAAAAAAGAAAGACCACACTAGAATGTGAAAAACACAAACACCTCATGGTAAAGGCACACATACAGTAAAGGCAGTAGCTCAACCACTTATCAAGGTTCAGTTCAGTTGCTCAGTCATGTCTGACTCTTTGAGACCCCACAGACCGCAGCACACCAGGCTTCCCTGACCACCACCAACTCTCAGAGCTTGCTCAAACTCATGTCCATTGAGTCGGTGATGCCATCCAACCATCTCATCCTCTGTCATCCCCTTCTCCTCCTGCCCTCAATCTTCCCCAGCATCAGGGGCTTTTGCAAGGAGTCAGTTCTTCACATCAGGTGGCCAAACTATTGGAGTTTCAGCTTCAGCATCAGTCCTTCCAATGAATATTCAGGACTGATCTCCTTTAGGATAGACTAGTTGGATCTCCTTTTGCAGTCCAAGGGACTCTCAAGAGTCTTCTCCAACACCACAGATCAAAAGCATCAACTCTTCAGTGCTCAGCTTTCTTTATGGTCCAACTCTCACATCCATATGTGACTACTGGAAAAACCATAGCTTTGATTAAAGGAACTTGTCGGCAAAGTAATGTCTCTGCTTTTTAACATGCTGTCTAGGTTGGTCATAGCTGTTCTTCCAAGGAGCAAGTGTCTTTTAGTTTCATGGCTGCAGTCACCATCTGCAGTTGTTTTGGAGCCCCAGAAAATAAAGTCTGTCACTGTTTCCATTGTTTCCACATCTGTTTGCTATGAAGTGATGGGACCAGATGCCATTATCTTCATTTTTTTTTTAATCTCAGTTTTATGTGTTTATTTATTTACTTTCACTTTACAGTATTGTATTGGTTTTGCCATACATTGACATGAATCCACCATGGGTGTACATGTGTGTTGAGTTTTAAGCCAGCTTTTTCACTCTCCTTGCCAGGAGCCAGTGTGAGAAACTCTGACCGTGGCAAAGGTCGCTGGCACACACAAAGGCGGGATCGAGCCTCAGGAGTCCCCCTGGAAATTCTCGAGCATCTACCCCCAAAACCAGAGTCTGCCTACTTTACTGCTTTGTGCTCTCACTTACACCTCTGACTTTACAGGGGGCTGTCCTGGATGTGACAAGAGTGTTTTAGTTCACAACTGTGAGAGGCATGAGATGTTCTAAACTGTCTAAATACAGATTCCTTTGAGCAGTTAAAAGATTGATTAGAAATTATATTGGTGAAGGGTTTTTCACTTGTTGGGCCAATGTTTGCTGCTAAGTTTCCACATCCCTTACCTGCTGTGTCCCTGGCAGTGTATTGATTAATATAGTTGGTGTAAGTAGTAGCTTTAATGTTTGTAACCTTGGACCCTTGAGTTAATTCTTTTTTCTTGTTATAGCCCACCACACCTTTGCCCTGTAGGAATGAAACTTTATCTAATACTTTTGGAGGGTGGCGCCTGACTAATCACCTTTAGAGAAAAATAAGTTTTCTGAAGAAAGGGTCTTAAAATGTTAACAGGCCTCTGGGCCAGAAGATGATGCAAATCACCTAAACTTTTGCATATGATAAGTTTGCAGGAAGAAAGCCTGGCTTACTGCATGACTCTACCCCTTCCCCCATTATCCTCTATGCATAACTTAAGATACAAAAACTACTTTGGAAAATAAAGTGTGGGCCTTGTTCACCGAAACTTGGTCTTCCCATGTCATTCTTTCTCTCACCTTCTGGCTGAATTGTTCAGCCTCTTTTCTCCACTGAATTTCCTCACTGAGCTATCCTTATTTCAGCCTCTTTTCTTCACTGAATTTCCTCACTGAGCTATCCTTATTTAACCACTCTTTATATCTTCAATTAATGCTTAATTGATCTATTGTTTCCTGATCACCGATGCCCTCTCCCCTTCGAATTCCCTGGATCCACCGGGGCTGGACTCCGGCATCTCCTCTTTCACTTTCATCAAGAGGCTCTTTAGTTCTTCTTCACTTTCTGCCATAAGGGTGATGTCATCTGCATATCTGAGGTTATTGATATTTCTCCCAGCAATCTTGATTCCAGCTTGTGCTTCATTCAGGCTGGCATTTCACATGATGTACTCTGCATGTAAGTTAAATAAGCAGGGTGACAATATACATCCAGGACATACTCCTTTTCCAAGTTGGAACCAGTCTGTTGTTCCATGTGCAGTTCTAACTGATGCTTCTTGACAAGCATACAGATTTCTCAGGAGGCAGGTTAGGTGGTCTGGTATTCCCATCTCTTTCAGAATTTTCCACAGTTTGTTGTGATCTACACAGTCAGAGGCTTTGGCGTAGTCAGTCAAGCAGAAGTAGATGTTTTTCTGGAACTCTCTTGCTTTTACAATGATCCAACGGATGTTGGCAATTTGGTCTCTGGTTCCTCTGCTTTTTCTAAATCCAGCTTGAACATCTGGAAGTCCACAGTTCATGTACTGGTGAAGCCTGCCTTGGAGAATTTTGAGCATTACTTTGCTAGCATACGAGATGGGTGTAACTGTGCGGTAGTTTGAGCATTCTTTGGCATTGCCTTCTTTGAGATTGGAATGAAAACTGACCTTTTCCAGTCCTGTGGCCACTGCTGAGTTTTCCAAACTTGCTGGCATATTGAGTGCTGCACTTTCACAGCATCATCTTTTAGGATCTGAAATAGCTCAGCTGGAATTCCATCACCTCCACTAGCTTTGTTCGTAGGGATGCTTCCTAAGGCCCACTTCACTCTGCATGCCAGGATGTCTGGCTCTGGGCAAGTGATCACACCATCGTGGTTATCTGGGTCATGAAGATCTTTTTTGTATAGTTCTTCTGTGTATTCTTGCCACCTCTTCTTGATATCTTCTGCTTTTGTTAGGTCTATACCATTTCTGTCCTTTATTGAGCCCATCTTTGCATGAAGTGTTCCCTTGGCATCTCTAATTTTGTTGAAGAGATCTCTAGGCTTTCCCATTCTATTGTTTTCCTCTATTTCTTTGCACTGATCACTGAGGAAGGCTTTCTTATCTCTCCTTGGTATTCTTTGGAACTCTGCATTCAGATGGGTATATCTTTCCTTTTCTCCTTTGTCTTTAGCTTCTCTTCTTTTCTTGGCTATTCATAAGGGCTCCTCAGACAGCCATTTTGCCGTTTTGCATTTCTTTCTCTTGGGGATGGTCTTGATCACTTCCTCCTGTACAGTGTCACAAACTTCCATCCATAGTTCTTCAGGCACTCTATCAAACCTAATCCCTTGAATCTATTTGTCACTTCCACTGTATAATCGTAAGGGATTTGATTTAGGTCACAGCTGAATGGTCTAGTGGTTTTCCCTGTTTTCTTCAATTTAAGACTGAATTTTGCAATAAAGAGTTCATAGTCTGAGCCACAGTCAGCTCCCAGTCTTGTTTTCGCTGACTGTATAGAGCTTCTCCATCTTTGGTTGCAAAGAATATAATCAATCTGATTTCGATATTGATTATCTGGTGATGTCCTTGTGTAGAGTCTTCTCTTGTGTTGTTAGAAGGTGTTTACTGTGACAGTGTGTTCTCTTTGCAAAACTCTGTTAACTTTTGCCCTGCTTCATTTTGGCCAAATTTGCCTGTTACTCCAAGTATCCCTTGACTTCCTACTTTTGCATTCCAGTCCCCTGTGTTGAAAAGGACATCTTTCTTGCGTGTTAGTTCTAGAAGGTCTTGTAGGTCTTCTTAGAATCATTCAACTTCAGCTTCTTCCGCATTACTGGTTGGGGTATAGACTCAGATTACTGTGATATTAAATGGTTTGCCTTGGAAACGAACAGAGATCAGTCATTTTTGAGTTTGCACCCAAGTACTGCATTTCAGACTCTTTTGTTGACTATGAGGGCTACTCCATTTTTTCTAAGGAAATCTTGCTCACAGTAGTAAATATAATGGTCATCTGAATTAAATTTGCCCATTCCAGTCCATTTTAGTTCACTGATTCCTAAAATGTCGATGTTCACTCTTGCCATCTCCTGTTTGACCAGTTCTAATTTACCTTGATTCATGGACCTAACATCCATCTTTGCATATCCATGTTTTAGCTGTTGTGAGTAATACAGCTATGAACATCGATGTGTAAATGTCTCTTTGAGAATTTGCTTTCACTTCTTTTGGGTTTATGCCTAAAAGTGGGACCACCGGCACTAATAATTCTGTGTATAATTGTTTTGTGGAACCAACATACCAACTATACCTTTTTACATTCCCACAGAGTGCACAATGGTTCCAGTTTGTCCACTGCTTCACTAAACTTGTATTCTTTTTAAAAAAAAACAGTAGCCATCCTAATGGGTGTGAGATGGTACCTCTCTGTGATTTTGATTTGCATTTCCCTAATGATTTGGGATGCTGAACATCTTTTTGTGGCAACTCACATACCTTCTTTGGAGAAATGTCTATTCCAAGTTCTTTGCTAATTTTGAATTGTTGTTGAGGTTTTTTTTTTTTTTTTTTGAGTTTTAGGAGTTCTCTATATATTTTATTAATCACATATCAGATATATGATTCTCAAATATTTTTTTTACCATCATGTGGTTTTGCCTTTTTACTCTTTTGACTGTGTCTTTTGGTACACAAAATGTTAAATTTTCATAAAGTCAAATTTGTGTATTTTTTGTTGTTACCTTTGCTTTTGATATCATATCAAAGAAATTATTGCCAAGTCCAATGTCATGAAGCTTTTGTTCTATCTTTTCTTCTGAATTTTTTTATTTTTTTAATCTTGCAGTTAGGTCCTTGATTCATTTCTAGTTAATTTTGTATATGATGTTATGTATGGGTCCAGTTTAATTCTTTTGCATGTGGTTATTCAGTTTTCCCAGCATCATTTGTTGAAAGGCAACATTAGCACCTTTGTCAAAAATCACTTCCCTGTATACTTGAGTTTAATTCTAAGCACTCTGTTTTAATCCGTTATTCTATGTTTATCGTTCTGCCTATCTCCCATTCTTGATTACTCTATCTCTGTAGTAAGTTTTTAAATTAAAGCGTGTGTCCTGAAGTTTTGTTCTTTTTTCCAGACACTTCTGGCTACTTGGAATCCCTTGAGATTTCATGTGACTTTTAGTTTGGGTTTTTCTATTTTTGTTTAAAAAGTGCCATTGGCATTTTGATAGGACTTGCTTTGAATCTGTAGATTGTTTTGGATAGTATGGATATTCTTAAGAATATCAAGTCTTTCAATCCATAAACATGAAATATGTTTCCACTTATTTATATCTTCTTCAGTTTCTTTCAGCAATATTTTGTAGTTTTCATTGTACAAGTCTCTCACCTCCTTGATTAAGTTATAATTCCTAAGTATCTTATTCTTTTTGATGCTATTGTGAATGGAACTGTTATTATAATTTCCTTTTTAGATTTATTGTTTGTGTATAAAAATGCAACTGATTTTTGTGTGTTGACTTTGTATCCTGCTACTTTGCTGAATTCATTTATTACCTCTAATTTTTGTGTGTGGAACTTTTAGAGTTTTCTCTCTCTCTCTCTCTCTCTCTCTCTCTATATATATATATATATATATATATATATATAGTTTATATAGAGAGAGTTTTCTATATAAATATATAAGATGATATTAAAAGATGATATATAAGATGATATATATAAGATGACATAATTTGCAAACAGATCACTTTACTTCTTCCTTTCCAATTTAGGTGTATTTTATTTCATTTTCTCATTGCTAATGGCTATAACTAACTGTTTTGGCTATAACTTCCAGTACTGTGTTGAATAAAAGAGGTGAAAACTGGGCATCCTTACCTTGTTCCTGCTCTTAGAGAAAGAGCTTTCAGTCTTTCACTATTAAGTATGATATTTGCTGTGAGTCTTTCAAAAATTGCTCTTATTATGTTGAGATAGTTTTATTCTATTCACAGTTTGTTGGAGTCTTTTTTAATCATGAAAGAGTATTTTATTTTTCCACACTACTTTTCTATATCAGTTGAGATGATTGTGCAGTTTCTTCATGTTGTCGATGTGGCATATTATACTGATCAATTTTCATATGTCAAACCTTCTTTGCACTGCAGAAAAATCTTATTTGGTCATTTGTATAATCCTTTTACTATGCTACCAAATTCTTTTTACTAGGATTTTGTTGAGGATTTTTGCATCAGTATCCATAGGGATATTGGTTTGTAATTTACTTTTCTTGTAATATCTTTGTCTGGCTTTGGTATCAGGGTTAAACTGGCCTTATAGAATGAGTTAGGAAGTGTTCCCTCTTCTACAATTTTCTGGAAAAGCTTGGGGAGAATTGGTATGAAATTTTTCTTTAAAATGTAGAATTCACTAAGTGAAGCCCTCAGGTTGAAAGCTTTTCCTTTTTGGGGAGATATTTAATTATTGATTCAATCTCCTTGCTAGTTATAAGTCTGTTCAGTTTTTCTCTTCATGGTTTACTCTAGTTAGGATTTGTGTTTCTAGGAAGCTTACCAGATGGTCTAAATTATCCAATTTGTTGGGCATACAGTTGTTCATGCTATACTATGCTATGCTAAGTCACCTCAGTCATGTCCGACTCTGTGCGACACCATAGACGGCAGCCCACCAGGCTCCGCCGTCCCTGGGATTCTCCAGGCAAGAACACTGGAGTGGGTTGCCATTTCCTTCTCCAACACATGAAAGTGAAAAGTGCAAGTGAAGTCGCTCAGTCGTGTCTGACTCTTAGCGACCCCATGGACTGCAGCCTACCAGGCTCCTCCGTCCATGGGATTTTCCAGGCAAGAGTACTGGAGTGGGGTGCCATTGCCTTCTCCGACAGTTGTTCATAGTACTCTCTTATAATAATTTTTATTTCTGTAGAATTGGTAATAATGTCCACACTTTTAACTCTGGTGTTAGTAATTTTTCTTAGCTCATCTAATAGTTATCAAGTTTCTTGATCTTTTCAAAGAACCAACCTAAAAAATTGTTTAAATGAAGTAATTTCCAGGGCTTCCCAGATGGCGCTAGTGATAAAAACCCACCTGCCTATGCAGGAGACAGAAGAGACATGGGTTCGATCCCTGATCAGGAAGACCTCCCCTCTAGAGGAGGAAATGGCAGCCCACTCCAGTATTCTTCCCTGGAGAATCCCATGGATAGAGGAGCCTGGCGGTTACAGTCCATACGGGTGCAAAGAGTCAGACATGACTGAAGCAACTTAGCATGTAGTTGATTTCAAGTGTTGTTTTATCTTTATATAAACCAAAGTGATTCACACATACAAGCATGTATATAAATATATGTATATATGTGTGTATTAGATTCTTTTCCATTATTCAGTTGCTCAGTCATGTCTGACTCTTTGCAACCCTGTGGACTGTAGCATGCCAGGCTTCCCTGTCCATTACCAACTCCTGGAGCTTGCTCAAATTCATGTCCATCAAGTCGGTGATGCCATCCAACCATCTCATCCTCTGTCTTCCCCTTCTCCTGCCCTCAATCTTTCCCAGCATCAGGGTCTTTTCTAGTGAGTCAGTTCTTTGAAGCATCAGGTGGCCAAAGTGTTGGAGCTTCAACATCAGTCCTTCCAGTGAATATTCAGGACTGATTTCATTTAGGATTGATGTGTGATAGATGTGATTGATAGGTGTGATCTCCTTGCAGTCTAAGGGACTCTCAAGAGTCTTCTCCAATACCACAGTTCAAAAGCATCAATTTTTTTGGTGCTCAGCTTTAATGGTCCAGCTCTCACATCTGTACATGACTACTAAAAAAACTATAGCTTTGAATAGATGGACCTTTGTTGGCAAAGTAATGTCTCTGCTTTTAAATATGCTGTCTAGGTTTGTCATAGCTTGTTTTCCAAGCAGCAAACATCTTTTAATTCCATGGCTGCAGTTGCCATCTGCAGTGATTTTGGAGCCCAAGAAAATAAAGTCTGTCTCTGTTTCCATTGTTTCCCCACCTATCTGCCATGAGGTGATGGGACCAGATGCCATGATCTTCGTATTTTGAATGTTGAGTTTTAAGCCAGCTTTTGCACTCTGCTCTTTCCCTTTCATCAAGAGGCTCTTTAGTTCCTTTTATCTTTATTACATAAGGGTGGTGTCATCTGAGGTTACTGATATGTCTCCTGGCAATCTTGTTTCCAACTTGTGCTACATCCACCCCAGCATTTTGCATGATATACTCTGCATATAAGTGAAATAAGCACGGTGACATATACAGCCTTGATGTATTCTTTTCCCAGTTTGGCACCAGTCCATTGTTCAATGTCCGGTTTTAACTGTTGCTTCTTGACCTGCATACAGATTTCTTTTCCATTATAGGTTATTATAGGATATTGAGAATTGTTTCCTGTGCTAAACTGTAGGTCCTTGTTGGTTATCTATTTTATATATAGTAGTATGTATATTTTAATCCCAAACTCCTAATTTATCCTTCCCCTGCTTTTCCCTTTCATGGCCATAAGTTTGTTTTCTTTGTAAGTCTATTTCTGTTTTGTAAATAAGTCCATTTGTTTCCTTTTTTAAGATTCCACATACAAGTGATGTCATATAATATTTGTGTTCCTTTGTCTGACTTCACTTATTATGAAAATCTGCTGCAAATGACCTTATACTATTCTTTTTTTATGATGGAGTAATATTACATTGTGTATATAAACCACATCTTTATCCATTCATCTAATGATGGACATTTCCACTGCATGATTGTAAGGGATTTGATTCAGGTCATAACTGAATGGTCTAGTGGTTTTCCCTACTTTCTTCAATTTAAGTCTGAATTTTGCAATAAGGAGTTCATGATCTGAGCCACAGTCAGCTTCCAGTCTTGTTTTTGCTGACTGTATAGGGCTTCTCCATCTTTGGCTGCAAATATAATCAATCTGATTTCAATGTTGGCCATCTGGTGATGTCCGTATGTAGAGACTTCTATTGTGTTGCTGGAAGAGGGTGTTTGCTATGACCAATGCACTATCTTGGCAAAACTCTGTTAGCCTTTGCCCTGCTTCATTCTGTACTCCAAGGCCAGATTTGCCTATTACTCCAGATATCTCTTGACTTCCTGCTTTTGCATTCCAGTCCCCTATGACAAAAAAGACATCTTTTTTGGGTGTTAGTTCTAGAATGTCTTGTAGGTCTTCATAGAACCTTTTAACTTCAACTTCTTTGGCATTAGTGGCTGGGGCATAGAATCAGATTAGTATGGTATTGAATGGTTTCCCTTGGAAACAAACAGAGATCATTCTGTCATTTTTGAGTTTGCACCCAAGTACTGCATTTTGGACTCTTTTGTTGACTATGAGGGCTTTCTTAATTTCTTCTAAAGGATTCTTGGCCACTGTAGTAGATATAATGGTCATCTGAATTAAATTTGCCCATTCCAGTCCATTTTAGTTCACTGATTCCTAAAATGTCGATGTTCACTCTTGCCATCTCCTGTTTGACCACTTCCAATTTACCTTGATTCATGGACCTTACATTCCAGGTTCCCATGCAATATTGTTCTTTACAACATCAGACTTTACTTCCATCTTCAGTCTTATCCACGACTAGGCTTTGTTTTCACTTTGGCTCCATCTCTTCATTCTTTCTGGAGTTATTTCTCCACTCTTCTGCCATAGCATATTGGGCACCTTCTGACCTGGGGAGTTCATCTTTCAGTGTTATATCTTTTTGCTTTTTCATACTGTTCATGGGGTTCTCAAGGCAAGAACTGAAGTGGTTTTCCATTCCCTTCTGCAGTTTAAATTGAAGAAAGTAGGGAAACCACTAGACCATTCAGCTGTGACCTAAATCAAATCCCTTACAATTATACAGTGGAAGTGACAAATAGATTCAAGGGATTAGGTTTGATAGAGTGCCTGAAGAACTATGGATGGAAGTTTGTGACACTGTACAGGAGGAAGTGATCAAGACCATCCCCAAGAGAAAGAAATGCAAAATGGCAAAATGGTTGTCTGAGGAGCCCTTATGAATAGCCAAGAAAAGAAGAGAAGCTAAAGACAAAGGAGAAAAGGAAAGATATACCCATCTGAATGCAGAGTTCCAAAGAATACCAAGGAGAGATAAGAAAGCCTTCCTCAGTGATCAATGCAAAGAAATAGAAGAAAACAATAGAATGGGAAAGCCTAGAGATCTCTTCAACAAAATTAGAGATGCCAAGGGAACACTTCATGCAAAGATGGGCTCAATAAAGGACAGAAACGGTGTAGACTTAACAGAAGCAGAAGATATTAAGAAGAGGTGGCAAGAATACACAGAAGAACTATACAAAAAAGATCTTCATGACCCAGATAACCACGATGGTGTGATCACTTGCCCAGAGCCAGACATCCTGGCATGCAGAGTGAAGTGGGCCTTGTGAAGCATCCCTACGAACAAAGCTAGTGGAGGTGATGGAATTCCAGCTGAGCTATTTCAGATCCTAAAAGATGATGCTGTGAAAGTGCAGCACTCAATATGCCAGCAAGTTTGGAAAACTCAGCAGTGGCCACAGGACTGGAAAAGGTCAGTTTTCATTCCAATCTCAAAGAAGGCAATGCCAAAGAATGCTCAAACTACTGCACATTTACACTCATCTCGCACGCTAGCAAAGTAATGCTCAAAATTCTCCAAGGCAGGCTTCAACAGTACATGAACCATGAACTTCCAGATGTTCAAGTTGGATTTAGAAAAGGCAGAGGAACCAGAGACCAAATTGCCAACATCCGTTGGATCATTGAAAAAGCAAGAGAGTTCCAGAAAAACATCTACTTCTGCTTGATTGACTACGCCAAAGCCTCTGACTGTGTAGATCACAACAAACTGTGGAAAATTCTGAAAGAGATGGGAATACCAGACCACCTAACCTGGCTCCTGAGAAATCTGTATGCAAGTCAAGAAGCATCAGTTAGAACCGGACAAGGAACAACGGACTGGTTCCAACTTGGGAAAGGAGTATGTCCTGGATGTATATTGTCACCCTGCTTATTTAACTTACATGCAGAGTACATCATGTGAAATGCCAGCCTGAATGAAGCACAAGCTGGAATCAAGATTGCTTGGAGAAATATCAATAACCTCAGATATGCAGATGACACCACCCTTATGGCAGAAAGCAAAGAAGAACTAAAGAGCCTCTTGATGAAAGTGAAAGAGGAGAGTGAAAAAGCTGGCCTAAAACTCAACACACATGTACACCCGGGGGATTGTGATAACAAAATAAAAAAAAAAAAAAAAAAAAAAAAAGAAAAAAAAAAAAAAAAAAAAAAAAAAAAAAAGATATTTTTTTTTTTAAAAAAAAATCTTTTTTATTAATTATCAGAAACATTACAAACATCTAGTATGAACAAATTGTAACATGATAGTGTTTAGTTTGAACAATTAATACATTTCAGATATAATATTATACATATTTCAATGCTATTCTCCCCAATCATCTCACCCTCTCCTGGTCCCAGAGTCCAAAGTCTGGTCTATACATCAGTGTCTCTTTTGTTGTCTCGTAAATAGGGTTATTTTTTACCATCTTTCTAAATTCCATATATATGCGTTAGTATACTGTATTTGTGTTTTTGTTTCTGGCTTACTTCACTCTGTATAATAGGCTCCAGTTCCATCCACCTCCTTAGAACTGATTCAAATGTAATCTTTTTAATGGCTGAGTAATATTCCATTGTGTATATGTACCACAGCTTGCTTATCCATTCATCTGTGGATGGACATCTAGGTTGCTTCCACGTTCTGGCTATTGCAAACAGTGCTGCTATGAACATTGGGGTACAGGTGTCTCTTTCAATTCTGGTTTTCTCAGTGTATATGCCCAGCAGTGGGATTGCTGGATCATAAGGCAGTTCAATTTGCAGTTTTTTGAGGAATCTCCATACTGTTCTCCAAAGTGGCTGTACTAGTTTGCATTCCCACCAACAGTGCAAGAGGGTTCCCTTCTCTCCGCACCCTCTCCAGCATTTATTGCTTGTGGACTTTTGGATAGCAGCCATTCTGATTGGCGTGAAATGGTATCTCATAGTGGTTTTGATTTGCATTTCTCTGATATGAGTGATGTTGAGCATCTTTTCATGTGTTTGTTAGCCATCTGTATGTCTTCTTTGGAGAAATGTCTATTGAGTTCTTTGGCCCATTTTTTGATTGGGTCATTTATTTTTCTGGAATTGAGCTGTAGAAGTTGCTTGTATATTTTTGAGATTAGTTGTTTGTCAGTTGCTTCATTTGCTATTATTTTCTCCCATTCTGAAGGCTGTCTTTTCACCTTGCTTATAGTTTCCTTTGTTGTGCAAAAGCTTTTTAAGTTTGATTAGGTCCCATTTGTTCATTTTTGATTTTATTTCCAATATTCTGGGAGGTGGGTCACAGAGGATCCTGCTGTGATGTAAGTCAGAGAGTGTTTTGCCTATGTTTTCCTCTAGGAGTTTTATGGTTTCTGGTCTTACATTTAGCTCTTTAATCCATTTTGAGTTTATTTTTGTGTATGGTGTTAGAAAGTGTTCTAGTTTCATTCATATGGAGGGGTCTTGTTTTTGTATCCATTCAGCCTCTCTGTCTTTTGGTTGGGGCATTCAACCCATTTACATTTAAGGTAATTATGATAAATATGATCCCATTGCCATTTACTTTGTTGTTTTGGGTTTGAATTTATATCCTTTTTGTGTTTCCTGTCTAGAGAATGTCCTTTAGTATTTGTTGGAGAGCTGGTTTGGTGGTGCTGAATTCTCTCAGCTTTTGCTTGTCTGTAAAGGTTTTGATTTCTCCTTCATATTTGAATGAGATCCTTGCTGGGTACAATAATCTGGGCTGTAGGTTCTTTTCTTTCATCACTTTAAGTATGTCTTGCCATTCCCTCCTGGCTTGGAGAGTTTCTATTGAAAGATCAGCTGTTATCCTTATGGGAATTCCCTTGTGTGTTATTTGTTGTTTTTCCCTTGCTGCTTTTAATATTTGTTCTTTGTGTTTGATCTTTGTTAATTTGATTAATATGTGTCTTGGGGTGTTTCGTCTTGGGTTTATCCTATTTGGGACTCTCTGGGTTTCTTGGACTTGAGTGATTATTTCCTTCCCCATTTTAGGGAAGTTTTCAACTATTATCTCCTCTAGTATCTTCTCATGGTCTTTCTTTTTGTCTTCTTCTTCTGGGACTCCTATGATTCGAATATTGTAACGTTTAATATTGTCCTGGAGGTCTCTGAGTTGTCCTCATTTCTTTTAATTCGTTTTTCTTTTTTCTCCTCTGATTCCTTTAATTCTGCCATTCTATCTTCTAATTCGCTAATTCTATCTTCTGCCTCTGTTATTCTACTATTTGTTGCCTCCAGAGTGTTTTGGATCTCATTTATTGCATTATTCATTATATTTGATTCTTTTTTATTTCTTCTAGGTCCTTGTTAAATCTTTCTTGCATCTTCTCAATCTTTTCTCAGACTATTTATCCTGATTCCATTTTGCTTTCATTTTGTTATTTAACTTTTATTCGTTCTTTATCAGGTAGGTTCGCTTTTCTTCCTCTTTTGTTTGGTTTGGTGGGCTTTTATCCTGTTCCTTTACCTGCTGGGAATTCTTCTGTCTTTTCATCTTGTTTAAATTGCTAGGTTTGGGGTGTCTTTACTGTATTCTGGTAGTCTGTGGGTTCTCTTTATTGTGGCGTTCTGCACTATATGTGGGTTTGTACCGGTGGCTGTCAGGTTTCTTGTTTATGGAAGCTTGTATCGGTGTTCTGGTGGGTGGAGCTGGATTTCTTTTCTCTGGGGTGCAGTGGAGTGTCTAGTAGTGAGTTATGAGATGTCTATGCTTTTGGGGTCGCTTTGTGTAGCCTGTGTATTGGAGCTCAGGCTGTGTTCTTGTTTTCTGGAGAATTTGCTTGGTTGTCTTGTTGTGGAACTTGCTGGTCTTTGTGTGATGCTTGGTTTCAGAGTAGGTATGGAGGCTTTTAATGAGCTCCTGTCAATTAGTGTTTCGTGGGATCAGGGTATGGACTTAAGCCTCCTGGTTCCAGTTATTGGTCTTATTTTTACAGTAGTCTCAAACTTCTTCTTCTATAATGCATTCCACAACTGGACTGCTCAGAGATGTTCACGGAATTATACATAGAAGGAAAAAGGGAGGAAGGAGACAGAGGTGGTCAGGAGGATAAAAGGAGGGAGTGTGAAGGAGAGAGACAGATCTAGTCAGTAATCAGTAAAGAAAAGAAAAAAGGAAAGGAAAAAAGCAAAGGACAAAAAGGAAAAAAGAAAAAAAAAAAAAAAGGGTCGCAAAGTATATCTAAACGTGGAGATTAAAAAGTACTAGAGGATAAAAATAATAATAATAATAAAAAAATAAAAGAAAAAAAAAACAAAACAAAAAAAATTAAAAGGGAAAAAAAAAATTTTTGTTTTCTTAAAAAAAAAAAAAAATTTTAAAAATATATATATATTAAAAAAAGAAAAGAAAAAAAAGGAAATAATGATGGTAAAAAAGAAAATATATAAGAGTTTCTCTATTATTGTTGTGGGTTCAGTTCATTTTCAGCTAGTTCCTTGTTCCGGCTAAATTTCTCAAGATCTATAGGCCCCTTTCTCTGTGGTTGGTCTGTATAGTTCTTCGTTCTGTGCACGGTTCGGCGGTGTTCTGGGCCAGGCCCGTCACTCGTGTGGTCGGCGCTGCACAATCTGGATTGCCGGCCCAAACTACTCCAGTTAGGCAGCACTCCAGACAATCAGGCGAACGAGTCTGCGCTGAGGCCCGCAGAGGGGAGGGGGTCGGCGACGGGAATGGCGGGCGGGCGGGTGGGGGAGGGGATGGGGTGGCCCTCGTGGGAGCCGCCGGCACAGCGGGCGGGGGGCACGCCTGCGCGGGAGTGGCCGGCGGGGGAGCGTCCAGTGGGGGAGAGTCCCTCGGGGAGCGTCCCTCTGGGGAGCGCCGGCAGCGGAGCGTCCCGCGTGGGAACGGCCAGGCGTCTCCCTGCCCAGCCCCAGCTCCCCAATGGCAGATGCGGGCGTTTGCAGCGGTGCTTTTCCACTGCTGAGTTACCGCAGGGCCCGCAGTCTGTGGGTTCTAATTGCTCAACTGTTCTCCTCCCTGTTATGATAGTCTCCGTGTTTCCCAGGTTCGGCGCAGATTCCGCAGGAGAGTGTTTCCTGGTGTTTGGAAACTTCTCTTTTTAAGACTCCCTTCCCCGGACAGGGTCCGCCCTCCCTCTTTGTCTCTCTCTGGCTTCTTTTCTTTCCTACCTCCTTTAGGGCAGTGAGTTGCTTTTCTGGTGTCCGCGTCCTCCGCCAGCCTCCGAGCTGTTTGTGGTTTCCGGCGCCCAGTGTCCATTGAGGTGGAGGAGCGTTTCTCGGCGTTCTGTGTCTGCCTATACCTAGAGCTTCTTTTCTCATGCTGGCTGACCGCGTCCTCCGTTTCAGGTCCCACCTCTTCTCCAGTCCAGTTCTCTGTGTGCAAATTGAACACCTTAAAGCTGAGATTTTTTAAAAAATGAAGATAATGGCATCTGGTCCCATCACTTCATAGCAAACAGATGTGGAAACAATGGAAACAGTGACAGACTTTATTTTCGGGGGCTCCAAAACAACTGCAGATGGTGACTGCAGCCATGAAACTAAAAGACACTTGCTCCTTGGAAGAACAGCTATGACCAACCTAGACAGCATGTTAAAAAGCAGAGACATTACTTTGCCGACAAGTTCCTTTAATCAAAGCTATGGTTTTTCCAGTAGTCACATATGGATGTGAGAGTTGGACCATAAAGAAAGCTGAGCACTGAAGAGTTGATGCTTTTGATCTGTGGTGTTGGAGAAGACTCTTGAGAGTCCCTTGGACTGCAAGGAGATCCAACTAGTCTATCCTAAAGGAGATCAGTCCTGAATATTCATTGGAAGGACTGATGCTGAAGCTGAAACTCCAACAGTTTGGCCACCTGATGTGAAGAACTGACTCCTTGCAAAAGCCCCTGATGCTGGGGAAGATTGAGGGCAGGAGGAGAAGGGGATGACAGAGGATGAGATGGTTGGATGGCATCACCGACTCAATGGACATGAGTTTGAGCAAGCTCTGAGAGTTGGTGGTGGTCAGGGAAGCCTGGTGTGCTGCGGTCTGTGGGGTCGCAAGGCGTCGAACATGACTGAGTGACTGAACTGAAAACATCAAAGCACCCCAAATGTGCACCGACAGATGAATGGATAGGCAAAATGTGGTCTATACATATGAACTATTACATAGCCTTAAAAAAGAATGTGTACAATATGTAACATCAGAGATAAACTTTAAGGATATTATTTAAGTCACAAAAAAGACAAATGCTGTATGAACCCACTAACATGAGTTCACTTAGAGTAATCAAAACTATAAGGATAAAGAATAAAATGTTGGTTGACAGGCTGAAGGAGATGAAAATGAGGAATTACTCAGTGTGTGTATAGTTTCAGTTTTATATGCTAAATAGAGTCATGAGGATGGAAGGGTGGTGATGACTACATAGCAGTGTGCACGTATCTAGTACCACTGAACTATACTACAAAAACTGTTAGTGTATTTCATGTATGTCTATTTCACATAAACATTACATTACTCTTGAGTGACAGGAGTGTCTTTTGCTATTCTTAACAATCCCATCTCATCCGCACCTGTGTTTATGCTAACATCAACACATAGGTTAGTGAAC
Organism: Tragelaphus eurycerus; assembly: GCA_935064755.1. Classification (NCBI taxonomy): domain Eukaryota; kingdom Metazoa; phylum Chordata; class Mammalia; order Artiodactyla; family Bovidae; genus Tragelaphus; species Tragelaphus eurycerus. The sequence goes on along the minus strand of CAKXYN010000335.1, from coordinate 373,515 downwards.
TTATTGATCGTGTTGGGGGAGCAGCTGTGCCTGGAGGAAGCATGGAAGCGCTGTCCCCCACCCCACTCCTTGCCCTATATGCATCTCTCCCATTTGCCTGTCCCTAAGTTTCACCCTTGTAAAAAATAGCAAAGTGGTCACTGTAAGCAAAGCTCTATTCTGAGTTCTGTGAGTCATTCTAGTGAATTATTGAACCTGAGGGGTGAGCGTGTGGAAAATCTTGAATTTACAGCCACCTGGGCAGATGTGCAAGTAGCCTGGGGACCTCGCTGGCAGCTGCTATCTTAAGTGCGGGCGGTCACTTCAGTGCTACTCAGCCCTCAACTCTGGGGTCTACACTCACTCAGGTTTGTTCAGAATAGAATAGACTTGCCAGACACCTAGTTGGTTTCAAAAGTTGTTGTTGGAATGACACAACCACCCCATCACTATTCCCACAGTAAAGATGAGGAAAGTAGAAGAAAGAGATGTGAGGGGGCTCACCCAATGTCAGGGAGCAGCTGGGATTCCAGCCAGGCTGCCTGACTCCAGAATTCACACCAGTAACTTTTAACAGCTCTTCCATACCTTACATTCCAACCATAAATGAAATGATGTTTTCCACGGGCAATTCCATATTTTCCTGCTTCTGTGTTACTGCTCATCTTCCCTGGAACGCTCTTCTCTCCCACCTCCATGTTCTAATACGACATCAAGGTCAAGCACCAGTACCAGCTTGTGAAGCCCTCACCCAGCCCCAGTGCTCAGCTGAAGCCATGGAAACACAGTTCATGCGCCAGCAACGACAGGACTGACCTCCAGACCAGCGGCTTCACTCTGGACTCAGTGCTGTCCCCTGTGCGGAGGCCACATCACCCCTGGGCTGCTCCCGGCCATGACTGAGTATAACAGACGCTTCCAGACAGCTCTGAGGCTAGCTTTGGCTCAAGGACTCCTGATGGCCTGGCCACATCTTCCCTGGGCGGCCCTCTCTTCCTCCCAACTCTCAACTTCTCTTTCACTCAGGGGTCAGGCTACATTGTGGCTGGATGGCTCTCCCAGGTTTTCTCAGCTCCCTCCCTGTTTTCTCACAGCTCATACCCGCTAATCAATCCTTGCACAGTTAATCCTGTCTTGGAATCTACATTTTTCTCTGTATTTCCCATTTTATTATCTATTTACTATTTCATTTAAAAGTCTCTCTCAAGCTTTTAACTTATATAATTTATGGGAACCAACACCACCACCAAAAAGTCTGGGCAACTACCTACACTGTGGTTATTGTGTGCCAGTGACATTTCCAAATTTATATTTAATACCTAAATAAAGAATAGCAAGAAGAGATAAGAAAGCCTTCTTCAGCGATCAATGCAAAGTAACAGAGGAAAACAAGAGAATGGGAAAAACTAGAGATCTCTTCAAAAAAATTAGAGATACCAAAGGACCATTTCATGCAACGATGGGCTCAGTAAAGGACAGACATGGTATGGACCTAACAGAAGCAGAAGATATTAAGAAGAAGTGGCAAGAATACACAGAAGAACTGTACAAAAAAGATCTTCACGACCCAGATAATGACGATGGTGTGATCACTCACCTAGAGCCAGACATCCTGGAATGTGAAGTCAAGTGGGCCTTAGACAACATCACTACAAACAAGGCTAGTGGAGGTGATGGAATTCCAGTTGAGCTATTCCAAATCCTGAAAGATGATGCTGTGAAAGTGCTGCACTCAATATGCCAGCAAATTTGGAAAACTCAGCAGTGGCCACAGGACTGGAAAAGGTCAGTTTTCATTCCAATCCCAAAGAAAGGCAATGCCAAAGAATGCTCAACTACCACACAATTGCATTCATCTCACACGCTAGTAAAGTAATGCTCAAGATTCTCCAAGCCAGGCTTCAGCAATACATGAACCGTGAACTTCCTGATGTTCAAGCTGGTTTTAGAAAAGGCAGAGGAACCAGAGATCAAATTGCCAACATCTGCTGGATCATGGAAAAAGCAAGAGAGTTCCAGAAAAACATCTATTTCTGCTTTATTGACTATGCCAAAGCCTTTGACTGTGTGGATCACAATAAACTGTGGAAAATTCTGAAAGAGATGGGAATACCAGACCACCCGATCTGCCTCTTGAGAAATTTGTATGCAGGTCAGGAAACAACAGTTAGAACTGGACATGGAATAACAGACTGGTTCCAAATAGGAAAAGGAGTACATCAAGGCTGTATATTGTCACCCTGCTTATTTAACTTATATGCAGAGTACGTCATGAGAAACGCTGGGCTGGAAGAAGCACAAGCTGGAATCAAGATTGCCGGGAGAAATATCAATAACCTCAGATATGCAGATGACATCACCCTTATGGCAGAAAGTGAAGAGGAACTAAAAAGCCTCTTGATGAAAGTGAAAGTGGAGAGTGAATAAGGTTGGCTTAAAGCTCAACATTCAGAAAACGAAGATCATGGCATCCAGTCACATCACTACATGAGAAATAGATGGAGAAATAGTGGAAACAGTGTCAGACTTTATTTTTCTGGGCTCCAAATCACTGCAGATGGTGACTGCAGCCATGAAATTAAAAGATGCTTACTCCTTAGAAGGAAAGTTATGACCAACCTAGATAGCATATTCAAAAACAGAGACATTACTTTGCCAACAAAGGTCCGTCTAGTCAGGGCTATGGTCTTTCCTGTGGTCATGTATGGATATGAGAGCTGGACTGTGAAGAAGGCTGAGTGCTGAAGAATTAATGCTTTTGAACTGTGGTGTTGGAGAAGACTCTTGATAGTCCCTTGGACTGCAAGGAGATCCAACCAATCCATTCTGAAGGAGATCAGTCCTGGGATTTCTTTGGAAGGAATGATGCTAAAGCTGAAACTCCAGTACTTTGGCCACCTCATGTGAAGAGTTGATTCATTGGAAAAGACTCTGATGCTGGGAGGGATTGAGGGCAGGAGGAGAAGGGGCCAACAGAGGATGAGATGGCTGGATGGCATCACTGACTCGATGGACGTGAGTCTGGGTGAACTCCGGGAGTTGGTGATGGACAGAGAGGCCTGGCGTGCTGCAATTCACAGGGTCGCAGAGAGTCGGACACAACAGAGGGACTGAACTGAACTGAAATAAACATTGTTAATGTTCATTAATATACCGTCTTAAATCATCCAGGAACTTCTAGTTAGCTACAAAGCACACACTGGGAATCTGTTTCTTGAAGGACCCAGATGGATATTCCCTGGGTTGAAAGATCGTCTTCCAACCTGAGCCTCCACAGCATCTCATTGGTGCCCGCATCGGGACACGTGACACAGCCAACCTTGGAAGCCATTACTGCCTTATTTCTCCTACTAGACTTTAAGCTTCTTGCGAGACTCTAAGCCTGAGTCATTTTTTTTTTTTTTTTTAATCCTTCTCTACACTTAGTATACAGTCTATAAATATTTTATCTATTCACTAGTGAATGAATAAATAAGGACCTGCGAACAGGGAACACAGACTAGGAGGGGAATATTTCTTAACGTCTGCTCTCTGTGATGTTAACAAGTATCATTTGGAGGGAAAATTCATGGTCACACCAAGTTTAGGAAGTGCTGAGCTGAACAAAAATCAACAGATGTCTTTACTGTACAACTTCTCTGAGCATTTAAAATGCTTCTTTCATTTTATGACTCTCCAGAAAGCAGTGTCCTTCTATGGTCCATAGAATTGGTGTTCTGAGGAACCCAGTTTGGAAAGCATAATTAGAAAGACCAAGGAAAGCTTCCACGATGCGTGGTGCATCTGAGATCATCTGAAAGAACTGCAAGGGCTTCAGCAGGCCAAGATGGAAGAGAGAAAGTGAAGAACTTTTCGAGGAGCATTTAGTAAGCTACAGAGGCAGGAAGGGACCAGTCACATTTGGAGAAATCATATAGACTGTTTACTAGGTTCCCCTGGTGGCTCAGACGGTAAAGAATCTGCCCGCAATGTGGGAGACATGGGTTGAATCCGTGGGTTGGGAAGATCGCCTGGAGAAGGGAACAGCGACCCACTTCAGTATTCTGGCCTGGAGAATTCCATTAACAGAGGAGCCAGGCAGGCTACAGTCCACAGGGGTCGCAGAGAGCAGGACACGACCGAGTGACTTTCATCTTCATGAGAGCCTAAAGGGTAGCAAGAGCAGAAAGGAAGGTCATGGAGGAACTGCATTTTAGACTATGATATTTGGCCTTTATCCTATGATGCTATGAAAGTTTCTGCACCAGGAAATGATGGGATAAATGGTGACAAAGGGAACCGTTAGTTTTAATTAGAAAAGCATGGTGCATGTTTAATGGTTCACCAAGAAGAATTCCATATGCTGCAAAACCAAAGAAAGCAATCTCAGGTTTTATAACCAAGGCAATCTGTTTGTCACATTACTAAATCCATAGCCATAATAAGGCTTCTGCAGTGCTTAATGTTCTGGTTTGCAATATGTGTTATGGGAAAGAATCTATTAAAATGTTAAGATGAACAAATCATCTTGCATCAACTTCTTTGGGAAAGAAGGTATAAATTACATCATCTCAATTTCTTGCCTCTTTTTTTAGCCCAGATTTGTCGCTTACAGTCACATATTTGGGGCAACTGAAGTTAGTAACCTTTAAGCAAACCTGTAGCTTATTCTCATCAAGAGATATGTGATACTTGCGGACATTATCATTCAACCAAAAAGCTGGTATATGGCATGTTGCAGCAAGAGGTGCCAAGTCATGCACATCTGAGTCTGTGCTCTTAGGAAAGGCTAGCTGTTGCAGAGTTGAAATTTAACTAATCAGCTCTTCTTTACGCAATTAAATTAAAAGCAAATACTACTTTATAAGTTGAAAATATATTTGTCTTCAATATGCAATGATGGGAAAGTTGAATATATTCCAGATCTAACATATTGCTTTGGTTGATATTATCCCAAAGAATCATTTTTAATTATTTTCCATTTTAACCTGCATCATTTTGAGTTTTTTCAAATCAATGCAGGAACAATTCAAACCCTTCCAGAGACATTTTCGTGTTTTCTGAGGGTATGTTCAGTTACTGAAATATGTCTTTGCAGTTATTTTTCTCAGGATACAAATAGGATTTTTATCTTTGGGGGTTTTTCCAACTTTAATGCACATGCCTTTCAGTTTACCACCTAGGACTCTTTCTCAATTCTTCTCTGTCTAAAGATACTGGATTGGCCAGAAAGTTCATCCAGATTTTTCCATAACATCTGACAGCATAATTCAAATGAACTTTTTGGCCAATGTAATACTATCAACACCACTGATTCAGACTTGACTGCAGAAATCCCTGAATGTATTCATTTAATCCTTCTCATCCCATCTCATCGGCTCCCTGCCTTAGGACTTTTACTCATGCTGTTCCTTCTCTTCCTCACCAAGATAACTATCACTTACTCAGAGAAATTTTCCTTGATGGTCATAATTGCGTCAGTGCTTCCTGCATCACTTCTTGTAGCCTTTCCCCACTCCTAAATCTTACCACTGTTGTAATTTTCATATTTGTGTTATTACTTAATAGTAGCCTGATTTCCCCTTGGACCCTAATTTCCCTGAATTATGGAGATGTATGGTGAAATAAGGAATCTAGTAGATCTTTTCTATCAAATAATAATTTAAATCACATTTAATTTATATATTTCAAACTCTTCAATGTGATGTCTAAGAAATTACAAGTTTTGGGCAACTTTGCAAACCAAATAAAGGGTTTTTTTTTTGGGAAAATTCCCAAAACCTGAAAAGAGGACAAGAACTACCAGAAGGTGAAAAAGGTTTGGCTAATTTTTAAAGAACACTGGATCTGCTTTGGCCAGTAGAAACAAATCAGAAGATAAATCTGTCTAATCAGGTAGGCATACCTCTGGCATGGTCAAGAAAAAAAGATAATGTGAACTGGAGATGAAGGGATTAATTAGGGAGTTTGTGATGGACACACATGCACTGCCATACTTAAAATGGATAACCAACAAGGACCTACTATACAGCACAGGGAACTCTGCTCAATGTTATGCGGCAGCCTAGATTGGAGGGGAGTTTGGGGGAGAATGGATACACGCATATGTATAGCTGAGTCCATTTGCTGTCCACCTGAAACTATCACAACACTATTAATCAGCTATACTCCAATGAAAAATAAAAAGTTTAAAAAAAAATACAATCAACTATGACACAGTGATATAACAATAATAAAAATATTAAAACTACTCAGCTTTAATAAACATAGAAAGTCTAGGCAAAATATATTTCTGGATATATGTAAAATTTTTACAATGGGGATGGGAAAGATAGGTGAAGGGGATCAAAGGCACAGACTTCCCATTATAAATAATATGTCACTGAGATATAACAATGTACAGCAGTGACTATAGTTAATAATCCTGAGTTGCACATTTGAAAGTTGCTAAGAGAGTATCTTAGAAGTCTTCATCACAAGAAAAACATTGCAACTATGTGTGGTGACAGATAATAACTAGACTTATCATGGTGATCGTTTTGCAATATATGCAAATATCAGATCATAATGTTGTATACCAGAAATGAATATAATGCTGTATGTCCATTTTAACTCAATGAAAATTCTTTTGAAATGGCACAGGAAGAAATACTGAATGGACCAAACAGTATTAGGGAAATTGAGCATTCGCAAAAGTACCCAGACCCAAAGGGTATTCTTAAGGTATTAAATATTTGTGTCTTCCTGGAATTTATATGTTGAAGCTTCATTCCCAATGTGAAGGTATCAGGAGGTGGGGCTTTGGGAGGTGATCAAGTCATGGGATTAGTGTCTTTACAAAATAGACCCCAGAGAGCTCCCTTATTCACTTCCAGCCATGTGAGGGTAAAGCAATAAGACAACGGTCTATGAACCAGGTCCTCACCAGACATTGAACCTCCTGGCACCTTGGACTTGCCACCCTCCAGAACTATAAGAAATAAATGTTTAAGCCACCAAGTCTATGGTATTTTTGTTACAGCAGCCCAAATTAAGACAGATATCATGGATGTAATCTACCACACTTCCAAGGAATAATCACCATCATATGCCTGATTCTGAATCAGGCAGAAGAATTAAAAAAAAAAAAAAAGGTTTTTTTTTCATTTCATATATGATATTATACATGTTTCACTGCCATTCTCCAAAATCATCCCACCCTCTCCCTCTCCCACAGAGTCCAAAAGACTGTTATATACATCAGTGTCTCTTTTGCTGTCTTGTATATAGGGTTATTGTTACCATCCTTCTAAATTCCATATATATGCGTTAGTATACTGTATTGGTGTTTTTCTTTCTGGCTTACTTCACTCTGTATAATAGGCTCCAGTTTTATCCACCTCATTAGAACTGATTCAAATGTATTCTTTTTAATGGCTGAGTAATACTCCATTGTGTATATGTACCACAGCTTTTTTATCCATTCATCTACTGATGGACATCTATTGCTTCCATGTCCTAGATATTATAAACAGTGCTGAGATGAACACTGGGGTACACATGTCTCTTTCAATTCTGGTTTCCTCAGTATGTATGCCCAGCAGTGGGATTGCTGGATCATAAGGCAGTTCTATTTCCAGCTTTTTAAGGAATCTCCACACTGTTCTCCATAGTGGGTGTACTAGTTCTTTATACTTGTGAATCCTAACAAAATACTAGACAACCAAGTCTAACAGGTATTGATTATGTAAAAGCATCAAAAAGTTTATTCTAGAAATTTAAATTAAGCACATGTTAGGATCAGAACATCAGTAAGGTACTAAGAACTAAAGGGGAAAAAAATCATGTTATTATGAAAATAAATGCAGGAAAGTACTAGGTAATATTCAATACCTATTATGATTTTTATTTTTTTTAATCTCAGCTGGGAATATAAAAGTATTTTCTTATTTTGACAATATCTCAATAGCAAAATAATCATACTTAGTCAACAAAACATTACACTTAATAGAAAAACCTAAATATGTCTACCATCATCATGATGACTTATTATAAATCTGGAGATCCTGGCAATCACTGAGACAAGAAAACAAAATAAGAGCTAAAAGAATTTGAAGAGGTGATAAAGCTGTCTTTATTTGCACATTGGATCATCTGCATGGAAAATTCAACAGGACCATTAGATGAGTCATTATAACTAGTAAGAGTTCATCAATATTGCAAGATAAAATATTAACTCATAAAATTTAATGTAATGTTCTTTACCAATGATAGCCAATGGAGAAATAAAACAGAAAATCATTCATAACAGTTAGAAAAACCATCACTTACCTGGAGGGAGGGTACAATGAAATGTTCTTAACTGCAATGGTGGTTACACAACTGTATATATTATGTCAAAATTTAAGAACTGTGCACTAAATGGGTTCATTTCATGATGAAGAGAGTCTGGAGAAAAGGAAACTCCCCTAAACTATTGGTGGGAATGTAAACTGGTGCAACCACTGTGGGTAATAGCATGGAGGTTGCTTGGAAAACTAAAAATAGAGTTACCATGTTATCCAGCAAACCCACTCCTAGGCATATACCTGGAGAAAACTATAATTCAAAAAGATACATGTACCCTTATGTATCACATCAGATCAGTCACTCAGTCGTGTCCGACTCTTTGTGACCCCATGAACTGCAGCACGCCAGGCCTCCCTGTCCATCACCAACTTGCAGAGTTCACTCAGACTCACATTCATCGAGTCAGTGATGCCATCCAGCCATCTCATCCTCTGTCGTCCCCTTCTCCTCCTGCCCCCAATCCCTCCCAGCATCAGAGTCTTCTCTAATGAGTCAACCCTTCGCATGAGGTGGCCAAAGTACTGGAGTTTCAGCTTTAGCATCATTCCTTCCAAAGAAATCCCAGGACTGATCTCCTTCAGAATGGACTGGGTGGATCTCCTTGCAGTCCAAGGGACTCTCAAGAGTCTTCTCCAACACCACAGTTCAAAAGCATCAATTCCTCGGCGCTCAGCCTTCTTCACAGTCCAGCTCTCACATCCATACATGACCACAGGAAAGACCATAGCCTTGACTAGGCGAACCTTTGTTGGCAAAGTAATGTCTCTGCTTTTGAATATGCTATCTAGGTTGGTCATAACTTTCCTTCCAAGGAGTAAGCGCCTTTTAATTTCATGGCTGCCATCACCATCTGCAGTGATTTTGGAGCCCAGAAAAATAAAGTCTGACACTGTTTCCACTGTTTCTCCATCTATTTACCATGTAGTGATGGGACCAGATGCCCTTATGTATATAGCAGCACTATCCACAATAGCCAAGACATGGAAGCAACCTAACTGTCCACTGACAGATGAATCAACAAAGAGGCAGTACTTACATACAACAGAATATTACTCAGTCATAAAAGAACAATATAATGCCATTTGCATCAACATGGATGGACCTAGAGATTATACAAAATGAAGTCAGAAAGACAAATACGATGTGATACCACTTATATGTGGGATCTAAAACATGAAACAATGAACCTGTCTACAAAACAGAATTATGGACAAAGAAAGAAAACTTGTGGTTGCCAAGGGGGTGGGGGGTGGAGGAAGGATGGAGTGGGAGACTGGGGTTAGCAGATGTAAGCTTTTACATATAGAACAAACAACAAATTCCTACTGCCTAGCACTGAAAACTATATTCAATATTCTATGATAAGCCATAATAGAAAAGAATGTATATGCAAAACCGAATCATCTAGCTGTACACCAGTCATTAACACAGCATTATAAATCAACTATACTTTAATTTTTTCTAAAAGGATCCATTTTACTATATGTGAATTATACTTTTTTTTTTTTTAAGCAGACCAAAAGAAAAAAAAAATCACCAGACTCAAAAGTACACCAAATTCCAAAGCTCTGAAGGGCACACATGTGCCCCCAACAGGCCTGAGAGCCACCCTGGGCCTTCTGCTGAGCGTCCCCGTCTGGCTCTGTCGAATTCTGCTCCTGGAGCAGCCAAAGAACTGTGTGAGCCTGGCTTCCCTCATCCCCATAAAGCCCCCAACACACACACGCACCCGCCCTTTCTTTCTCCTTTTCCCTCCCTTCCTGTTGCCCACGTTCTCCCCAGGAGAGGCCCCACTGCCACCTGCTCAGAGCTGAGCTTCAGAGGAAAGCTGGTGACCCAAGACCACTGTCAAAACCACGCAAGACACCTCATGGGTCAGTCAAGCCTTTGCGGGCTGATCCAAGTCCCCAGACCACCCTCAAGGACAGCACTGCTTCTACAGGGAAGTAACCACAGGAACAAAGAGCGTTCAGAGCACACCCTGGCCCAAGCTGAGGACAGCCCGTACTTTGGTCTCCTGGGAACAACTTACCCTTCTGGGTTTCAGGCTGAACCAGGGTGTAGGGAGGTCTAGCAGAAGCCCTGGGGTCAAGCCGTCCTCTGCTGGGCCTAAGGAGAAACATGGCAAGGCCTAGGTCAGCTCAGACGGACGGTGAAGCCAATGGAGAGTAGATGGAGACTGTGGCCTTTGCTCTCTGCTCCCCCACCTTCTGGGCAACCCCCTACCTCTTCCCTCGGGTATCCAGCCCCCTGGTGCCTTCACCATACGAACCTCACTTGGAAAGTCTCCCACCAACTTTCCATCTTCCAAGATGCAAAGTCCCAGGCAAGAGAGGGAAGAAAGAACTTACAGTGTCATCAGCCAGGTTTGTTTCCTAAAGGCCGAGATGCCGAAATGTGCAGCAAAGTGTGTTTGCTCGAGGAGCGTGGGGAAAGGTGATGAGGAAAAGCTGTGAGGATGGCTGTTCTGCGCATGTGTGACTCCGCTATGGGCCAGAAGTAGTAGCAGACCACGAGCTCCCGCTCGCTCAGATAAAGGATGGGCCGTTCCATCCAGTCTTAACCAACTCAGCTCCAACTAGACACAGCTGAGTCCAAGTTTCTAGAAAACAGCTCAGGCCAACATGTTACCAGCCTCAGGTTCTGAAAATGACCATGCTTAGCAAAGGCAGGTGAGACAGGTTTAACCCGCCTCAATGGGACCTACTCTCTATCAGGGAGAAAAGCCTTAAACTAAGTCAGAGCCTCTCAGGTGTGTTTGGGGCGGGGGTGGGCAGCCAGGATGGGGGTGGTTCTTGTACGTCTTCAAATAGGTATCTGGTGGCGGGCCCAGTGCTCTGAGCTTAAAGGAGTCTCCACCACACCCTTGACCATGGCAACCCTTGACCCTCCTACTAACCCCAGCCTCAACCTCAGCATCCTTCTGGTACCAAAGACCATTCTTAAGACTGCAGAAGGGCCACTGGTGACGGCCAGAGTCCCAAGCCTGCTGTTGCCACCTATTAACATGAGCTGATTCTTTTTATCAGCACATATTAGAAAGGGTCTCCTGTCTCAATAACCCCTAGGAGCATCTCAGCCTCCTACAACATTCCTAAGTTTTGCAGACCAGAGCAACTGGCTCCATTACACCTACCTCTCCTGTGTGGGGAGAAGGCCAGCTTGAGCCTCCTGGCTCTGAGCAAAGATGTCTTGCCCTGGAGGAGCAAGGAAGTCTCCTCTTGTTTGTGTGAGATCTAGAGTTGAGTGTTGGGCTTCAGCGCTCTGCCAGAGATCTGCAGCCTGACCCTCCTTACAATCCTGCCCGTCAGCAGCTTCACACAGTGACTGGATGTCACCGCTTGACTTAAAGTACTCATGGACTCCCTGCAAGCCACATCTGAGGCTCTTGTTGGCAGCCCTGCCAGCCCCTACATCCATCTGCAGCCCCGGACAGCACAGCAACCCTCACCTCTCACCCCACTCCCTTCCCAGCCTGGCAGAAGCTCCTCACTCCTCAACTGCTTCTCTCCCCAGCTCACTTGGCTGCCCCTTCTGTGCTCCCCCCCAGGACCTGGCCCTAATCACTGTCCCTCAGCTGGATGGCTCACTCCCAGTGGCATCAGGAAGCATCACCACAAACCAGTTCCTTCATCTGTGTGCTCCCGCCCAGAACAGGTCTTCAAAAACACATCAGACTCTCACCTTCCTGTCACAATTTATCTGGCTTCCCAGGGCTCAGGGGGCAGCAGAGAAGACTTGCTGAGGCTGAACTAAATACCTATCAGATCACAAGGAGCAGATGGTCAGCTATGACCTGGCCTGGAGGGACGAGGGATCTTCCTTTCCTCTGGGATTTATGAACACCCATGGTGTGGAGTCCCAAAACATGGCCTTTTCCCTAGTAGGGTCTGGGGTATTTCATCCTCTCATTGAAAACTGTTCTAGGAGGGGTCCAGAGCACACAGACCTCACTGAATTGAGGCCTGTGAGAGAGTCTGTGTGTGAAGGCTAATCAGAGTCCCGGGCATCTGGGCCACCAGACACATGGACCAAAAAGAGTGCAGATTCTGGGATGAAATCACCCCATGAGGGTGATTAGCCACCCTTAGGGCCACAACTGGGGCTTCATGTGTGCTCAGCCATTTCAGGCTTGCCATGGATGAGCCATGACCAAGGATGATTCCAGATTGTGTTTGAGCTGCTCCTGTACTAGACCCCACGGTGGGGCATTTATACAAAGGCCTCCAGACTTACCAGCTGGGACAGGGCTCAAGAGAACCAGCTGCTGCCACTCAAACTCCTGCTCAAGTCAGGAGGCTCCAAGCAGGACTGCTGCCCCCACAGCCCTGTCCATGGGGAGCCAAGGCTGGCCTGAGCTATGATGGGGCCATTTAGCACCAGAGCTGGGGCTGGTCCAAGGAGGAGGGAGAGGATGAGGAGGCTTGGGGGGTTGCAGTTTCAGGAAAGGCATGGATCAGAGTCAGCATGACCTTCAGTAAGTCATGATGCTCCCCAGACCTTGGTGTCCATGTCCGTGCTGTCCACCGGGTGGATGGCAGTCCTTATAAAGAAATGAGGAAATGTACATGAAAGTGATGGAAAACTAGTGCACGACAGATGTACCAACTACTTCCAGAGGTCCCTTCCAGTCCTGAGCCGTATGCATGTACATTTCTGTGAAATCCAGACTCCGAGGGGCCAGTGGTTTGATGACCTGGCAGAGGGACATGGGGAGCAGACGGAGAGGAAGGAGCTGGACAGGCAATCTTCCTGGTGACACAAGCATGTGGTGACCACAGGGGCCAGTGCAGTCGTGGGGAGAAATGCCAGCACATCACAAAATGCCATGTGTCGTCCTCAACATCTGAGACACGGAGACCCCCTCCTCAGGAAGCTGGAGGTATTTCCTGGTGGCTTGTCCACTCCTAAGATCTGGATCCATCATTGATCTTTCTAGCACAGCAAACTGCAGCACCCCCAGAGACCTACACCTGGGGGGAGGGCTGCAGGGGGCCACTGTGCTCGGAGCCCAGCCTGCCGGGGTCCCACGTCACTGCAAGAGCCAGAGGGCAGGCGAGCAAGAACAGAGACTCTAAGGGGCCATCACAGCATCCAGCCGTTAGGAAGGGCTGAGGCACAGCCGCTGGCCCCTCCAGCCAGGCTGTCCTTCTAGGGAGCCTGCCCCAGGCAAAGTGCCCTGGAGGACACAGCCGTGTCCAGCGACTGGCGCCCCATGAAGACAGCAGCCAGAAAGCTGAGGGGGAGAGAGACTGCGTGGGCGAAGGCAGGGCCGCCAGTGCCTGCCCGGGATCCCAGCCCCCCGCCTGTGTCTCGTCTTCTCATCTTGAAAAGAACTGCACGGTCATCCTCTTTTGCTCCCTGACATTTTTCAGCGCCACCTCGGAGGGCTGCCCCCTTTCACAGAGTCACTCCAGGACAGTGACTCAAAGAGGAACTCAGCTGCCCCAGGTCTACTTCTCTGTTTCTCTCATTTCCCCTCCGGGACAAACCTAGGTCAGCAGCTGTGGCAGGTTCTTTAGCAGAGATGCTGGGGCCCAGGGGACTGCCATGTCTGATCTCTCAGCCTCTCTCACTCAGGCCTTGGATTTATCCAGAAAGAGTGCCTTCCTCTATGTCTGTGGGCTGATTACATATATACAGTGTTGCATCTGCCCTGGGCTCCTGGAGACCTCAGCATCAGACTGACTTCAATGCCAAATGAACAGAACGCAACCCGTGAAGAGGACCAGGAACGTCTCAAAAATGTTCTTTCTTCCCATTCCAGCTGTGCCATGATGACATTACACAAAATGAGATAAGATAACATTTTTTGAGAACCCTGACTCTCCAGCTCTGTGCCACAGAAGGAAATAGCTCAATCTAATTACACAGAACAAATAGCTGTGCTCCTCTCCCTGTGCATGGCCCTCCCAAGGGTCCTTGGTCGGCTCCCTGCCTCCACCCACCCCCATGAGCCCATCTTGCAGGAGCTGACACAACTCCCTCAGAGCCATTCCCCCAAAAGGGAGTCAGCTATAACCCAGGCTTCCTCTGCTGTTTGTTTCTCTTGGTGACTGTTGCTAGGTCTGGCCAGTGGATTTCAGCTCTCAGAACAGAACTGATGCTGCAGAAATAAACCGCCCAGAGAGCTTTGCAGGAGGAGGGCCCCCACCCACAGCCCTGGAGCACACAGGGCTGCCACTGGGCACAGCTACTCACCTGGTACCTCCTGCAGCCTCCCCGCCCAGCGAGGCCCAGCCTGGGAAGCTGTGGTACCAACATGCGAGTCCCCCAGAAGTCTGCTCCAGGGGCTACAGCAGAGCTGTGTGAAGGTCGGGGAGGGGCGGGGGGCAGTCCCCTCCTGCTTGGGCATTAGCCACCTTGGATCCCCCACCCCCAAGACACTGGCTTCCCCCAAGACTGGCACAGTCATTCCTGGCCTGGAGCCCGCCTTTGAGCTCAGCTTCTGCCTGCATTTGCCCAGTTCTATTTATCAAGCACTTTGCAGGGCAGACCTCACACAGGTGCTGGGGACTCAGAAGCAAGAGGACATAGTCACTGCCCTTCAGGGAGCTTGTGATCCTATGACTTAAAAGGACAACACAGACTCTACTCTTACCCTGCCCCCACCATCCAGGGCTCTGCCAGAGCCTTGTTCCCAGCCTTTTCCAAACTCAGAAACACCCTTACATGCAACAGCTTTCCAACTGCTGAATCAAACATACAAGATGCAAAAACAAAATCAAGATGCTTCTGGCCTCTGTCTTCACTCTGAAAAGCACAAAATCAGCACTTCCCAAAACGTGAGAAAAGCAACAGCTAAATATATGCCCCTGAGTAACAGAGGGAAGGTTGATAAAAACAAAATGTCCTACACTGTGAAAGCCACTTGCAGATAAAAGGTGAGCAGTGTGGGGCTGGGCGTCCTTGGTGGCTCAGAGGTAAAGAATCTGCCTGCCAATGCCGGAGACACAGGTTCGATCCCTGGGTTGGGAAGATCCCCTGAAGGAGGAAATGGCAACCCACTCCAGTATTCTTGCCAGGGAAGTCCATGGGCAGAGGAGCCTGGTGGGCTAGTCCATGGCGTTGCAAAAGAGTGGGAGATGACTTAAGGACTAAACAATAGCAACAGGTGGGCCTGGCTCCTGTCCTATTTCTGGGCTGGGCTGACTGCTAAGCCCAGGCTGAGAAGAACTGAGAATCTTCACGTTACCAGGTAGAGCTGACAGGCCCAGAGTGGAGTGAGGAAGGCTGTTTCTTGAACTGGGGTTTTTCAGAGCTAACGACTTTGATTTGTCCATGGACAGTGATGGCAATGACTTGGCTAGAAGGCACAAGATGCACAGAGTCCCTAGAGATGGAAGAAACTGCCCTCCTCCCTCCAGCCAGGTGGGGAAGGGAAGGGGTCACTTTCTCTGGGTGGCCGCTGTGGTCAGTGTATGTCATGGGTCAAGGGCACACTGTGTGTATATCCTCAGGTTGGAGAAGGGTGCACTGCATCCTTCCAGGAGCTAGAAACCTCGGCAGTGGGGATTCCAGGAATCGAGGAAGTGACTTTGAGGGGGTGTGGCTGCCTAGCTGACCTGAAGTTAGGTCACCCATCCTCCCCAACACACCCCAACACAAAAACAGGATGCTCCACAAAGTGCTGAGGTGGCTAAAGAATTAGCTGGCTGTCCCCAGCGTCTCTCCCCCTCCTTAGAGAAGCAGGAGCCCCCTGGCAGTCAAGGGGAAGGCAAGGGTTTTTATTTGAGAGGGTGGAGAGGGGGTCACTTCTGAGCTCAAGACTCCACCTGTCACTCACTAGCTAGTAGTTCAGTCCCCAGTCTGTGAAAGGGGGCCAAAGGCTGAGACCAGCCCCTCCCTGCCCCGCACCCACCTGCAAATTAGGAGTCTTCAGGAAGTGACCAAGTGGAACTCACTGCCGGCCCTTTGACCAAACATCTCACAGAAAGACACACCTGAGGACAGTGTGCAAGGTTGTTTCTTGCGACATTATTTACAGTGACAATAAAAGCAAATAATCTATATATTCTATTCGAGAATGGCAGAAGAGATTACAGTGCATTCAACTATGTAATCCATACTATGAGCGATTATGCAGCTATTATAAAGAACGAGTTAGAGCCACATATAATTTCCAATAAAATGATTTGCTATGTATTAGAAACCAGCAAACTACATATTTGGAAAAATATATTTTATCTCTAAAATGCAGTTCTCATTTTAAAAAAATAATAAATGTGGGGAGACAGGAAGGTTTGTATATTTTACATGTCAATCAAGAAAGACATGAAAGAATATATATCCAACTGTTCATATTAGTCCCCTCAGGGGCCTGGAGTTTATGTGAAAGTTTAAATGTTGCTCAGTCTGTCTGACTCTGCCATCCCATGAACTGTAGCTCACCAGGCTCCTCTGTCCATGCGACTATCCAGGCAGGAATACTGGAGTGCGTTGCCATTCCCTTCTCCAGCCTATCTTCCCAACCCAGGGATTGAACCAGGGTCTCCTACATTGCAGGTGGATTCTTTACCGTCTGAGCCACCAAGACGTCCTAGGGTTTACTAGAGTTTATAGGGCAGTGGGGAGGGTGGGGGTGGTGGGGGGAGGGGTGGAATATATACACACTCTCATAAGTATATGTGTGTGTGTATACATATATATCTATCTTTGCACTGCTTGATATGTTGTAAGCAAGTATTTTCAAATTTAAAAATCAATATAGAAAAAGTTAATAAAAACAAATGTCAAAGGCTCATTGCCATCCCTTTAATAATCATCAACTCCTTTCACAACCATAGATCTGCTGATATTTACCTGGGTTTGAGGCCACATTTCTCTGCCTTCCTGTAGCCAGGTGACTGCTGGCCAGTGGAGAGTGAGCAATGGATATGTGTGGTTTCTCGGACAAGATCCCTTAAGCGGGGCGGGGGTGGGGGTCATGTCTCTCCTTCCCCTACCCCCCACTGCCCCCCTTACCCCTCTTCCTCCATCCTGCACTGGGGGCATGGACAAGACAGCGGAAGCTCACCTTGGACCTTGAGGCTCAAAACCACACCCTCTGGACAGCTGAGCAGGCCTGGAGCCCTCACACTGCCCTCAGGGGCCTTCCTTCAGGCTTTGCCATCAAAAAGAAAAACTTTGGCCATGTTCAAGTTACTGTTATCTGGAGTCTTTCACATGCAGCCAAATAAATCCTCCTTCATGTCAGACACAGAAAAATTAGACTTCTTCTTGGCTATGAGATTCTGCTGTGATGCCACACACAGGGCCACACAAGAACAGGACGTGTCCTACAGGCAAGAGAGACGCCTGAAGCCTAAAGCTGCTCAGACACCCAACTGAGGGTCACACAGCAAGGTGGGCACAGCAGGTCCGGGATGCCAGAGCTGACTTCTGGACTGGAACCCAGCCCTGAGCGGTGCTTAACTCTGCCCTGGCTGCATGACCTTGATGACAGAGAGGCCTGGGGGCCGCAGCAACTCAAGGGAGATTTCTGCAAGAGAGGCAGGTTTGCACCGAGCAGCCTGCCGGCCTCCCAGGGGCATCTATGTTGGATCGACACCCTCTCCAGCCTCCCTTCCCTCTCTTCTCTGGGTAGACCTAAGCATTTCACCAGCAGTTGAGCACCGTGACCTCTGAAGTAGTTTCCTGGAAGGAAAGGTAGTCCTGGGGAAAGTTTTACAAAACCCAAGGTTTTGCTCCTTCACATCAGGCCCCTGGGCTGCCATTCTGGCTGCCTGGGTTGAGGCCTGGACCCTCCACCAGGGGAAAGTACTGCCTTGGATTTTGGAGGGAAAAGCATTGCTCCCTCCTCTGCAGCAGCCTTCTGGGGTGCTCTCCATCAGCTCTGCAGTTTCTGGAGTGACAGTGGAAGAAGGGAGAGGAAACACAGGCCCAGAAGCCAGAATCCACATGCTTGTCTGTCTTCACCAAGTAACGTTGTTGTTCAGTCACCAAGTCATGTCCAACTCTTTACAGCCTCATGGACTGTAGCACACCAGGCTCCTCTGTCCTTCACTGTATCCCAGAGTTGCTCAAATTCATGTCCATTGAGTCACTGATGCTATCTAACCATCTCATCCTCTGCCAGCCCCTTTTCCTTTGGCTTTCAATCTTTCTCAGCATTAGGGTCTTTTCCAGTGAGTCAGCTCTTCACATCAAGTGGCCAAAATACGAGAGCATCAGCATCAGTCCTTCCAATGAATATTCAAGGTTGATTTCCTTTAGGATTGACTGGTTTGATCTCCTTTGCTGTCCAAGGGACCCTCAAGTGTCTTCTCCAGCACAACAATTCAAAAGCATCAATTCTTTGGTGCTCAGCCTTCTTTATGGTCCAACTCTCATACCTGTACATGGCTACTGGAAAAAAAAAAAAAAACCACAGTTTTGACCTTTGTTGGCAAAGTGGTGTCTCTGCTTTTTATCAAATAATATGCTGTCATCAAGTAATGCAACCACATAATTCCAATTACCAGTTTCCTGATGTGGGTTTTGCATCAAATTTTTTAAAAATTTGATAAACCAATGCCATTTGCTGCTCCAGTATCCCACATCCTACGTAAACTGCTGACTGTTCTTTGAGGACTTTCCAAATGGAGGAAGACAAAACATTAAATCCCACCAGGGCAGGCAGCCCAGCGGAGCTGTGGGCCAAGTGCTGTCCCCATGGCTTCAGCTGACAAACACGATTATGACCTTCCTTTTTCTGTCACCTGAGTGCTTCAGGTACGTCATTTGAGCAGAGTAAAAATTTGATCATCTGCATCCAGCTCACTTGTTGTTTCTGACTTTTAAACAGGGGCTGTGCTGTTTACCATTGCACCATCTCTGTCTCTCAAAACACGAATTGATAATATAAAGAAGACTGTGATAATGTTCATCTTTTTGAAACTAAAATCTTCAAGCTATCACTTTAATATCAGCAATTAATATGCTAATTATAAGGTTTACTTCCCTGATCATAAAAGCCTATCTAACAAGAATACATTAACCACTGCATCTTCTTTTAACTGGTTGACAGTGACAAGACAGAACTTATTTTAAAGTCTTTTTAAATTAATATTTGCTTTTATCACTAATTTGAGACAAGTCTCTTTACCTCTCATATCTCCAAGTTAATGGAATTAATACTATATCCCAGTCACATCACCCCTAAAGATTCCATTGAAAAACTGGGTCTGAGTATGTATGTGGACGGGAAGGGAGGGCCAGTCTGGACTTTCATAACATCCCACTCTACAAGGAACAGCCATTCTGGGCTCCACCCATTAATATAGTCTGTCTTTCTACATGTTCACACACTAGAATTTTAGGTAGGTCACTTCACAAGGGAGAAGGCAATGGTAACCCACTCCAGTACTCTTGCCTGGAAAATCCCACGGATGGAGGAGCCTGGTAGGCTGCAGTCCATGGGGTCACTAAGAATCAGACACAACTGAGCGACTTCACTTTCACTTTTCATTTTCCTGCATTGGAGAAGGAAATGGCAACCCACTCCAGTGTTCTTACCTGCAGAATCCTAGGGACGGCAGAGCCTGGTGGGCTGCCATCTATGGGGTCGCATAGAGTCGGACACAACTGAAGCAACTTAGCAGCAGCAGCAGCAGTTCACATGAGAGATCCAATACCAGGCAAACATGGTTCATCACAACCCATCTGTTCAGGGCTCCTGGGTTCCCAGGTAAAGTCAGAAAGAACCACTAGACTCCTTTAAGGACACTCCACTTCTCAGCTACTGTTTATCAGCTAAACCCAGACTTCACTCATTTTCTAGGTTGTATGACAAATTGCTCCAAACTTAATGGCTTAAAAACAATATTTATTATTGTTTTATTGCATTTATTATCTCAGACTTTCCATATCTAGGAGTCTGGGCTGAGTTTTCTGCTTGGGATCGCACAAGGCTGCATCATCATCTGGAGGCTTTGCTGGGGAAAAATCTGTTTCCAGGCTCATTCAGGTTCTCCACAGAGCTCACTTTCAATGGCTATATTGAAAACCCAGTTCCATGCTGGCTGTGGGCTGGGGACACCCCAGTGTCCTAGAGTCTTTTCACAGTTCCTTGACATACAAGCTTCTCCAACATGGCTGCATCTTTCATTGAGCTCATAAGGAGGGTCTCTAGTACCCTGTTTGCTAAGAGAGTCTTGTGTAATGTGATCTAATCATAAGAGTGATGTTCCCTTAACTTTATCATAGTCTGATCTGATCTGATCATACAGATAGAAGCACAGGTCCAGCTCACCCTCAAGGAGGGATTATACGAGGTCATGGACAACAGGAGGCAGGGGTTACAGCAGCCACTGTTAAGTCTCTCCACCATACAGCCTTTGGCATTTTCCCCAACCCCATTTCTCTGTGACCTGCTCTGGCCACTAAGATGTGAAAGTTGTGACCAAGTGCCAGTTCCCAACCTAGGCCTTGGGTGGCCTTGGTCCTCTCTCTTTCTCTCTCAGAAACTTGCTAGGTTACCATGAAAGCAAGCCCAGGTTAACCTGCTGGAGCATGAGAGATGCATGAAGCAGATAAGTCCTCCTAGCAAGTGCAAAGACCCTGAAACTCAACGGTGTTTGATGTGTGTGACAATTAGACAGAAATCAGACTGAGCAGGGAGTGGTAAGAAATGAGGCTGGAGAAACTGCCAGGAGCCTTGAAAGCCTTGACGAGGACTTCAAGTTTTATTCTAAATGTATGACAGACCGAGTGAACAAATAAGTAAACAAACAAATGAACACAGAAGTGAATGGTCAATCAGGGAAAAGTATGCATGGCCTCTAACAGGTGAGACCAGTAGCCACTGCTATGGAAAGTTTGTCTGGGATTAGGAACTCAAAGAAGAGTACATCCCATACTTCTCTGTAACAGACTCAGCTCACAGTAATGGAGCCCTGGGTGCCATGTAACCTGATTCCTGTTGCTTTCTTTCCTGGCTCAGTGGACATCAGATTCACTCTGAAATTATTAATTTTAGTATTACACATTGTGTCCCCAGTGACAGATTTATAATTTTTGTCTATTAAATACTATAGAAAATTTTAAAAGGAGTTACAAACCAGAATTTCAATAATAATGGACTTTGTGTTTGCCCATATGTTTACCTTTTTCTGCAGGCTTCCCAGGTGGCACTAGTAGTAAAAAACCTACCTGCCAATGCAGGAGATGCAAGAGATGCTGGTTTTCTCTCTGGGTTAGGAAGATCCCCTGGAGGAGGGCATGGCAACCCCCTCCAGTATTCTTGCCTGGAGAATCGCCACAGAGGAACCTGGTGGGCTGTAATCCATAGGGTCACAAAGGACACAACTGAAGTTAGCACACACACACACATCACTTTGCATTACTATCTAAAGTCCTTTCATTTCAACTTGAAGGACTCCCTTTAGAATTTCTGGTAGAGTAGGTCGAATGGTAATGAACTCCTCTAGCTTTTGTTTATCAGAGAATGTCTTAATTTCTCCCTCATATGTGAAGCACAGTTTAGCCAGATATAGAATTCTTGGTTGACAGTTTTTCTTTCAGCATTTTAATTATATCCCTGCCCACTGGCCTCCATGACTTCTGATAATAAATCAACTAATAATCTATTGAGGATCCCTTGTACATGCTAAGGTACTTTTCTCTTGCTATTTTTAAGATTCTTTGTCTTTGTTGACAGTTTGATTATGTCTCAGTATGGATCTCTCTGAGTTCATCCTACTTAGAGTTTATGGAGCTTCTTGAATCTTGTCTTTCCCCAAATGAGGGAAGTTTTCAGCCACCATTTCTCCATATAATCATTCTGCCTCGTTCTCTGTCTCTTCTTCTGAAATGCCCATAAGGTATAAGTTGTTCCACCTAATGGCATTCCACTGATCCCTGTGGTTTGTTCATTTTTATTCATTCCTTTTCCCTGCTTCTCAGAGTCTATACTTTAAATAGTTCTATCTGCAAGTTTCCTGATTTTCTTTCTCTTCTTGTTCTAATTTGTTGCTGAACCCCCTCTAGTGAATTTTTATATAAATTATTGTACTTCTCAGCTCAAAACTTTTGTTTCCTTTTTATAATTTCTGTTATTATTCTCATTTTGTTCACACATTGATTTCCTAATTTCATTTTGTTCTTTATCCATGTTTTCCCTAGCTCTTTGAAAATACTTGAGAGATTTGCTTTAAAGTCTTTGTCTAATGATTTTGATGTCTGACTTTCTTCAGGGACAGCTTCTGTCAATTAATTTTGTTCCTCTGAATGGGCCATCTGTTCCTGACTCTTTCTATGCCTTGCAATTGTGTTGCTGTTGTTGAAAACTATGCATTTGGCTATTATAATGTGGTAACTCTGGAAATCAGATTCTACTTCTCCCCCCTTCCTCAAGGTTTGCTAGTCTTCTCTGTCCTTTCTCCTTCTCTCTCTCTCACCCCCCCCTCACTTTCTTTCTTTGATGCTGTTGAAGGCTACAATAGTATATTTGTTTGAGACTGTTCCAAAATATTTTTGCAAAGATTATATGCCTTGTCATGCTTAATCACTGTGAATATTCTATTTCTTTAGCTTGTGTTCAATTAGTGTTTTGGCAGAGATTTCCTGAAATGCCAGGAGCCGAAACAAGATACAAAACAAACAAATATGCCAAAAGAAGACTCCAAAATGAGAAAACAGCCAGCTTTCCTGGCCTTTGCAGATTAGCTCTGCCCTAGGGATACCCTACCTCTTACCTAGACTTTCTCTGAGTCTAGGGACAAACTCTAAGTGACTGCCTCGTTTCAGAGTTTGTCTGAGCATCTTTGCTGTACATGCACATATGTTTGTAAATTCTCCTGTATACATGGCTACTTTTGAAGGTCCTAATCTCCAAAAGCATCTAACCTCAGCTTCCGCTCCTCGCAGTGGGAGTATGGAAAAACCCTGGCCTGATGCAGCAGTGTAATTACTGAGACCCTCACCAGTGGTGAGCCAAAAGGGAATACTTTTTGGCAATATCTCTGGCACGTGAGAGGTACAGAGCAAACAGTAATTAAAAGATGGTGGTGTCGGCAGCCATTACTGACCATCATTGGAGGCACTGAAAAGAGAAAATTACAGGCTTGGGGCAGTTGATTACTAACCCAAAGCAAACTGTGAGAGACAGAGGCTTCCTTGGCAATTTTGAATAAACAAAAAATATTTCCTGGAGCCAGAGGTAGACCAAGCTGAGAACCAAACTTGAGATTTTTAGAAAATTGAATCTCTTCCATCAAAGTCAGCACCTAATATAGACTGAGAGGGGCTGAGAGACTGAAACAGGGGAAATGGGTATTTCTGGGTGGGTGCATGTGAGAACCTTGAAACTCCAAGAGGAAATGAGCCCACCAGGGTGAACAAAGGATTTATAAAGGGAACATGGCCTGGAAACAAAATCTGGGGATTTGCAGCATCCAAGTGATGGGCTGGCCAAGGCCACTCAGGCAGGATTGCCAGAGAGGTGGGAGGAAATCCAGGAGGGAAGCTAAAGGAAAACATGTTGGTAGACAGGTTGTGAAGAGGTTAAACAGGGCTCAGGTATGGTGAGGGCCACAAAGTGTCTTGGGGACCAAATGACATGGTGGGGGCCACTCCAGGGAGGCGGATGCCACTCCAGGAAGGTGGATGTTAGCTGGCAGTGACTAAGGAACCCAGAGCAGAGAGTAAGGCAGACTGGTGGGAGGGGAGACACGAGGAGGGGTACCAGGGGGAGACAGAAGAAAGCTGACAGCTGCTGACGGCTGCAGACAGACACTAGCAAAGGTTCATCAGTTTGTTCTTAAAATGCAGAGACCCCAACATTTTCAGTTTAGTGGGATGTGGGACCAGTCTGACTTCCCGTCATTCCAGGGAGGGAATTTCCAAGAAATGGGATAAGCTAGGCTCTGAGTCCAAGTCCTGCTCTACTATTCACTCTCCTGGCAGATAATTTTGCATCTCCAGGCCACGTTTCTATAATAGCCAGCTTCAAAGTTCTGTTGAGATGAAGTCAGAAATACATGTTAAGTCCCTGGACCAATAATCATAGCGATTTCCAAATATGAAAAGCCAAAGAGATGGCTGAATGAAATACACTCCCAAGTTTTTTATCCCAAAAGTCTGGGAAATAGCAGCGTGTGGATAGCTGAACCAGGGGAAATCCTGGCAAGAAGAGTTTCAGAGAAAGAAGGATGACAAGGTAGGTTTCTGCAGGCCAATGCCTGGTCATGGCAAGACATCAAAAGTGGAAACATTTACACATATGTGGCATCCAGGACCAGATGTAGGAGAAGACTCAGGGATGGGGAAAGAATGCTGGCTCCCCCAGCCCAGAGGTGAGTGGTTGGGTGAGTCAACAGGGGCTTGTGTAATGTTTGGCAGAGTCACACAAGAACACCCACAACTGCCCTGTGTTTAGCCATGACTTTGTGTCAGGCCCTTTCCCCACCATATCTTCAGCCTTCCTGATTAATCTGCATTTTACAGTTGAGCAAATGGAGGCTCAGAGAGGTTACCAAGCTAATAAATGACACAGCCCAGGATCCAACAGCCACTCTGGCTCCCAAACCTGCATTCTTTCCACTACCTCACACCGCTCCAGAAGATGGAGTCTTAGGGGAGAACTATGTTTAGGAGATGAAAGAAAACAGCGCATTGGACAGAAGGACGGGGCGAGGGTGTGATGTTAGGGAGGCCAGGGAAGGATGCCTTCAAGATGGTGGAGGTGGTGAATGGCGCCAGATGCTGCAAAGAGAGGAGTGAGGATGAGAACTGAAAATCTACTGGATTTGGTGAGAAGGTTCTGAGGAATTGTGAATGGCTGTGGGGGAGGGGGGCGGCGGTCCATGTGTTGGTAGAAACAAAGATGCTGACAGAAAAGTGCTGGCCTCCATCCTCCTGAAAGTGAAAGGCGCTCAGTCGTGTCGGACTCTTTGTGACCCCATGGACTATACAGTCCATGGAACTCTCCAGGCCAGAACACTGGAGTGGGATTGCCTTTCCTTTCTCTGGGGGATCTTCCCAACCCAGGGATTGAACTCAGGTCTCCCGCATTGCAGGCAGATTGTTTACAGCTAAGCCACAAGGGAAGCCCCAAAATACTGGAGTGGGTAGCCTATCCGTTCTCCAGGGGATCTTTCTGACCCAGGAATCAATCTTGGGTCTCCTGCATTTCAGGCAGATTCTTTACCAACTGAGCTATCAGAGAAGCCCTCTCTCTTAGGTCCCCACAATGGTGCTGGTGGAGAAACGCCCATGGAGGGCAGCTCCACCAGTGTCTGCTGGTTATTGCAGATTCACTGGTCAGTGAATCAAAGTCAAGCCCTTGTTCTCACAGCTCACAACTCAACTAGGGACACTAGCTTTCACACGTGACAACAAGAGAACACACACCAAAGGGAGTACCTGTCTGCCCCAAGATTCCTCCCACTACCCTGAATGCTGTCAACTTCTGGACAGTCGGGACCCAAGCTCCCCTCTGACAAGCTGGGCCAGCACAAGTGTGCTGTGGTGGCAGCAGAAGCCATGAAGGCATGCTGGCCACACAGTGTGTGCAGCTGGAGAAGAAAACAGGTCCAGGACTGAACTCTAGGTAGCACCAGCCTGGAGGGGACTGGCAGAGGAAAGTAGGATCCCTAAAGGACACCAAGAAGGAGGAGTCAGAGAGGAAGGAGGGCAGACAAACTGCTCAATCTTTTTCTTAAAGATTTTTGTTTTTGATGTGGACCCCTCCAGCAACTGATTCCTCCCTCCTCCTGTACCCCCCGCCCAGATTTCCTCTTTCGGTCTCAGTTTCTAAAATCCACAGGCCAGTGTCATCCATACTAGCAAAGCAAATCTCTGGACTCTTCCCTCCCTGCCTCCTCTCACCTGCCACAGTTTAGGAAAGGATGAGCAGAATTCCTGTGCTGGACAAGAACCAGGGCTGGGTGTCCCGCCAGGAAAGCTGTTAGCTGCCACCATGCCTGAAATGCCAATGTTATCATCAATGTCTTCAGTGAAGAGCTATTCTCCCATCTTAAAATATAAATGTGCTTGGAAGAGTAACTAGCATATCTTGTCTCTGACTCTAATCAAGAGAAGACTTCTTTCATGTGTTTTGGAGAATCAGGTACCTTGGAAGCTGGGGGCAGCATGGAGTTGGCACCAAGAGATGGTTTAGGGAACTGAGAGGGAAGATGAAGGGGCTGATGAAATCTTAACCCATTTTACAATTGTGTCCTGGAATAACCTCACGCCTTGGCTTGGGTTCAGGGTAAGGAGCAATCATTCATTCGTCACTGAGGCTGTGAGTGCTCCGGCTACATCCCTTTGGTCTTTCTCAGAATTTACCTGTGGACATTTTCCACATAACAGCAGGGGGAAATCAGTCAATCTGGAGAATTGATGCCTTGCAGAAATAAATGGGGGTCAATTCTGAGGGTGGTCCTGTGTGGTCTCCCAGAGGATCCCCAAGGGAATCGGCCCTGTGGCCCACAGGAGTAACCCATTCACTAGTGCACCTGACTGCTACCCCTTCTGAGTGCTTCCTGGATATTTGTCCTTAGTCACTCAGTAATGTCCAACTCTTTGCAAACCCAAGGACTGTAACCCGCCAGCCTCCTCTGTCTATGGGGATTCTCCAGGCAAAAATACTGGAGTGGGTTGCCATGCCCTCCTCCAGGGGATCTTCCCAGCCCAGGGATCGAACCCAGGTCTCCCACATTGCAGGCAGATTCTTTACCCTCAGAGCCACCAGGGAAGCCTGCTTCCTGGATAGCCTCTAGAAAACACTCATTTCAGATCTTGATTTGGGGAGAATCAAACTGTACAATGAATCTTTCCCTGATTCCTAATACCGATAGGGAGAAAATAAAGCCCACTGGCTCTCAAAAAAAAAAAAAAAAAAGAAAGAAAGAAACAAAAGACAAAAAGAATAAAAGAAACAAACAAAAAAATTAGAACCATAATTCAGAAATATGCATTAAAAATGTAAATGCCCAGTAATTCTTCTAGAAGTTTAAGAAAACTGAATGCAAATAGGTATGTAGAAGGATGTTTATCCTTCTAGCATGTAGAATAAAAATTGGGAAATAATTTAAATTTTTCCAGCAAGAAGAAATTAGCTAACAAATAACAGTAACCCTATGTTGCCATTAGAAATAATATTCAACAGTACCGTGTTTTTCTATGTCTTTCCATGTCTTTGGTAAATTAAGTGAAAATTCCAGGATGAAACATCATGGAATCTACTTTTGTCACTAGTACATCCCTAGGTGACCATGTGAGCACGTCAGGAGGATAACAACGAAATGCTAATAGTGGTTGGTTATGTTCGGTGGGAAGATGAGGACTGTGGCTCATGTTCATTTCCTTGTTTACACGTTTCTGAACTGAAAAAAACATTTGGACTTTTTAAATGGCTGATACAGCTTTAAAAACTTTAAAAAGGAACTAAAAGATGTCAATGGCCTCAGCCAGGTAGAACTGAATTCCACAGCCAACCCTCCTGTCCTCCCACAAGAGCTGCTGGTCTCACCTGCTAGGGGAGTGGGACAGACCCATGGAATGGAAGCGCCCCCCTCAGCCTGGGCTGTCACTGGGCGGCGGCCCTTCTAAGTGAGTCAGCGGACCCGGACCCGGAGGCCAGCTGAGAGCAGCACATCACATCACGTGTCCCGCGCGTGTGGCCCCATCTAACTGCCAGGGAACGCACGCAGCCCTGAATCCAGGTTTGTGGTCGCCTGTCAAGCTCGGTCGCGGCCCCCAACCCTCCACTCCCTGCAGACCGCCCGGTACCCCGCCTCCCTGGAGCCCCAGCTGGCGCTCAGCAGGTCCCTCTCCAATTTGCCGCACTTTTGGGAGTTCGTTATTCCCACGGAAGAGCCCGTTGCCATGGCGATGCGAGCTTCCCAACCCTGGGACCCCGCTCCGGAGGCAGAATCTTCCCCCCAACCCCGCGGTGGAGAGGGTTGTAGGTTTTTAGGGGCTGGGGCTTGGGAGGAGGGGGTGGGACATCAATGACGGCCCCAGGTAAGGGGACAGGGGAGGAAGGTGTTCTTACGAGCCCCTTGGCTACTTTGCCCTTCCCAACCCCACTCCGGTCTGAGGCAAACGCCATTTCTGCTTCTAGAACTTTCGGATGGGGCTGCGGGACGCTCTGCTTTTCTCAACGTCTTCCAAGAACCCTGGGGCGTCTGTAGAAGTTTCTGGAAGGCGGCACTCAAGAATGAAGGTTTAACCTCTCAGGTTCCTTGCAGCCCAGACTGCAGATTTGGGAGGGGTGAGAGGTGGAAAGAAGCAGGGAAGCGACTGGTGCACGGGTGGCGGGGTCACAGGGCCTAGAGCAGCTGAGGTCAAGGGCGGGGTTGCCTGGGGTCCAGGGTAGACCTGGCCCGGTGACGTCGTGGCCACGCCCACCAGGAGGTGGGGAGGCGGGGAGGCGGCGGTCACTTGCGCCTGCTCACTGGGGCCCCGCCCTCTGCCTCAGGCCACACCCACCACCACTCCAGGGCTCCCGGGGACCGCCCCTCCTCTGGCAGCACCGACTCTGGACTCACGGACCTCAGCGCCCAGAGGAATAGTGTCTCCTGTTACTCACCGCAGGTGGCTGCCCAGGGGAAAGCTCCAGGCGCATCGCCAATTGGCCTGGAAAGCCTTTCATCTCTGCTCCAGCAGCAGTAGCTCTTTGATTATTAATAATCATGTCTCCTCGCTTTGCAGCCTCCAGCCATCGTCTCGCTGTAAATCCCTGGGTGCCTGCTGGCTCGACCTGGGGCTCTCCCTTCCCTCCCCCTCCTGCTGCCTCCCCATCCCTCGAGTCTCAGGGACTTCAGGTCGAAATGAACCTTAGATTTTTTTTTCCAAGAGTTGTTTTTTTTTTCTCCTCTCCAGGCTCTCTGTGCACCCACCCACTCCAACACCTGGCATTTTCCTTCAACTGCACCCTTCAAGTCCACAGACACACAGGCCTCAGGCCTTCGCCTCCATCACCGGCCCAGTGAAAAGGCAGCTTGCCCAAGAGGCCAGAGCACAGATGCCTCCCCACCCCACCCCACAGCTGCCCACTCAGCCCAGAGAGAGAGAGGCCGCGCCCAGCGCAGGCCCGTGTGCAAACAGTGCTTTGGACAACCTCAGGCATCGTATTTCATGAGTGAGCCAAATGTAGAAAGGATTAGCTGTTTCAGCCAGTAAGCCCACATCTGTAGTTACATTCTAACAGGGATAAAATTACCCTGGTTATTAATCCTTCTGCTTTAGGGTATAAGCTGATCACCAGCTGGGGTCAGGAAAAAAATCCTGCCCCAGCTCCTGCCAATCTCCCCCCCCCCCCCTCGACCCCCATCCTCAGTTGCCCCATCTCCTGTGGTGTACCCGTGCAGTTTCTGTCTGCAAACCAAGTTCAAGGCCATCAAAGGAAGCACCTCTGGGATACGACAGCTCCAGTCTGTTCTGGAGACGATAGCCATTCAGTCACGTGAGTTTGCACTGAGAATCTACTTCGGTTTCTACTGTGGCACAGAGACAATTCCTGCACAGCCCTTCTTTTTTTTTTGTGCCAACCAGAGTTGAAGTGGGCAGTCAGAAACCATGCCTGGTTTCTGAGACTTCCTGCCCTGAGGCACCGGAGGTGTATCAGGTGGCCTGGGGGAAGCCAGTGTGGCTACAGGTGGTATTTCCAAGCCCACTGCCAACAAGGAAGGGAGCCGTTCCCTCTCGCTTCTGCTGATGGGGTGTCTCCCTCTTGTGAGCAGCCGGAGAGGCCGGAGTAGCTGTGTTTCCTTCTCTGAGCCATTCTGTTTGGACCTCATTCATAACTGCAGGCACTGGAGACTTGCAGAAGTCTCCAGTTCCCTGGGTGGGACCAACAGGAGAGACACAGGTTGAAAACCAGGACTTAGCCTTTTCAGATCATTAGGAATGACAACCCACAAGAAGTGACATCCCTGTGAGGCTGAGTAAGGGCTGAGCACATGATCCAGCATCATAGGGACCTGTCAGTAATGAAAAGAAGTGCCATGGATAATCACATGGGACTTTCCTGAGTATGGCCTTCCCAGATAGCACAGTGGTAAAAATTCTACCTGCTAATGCAGGAGACACAAGAGACTTGGGTTTGATCCCTGAGTCAGGAAGATCCCCTGGAGAAGGAACTGGCTACCCACTCCAGTATTCTTGCCTGGGAAAATCCCAAGGACAGAGGAGCTTCACAGGGTACAGTCCATGTCACACACATGCACACACACATTCCTGACCAAAACGGACTGGATTCACCTAATCTAAGGTCATCTATGCTGGGAAGGGTTACCATGAATCCAGGACACCACTGAGACGACAGTGTCAGCTTCTCCTGATGAGGTCCCTGTGTCCCCTCCTGTGGACCCATCTCCAGCGACCTCAGCCCTCTGCCCCCGCCCCAGGCTCCTGTGCCCCCTCTACCTGAAGCAGCTATATTTCCTCTCTCCAGTGCTGGATCAGCCCCACTGTCTTTTTTTATTGGTGCCAGGTCCAGGGTTAAGAGATAATAGACTGTCATCAATAATGTTCATCTGGTGAATAAATCTGGGCTGACCCCTTCACATACTTGCACTTCCTACCCTGGACTGCCTCTCCACATTGCTCTGTTGTCCCACAGACTTGTTCAGTTCATACTTTAGCATGCCAAAGCTTCTGCAGTCTGAACCTCCATCCACCTCTCTCCCATATTCTTGGCAGAGGCTCTAACTTCCCTGAGAACAAAAAACAAAAACAAGACAAACCTGAGATGTGAACCTGTCAGAGACTTCCTAAACTTCCCTCCGCCTCTGAACTACACAGGTCAACAAGACACCCCTCTTCAGTGGGGCAGGTGCTCACCTACAGCTGCCTCCGCACAGCCTCTGTTGACCCCAGTTTGGCTCCTACAGATTCAAGATGGACCAGTGAGAAACTTTCCCTAGAATTTTGGGTTTGGGGCCAAGAATGTCAGTACAGTCCCCCTCCTTTGGCTGCAGCCTCAGTCCCGTTTTCCCCACAACACTGAAGACGTTGAGGCCCTGCAGAGGCTGAGAGAAGGAGGGGGAAGCAGAGCGGACCCGACAGCTATGGAGGGAGAGTCTGGAACATTCCGGAAGCTCCTGAGGCTCAGCCATGCTTTTTTTTTTTTTTTTAACTTAACTGATTCAAATTGGTTTCTCTTAAACAGACTCACAATGTAAGAAAACAAATTTATGGTTCCCAAAGGGGAAAGGTCAGGGGGAGGGTGTAAATTAGGAAGGTTGAGACTGACATATACACACCATTTTTGTTGCTCAGTCGCTCAGTCATGTCCTACTCTTCTTGACCCTGTGGACTGCAGCACACCAGGCTTCCCTATCCCTCACCATCTCCCAGACTTTGCCCAAGTTCATGTTCATTGAACTCGTGATGGCATCCAACCATCTCATCCTCTGATACACACTGCTGCTGCTGCTGCTAAGTCACTTCAGTCGTGTCCGCTCTCTGCGCCCCATAGACAGAAGCTCACCAGGCTCCCCCATCCCTGGGATTCTCCAGGCAAGAACACTGGAGTGGGTTGCCATTTCCTTCTCCAATGCATGAAATTGAAAAGTGAAAGTGAAGTCACTCAGTCGTGTCCGCTCTTAGCGACCCCATGGACTGGAGCCTACAGGATCCTCTGTCCATGGGATTTTCCAGGCAAAGTACTGGGGTGGGGTGCCATTGCCTTCCCCGCTGATACACACTACAATATATAAAATAATCATAGTCAAGAAGGACCTGCTGTACAGCACAGGGAATTCTACTTGATACTCTGTAATAAGCTATATGGAAAAGACTCCAAAAAAGAATATATATATATATATATATATATATATATATATAATATAGTAATATATTATAAATATATAAATCACCTGGCTGTACACTTGAAATTAACAACACTGTACATCAATTATACTCTAATATGAAATTAAAACTTTAAAATTTTGGCTTTCTCACTTACAACCAAAGGCCTCTTATATGATACATTATAACATCAATATTGATCTGCTTCTCAAAAGGAAAGGTCCCCCTCCCCTGCCTCTGGTTAATTCCTTCTCAACACAGTCACCACCCCGGCCATCCTTGTTTTACCACTTGTGTCACTTAAATCTTTGGTCATTTTAGTTATGAGTGTGCTCATCTCCCTATTCCCAAACTAAATAAACAAAGGCTCCTCAAGCTTCTGTCCCCTTCCCCTCTACTCTTACCAATTACATTTTCTCACCTCCTACAGTGCACTCTAGCTCCTTCTTGCCTTCCTCTTCTCCCATGAGCATTGCAAACCATGCGCACTTGCTCATTTTGTGCTGCTGCTCTGCAGACCTGGCATCAGCCACCATCTGGTCTTGAATCGCACACTTCTCTCGAGGCTATTCCT
This sequence comes from Tragelaphus eurycerus, assembly GCA_935064755.1. Lineage (NCBI taxonomy): Eukaryota > Metazoa > Chordata > Mammalia > Artiodactyla > Bovidae > Tragelaphus > Tragelaphus eurycerus. The sequence goes on along the minus strand of CAKXYN010000335.1, from coordinate 340,913 downwards.
CTTGGTTCTTCTTGCTCTAACACAGAGAAACGTGACCTATAGAAGTAGTACCCGGATCTAAAGGTACTAAGGATCTAAAGCTCTAGTCCTTTCCAACCTTCCTCTCACCCCATAGAAATGCAACTGGTCTCTGCCTGCTCTCCTAATACCCTGTGAAGGGAGGCTGACTCACAGCATGAAATAACTGGAGCTGAGGGACTTCTCTGGTGGTCCAGTGGTTAAGAATCTGCCTTCCAATGCAGGGGCTATGGGTCTGATGCCTACTTGGGTAAGTGAGATTCCACATGCCATGGGGCAACTAAACCCAAGCTCCATAACTAGAGGGAAGCCTGCATGCAGAAACATAAAAGATCCCTCGTGACACAACTAAGAACTGATGAAGCCATAAACAAATAAATATATAAAAAGAAATAATTGGAATTGAGGTGGTAATAGGTGAGCTATTTCACTATTTTGATAACTCTCAAACATGGATTAGAGTGGAAGGCTTTGGTGGGGAGCAGGCATGGGGTGGAAGGAAAAGTAGAGAGATGTTATTGAGGATCTAAGCATTTCTACAACATGTAAGGTTTTACTTTCCCTTTCACATTAACCAGTGTTTGATGGTGCGTTTCAAGGTACCATAGCATGGGCACCACGTGATCACCAACCTTCAGTTCAATATTTCATAAATGAAATGTGTTCTCAGTGTTTCAGAGAATTTCCACTTCTAAAGTGAGTCTCTTTCTTCCTCATGTTAGGAAGGACTGACCCAAGGAAGAAGCATCTTTGAAATGTGAAGGTGGTTTCTATTCCTTACAGCACCAGAAGAAAATGAAAACCTGAGTCCTGCTCTCAAACACTCATAGGTTCATTAAAACAATACAAGAACACTTGAAAAGTTAATTATAAGCTCGAAGCAAGAATGTGGAACGTGTCACAAGTAGTATATTATTAAGTGATGCAGACAACACTTTCCACGGGAAATCAGAGGTGGGGGAGCTTTCTTTGTGTGTAAATAACCAGTGGAGGCCTCCTTGGTTGGGGGACAGGTCTGGTGGTGCTGCTGGTCTGGGAGTTGAAGTTGAATGGGAGTCTTAGATGAAAAGTAAGAATTATGGAGGAAAAGAGAGAAAGAGAGAGATGCATGGTGCAAAGGAAGCTCAAGAGCCTTCGAGGTCCTGAGCTTGGGGTCAGGATCAGGCTAACAGTGCATGGGGGGTCCTGGTGGGGACAGTAGACAGTGCTTGCTTGCCTTCCATCATACTACACACATACCCAGGCCGTCGACACAGCCAGGATTGCAACCTTTTTGCTTAAGCATTTCTCATTTGGTATTTTCAAAATAGCATCAAAAAGACATTATGGGGAAAACTGGAACAGAATCAGGCTTCCTTACCCTTGTGTTATGGTTTTCAGTAATGCCATATATTCACCTTCTTTGGAGGGTGGGGGTGGACACCACCAGTGGTGGGGCCCTCCAGAGGTCTAATATTAGCAGCCTCTCAGGAGAAAATTAAGTTGGGACCGTGTTTTAGAAGACTTGGATTCCCAGTGAGGCAGCCAGACTCCACATGTCTTGATATGCAGAGGGTCCAAGCACAATGACTGCTTCAAATTCTCTGCATCTCTGAGTTACTCATTGAGCCAAATCCAGGATTTCAGATCCTTTGTTGCACGGTGCGCGTTTTCAGGGCTACACGCGTGAGAGGTTTCTTTACAGGAATGATCATGCATCTTCATTTCATTGCCAAGTTGATTGGCATTGGTTCAAAGACAGGACATCACCTTGAATGCAAAGCTGTTCTTACTGACTATTCCCCAAAACAACCAAGGAGGTTTATTGCTTTTATTAACTTGATGGTCTGGAAACAACCTTCTCATCCCTCCATGTTTGTCAGACCCTACTTTGCTGATGTCACCTGTCCCTACCCTGTGCTTGGGACAGTGAAGATCTGGTCATAAGATGCTGTGAGTCCCCTACACACAAACAAATATCTATTCTGAGAGCACATTTGTAAGTCCAGTTTGTCCATAAGTCCAACAAAGTTAGCCTAGGCATCCAACTGACACAGTCAGCTATATAGCCCTGTACTGTAATAGGTTTATCATACTTTGCATGCAAATAATACATAAAAAACACAAAAATATTTTTAATCTTACAGTACAGTACCTTGAAAAGTACATTGTACAGTACAACAGCTGACATCCAGGAGCTGGCATCAAGTGGACAGGCAAGAAGAGTTACTGACTGGAGGAGGGAGAGGAGGTGGGAGATGGTAGAGCTGAAGGGTCATCAGCAACAGGAAATGGAGGGAAAGATGCAATTTCACTAATGCCTGACATTGATAGAATTGGTTCTGGTTCCCCACTGGAACCAGATGCATGTCTGCATCTTCGAAAAGTTTGAAATTTAAAGGTTCATATATAGGGAACTTACTGTATTGTGAAATGAGTGGCTGAATGAATAAATGAACAGTTAAGGAGGATTTGTGCTAAGACAAAGTATCCCAAAATTGGCATTGAGAGGGAGGGTGGGATAATAATTCCTAGGTCTCTTCCAACTCCAAGAACTCTCCTTAGACTGGGGAAGGGCTCGGGGAGGTCATTCATTCCTCTAATAAATCTCAAGAAAGACTCATCCTCAGTCCCTTCCCCAGAGATGTAGAAAGATCCCACTGCCTTTCTCCAAGCCTCAAGGAAGAAAGTTTTTTGTAGTGGCAAACTCAGCTCCCTCAGACTGCATTGAATTGATTCTGCCTGTCTTGTTCTTCAGTGGAACAGCTCTTATTAGGGGTCAAGGTGAAACGATTGCTAAGGCCAGCCCGGGATGAAAAGTCTTGGTGGGAGGAGGAGAGGCCATTACAGAAACATGGTTCAAGGAGATGAGGAGCTGAAGGAGGCAGACAGGAGCCCCAGGGATTCACTCAGAAGGAGTAATTATAGCGAACAGCACAAGTCTCCAGCCAGCATCTCTGCTTAGGCACGGCCCTGAACGAAGGGGGACTGCTTCAATTATCTGGGTATCTTGATGGATGGGCCCTGCACACACTCCAGGGAAGAGGGGAGAAAACGAGCCACAGATTAATCACTCAGGCCATCGCTGGACAGAGGGCGTTTAGCTAAGCCTGTGGGAGCCAGAGGGACAACCAGTCCACAAAGGCAGAGAAGGAAACGGAAAGTCATCAGGCCAGGCTGGGGAAAAAAGGGTCAAGTGAGTGCGGAGACCCATCTTTTTCTGGCTGATTTGCACAGAGGTAGTAACAATGAAGCCACACTGGTGGGAGTGTACAGTGGAGTTCAGGCCTGGGAGGCCCCCAGGCTTACATGTGGCTGGGGCCTTAAAGAGAACCTCAGACCAGAGAAGGTGAGTCTCACAATCATGAGGAGGGGGATGTCATAAACTGGGGTGAGGAAACGAGATAAGAAGTAGTGAAAGCAGCCTCCCGAAGGGGCCACTCACTGCCAGCCTGTCCTAGGAGTCCAGCAATTCTCACAAATGGAATCTCAGTCCTTCTCTGCCTCTGGATTATTGTGTTCGGGTGTGCATGTGTGTGTGTGTGTGTGTGTGTGTGTGTGTCATGTATGTGTATAATTTCCTGTTTTGGGGGCTTTGCTGTGAGGCAAGCAGAATCTTACCTCTCCAACCAGGGATCGAACCTATGCCCCTGCACTGGGACCATGGAGTCTTAAGCACTGGACTGCCCTGGGTCTGTGTTTAAATAAGGAGAATTCTTTTTCCTTGACAAATGTTTGTGTATGTCCAGCATTTAAAATGCTATTTCATAAATGTCTGTTGAATGAGTGAATGATAACAGCTAACATTCATGGCTCAACACAACACTGAAGGCAGGAGGCAAAGGGGACAACAGAGGATGAGATGGTTGGGTGGCATCACCCACTCGATGGACATGAGTTTGAGCCAGCTCCAGTAGTTGGTGATGGACAGGGAAGCCTGGCGTGCTGCAGCCCATGGGGTTGCAGAGTCAGGCACGACTGAGTGGCTGAAGTGAACTGAACATTCATTGTGCTTCTCCTGCCTCTCAGTGCTTTACAGGAATGATTTTATTTAACCCACCTAATCATTATATGACTTTTTTTGGTCCCTCTTTTATGGATGAAAAAAGAAAAGAAAAAACTGAGGCTCAAAAAAGTGAAGTGACTTGTACAGCTACTAAGGGACGTATGTGTGCAGTGGAAACAAGAAGGGCCAGAAAGAAGAAAGAAAAGAGAGAGGCATGGAGGGAGGATGGTCTTAAGAAGAGGCTGTGAGAGGCTCAGAGAATTTCTTTTGAAAATCATCTGACTCAACAGAAACGCGCCTGGCACACGGATCCTCTTGTGTTCCTCTTTACCACCTGGTGTGGAGTCCTGTGAAGAGTCATGAAAATTAGGCCAGCCTCACATGGCACTGAAAGAAAATAAATGGCAAGGCAGGATTTTAAGTGAACATCAAAAACACACTAGAGCAAACCTAGCGCTTCAAGCTGCTGACCCGGGGGCCTTTGGCCAGCGTGGAGACAATGGGATGGACAGATTCTGGGTGCTCGTGGTCCAGGTTGCTGACTATGGAGAACTGATCCTGTGACCAACAGGTTTCATTCGGAAGAACAGCAACTAAAACCTTTGAGGGACTGGAGGGTAACATGAATAGGAAAATAAATGACCTCACAGAAGGGCACACCAATTGTCCTGCCTCAGCTTCAGGGAAGAGAGACTGAGTTTTGGCTCTGAGCTCCCTAGCAGCCCAAGTAATAAGTGCAACCATCAGTTACAGAAGCCATGGTGCTCACAGGACAAAAACAAACCCATGGTTCAGAGAAAGCATGGCTCTGATGCTGAAACCTCAGGGTTGTTTTTTTTTTTTTAAATAACTCTTCAAATTCTACAGTGCTTTAAAATTTTCAGAAGTTTCACACACATGATTTTATATAATCCCATAATAACCCCTCCTTTTTAATCCTCTACCCCTATAATGCCTCTCCCCCTGCTTTCCTCTCCCCACTGGAGACCACTAGTTTATTCTCCATTACCTTTGAGTCTGCTTTTTTGTTTTATTCATTAGTTTGTTGTATTTATAAGATTCCACATGTGAGATCATCTGGTATTTATCTTTCTCCATCTGATTCATCACTTATCATAATACCCTCCAAGTCCATCCATGTTGCTGCAAAGGGCATTATGTCATTCTTTTTTGTGGATGAGTAATATTCCATTGTATATATGTACTACATCTTCTTTATCCATCGATCTGTTGATGGTTACTTAGGTTGCTTTCATGTCTTGACTGCTATTGTAAATAGTGCTGCAGTGAACACTGGGTACATTTGGGGGTGGGGGTGATATATCCAACATATCCAGGAGTGGAATTTCTGGGTCATATGGTAGTTTTTAATTTTTTTGAGAAATCTCCATACTGTTTTCCACAGTGGCTGTACCAATTTACATTCTCACCAACAGTGTACAAGGGTTCCATTTTCACCACATCTTTGCCAATATTTGTTACTTGATGAGGGCTTCCCTGGTGGCTCGGCAGTAAAGAATCCACCTGCAATGCAGGAGCCACAGGAGATATGGGTTTGATCCCTGGTTCGGGAAGAGCCTCTGGAAGAGGGCATGGCAACCCACTCCAGTATTCTTTCCTGGAGAATCCCCATGGACAGAGGAGCCTGCTGGGCTACAGTCCTTGGGGACGCAAAGAGTCAGACACAACTGAAGTGACTTGGCACACACACATGTTTTTTGATGATGGCCATTCTGTCAGGTGTGAGGGGATATCTCATTGTGAAACCTCAGAGAATTTTGTCTTGCCAACATCCTCAACAGCATCTGGTAATGTTACAACCAGTAGATTTCATGTTTATGTCTTGGTCTCTGTGCTGACCAGTTCAGATCTGCAGTAGCAGCCACACCAAAATCCTCTGAAGGCAGGAACCCAAAGGCATCCTGAGACCCCACTGGAACAGAAAGGGCCTTTATTGCTACGACTGTTCCTGCCACTTTCTCCAAGCCAAACCCCAGAATGAGAGGAGCCATAGTGGGCATCAAAATGCCATCCAGAAAGGTCTTGTTCCCAATGGGCTGAGTCACCTGGTCCTGCCCAGGGACAAGAAAGATCCAGTCACCTGGGAGAAAGCCCTGAGCAGACCAAAGAAAAACCCAGGGAGAGAACAGACAGAAATGGCAACACTCTTCAAAGGTGTTAGATGGTGCAAACCAAAGGAAAGCATCCTCCACAAGGGGCTGTCCCCCCATCTCCTTTCTGGAAGATGCCAGGAGGAGACAGGCAATCCCTCAGAACTGGTCCAAGGTCACATTTCAGCTCACATGTTCATGGCTGCTGTACGCAGACCTACAGATGCTGATGATCAGATTTCGACTCTGGTTCATTTCAACTCTGGTCCAATTAAGACGGGCTGAACCTTTTGTATGTGCCCAAGATTTCTGGGTGAGCCACATGGAGCAGCTCAGTTCATCCACTCTGACAGCCCCGAAATGGGTGGTTTTATTATTCACATTTTCAAGTTAGGAAACTGAGGCTCCAAGAGGGACAAAGCTGAGAAACACACCTTTGGGGTTGTATCCACGATGGGATCGTATGTGCTGCTGGGGACTGTGTCCGCTGTCAGGGATCATATCCACTGTTGGGGATCGCTTCACGGAATTCCTGCTGTTGTGGGTCTGGTACAGAGTGGTCAAGTCTCTCCATCTCCCGGCTGGTGAAGATCGGCTGGCCGGTGAGCCCTTTTTGCATCTCTCTCTCAATTCAACCAAAAGACAACTTGGCAAGCCACAAACAAAGCGCCCCACCACCTCCCCAAAACTAGACCACTCAACCATGACAATGTCCTCGATGACCACGTTGAAGGAAGTGGCTGTTCCCCTCACCTCCCCTCTGTCCTCCTTCCCTCCAGCCCATTATTTGTGAAGAATTCAGTGTCCCATCCCCAGGCCCAAGGGGTTCAAAGATGAGGTAACACAGTCTCTGTGTTCAAGGGCTCACACTTTATTGAGGAGAAAAGCAGTTGGGGTTCCATGGTGGCAGGAAGGGTGAGCTCAGAGACGATGGGTCGGTGGGGGGGGGGGCCGGGGTGCGGTGCCAGGTTAGGGGGAGACAAAGAGAAGGTTTCCCCTGCCTGAGACAACACAATGACCTATAACATCCCTCCCAGGAGGGGGCTGGGCTTGCACTGACTCACTCCACTTCAATGGCCTAGGGATGAAAGACGGTGGCTCCCGTCTGTGGTGCTGGACTCATGCAAGAAACACAAAGCTTGTGGTTCGTGGCTCCCAGAGATCAGTTCAATCAAGCACATATTTTTTGCAGCTGTGGTGCAGTACTGCTTGGAGCAGCGAAAAAACAGGAGTCACTTAAAAGTCCGACACAACATGTGGACTATTACCATCGTCCTTCCATTTCCTGGAATGTTAATCTGTCGTTCTAAGTGATCTCTGTTAAGATTACTCATCTAAAATTCTTCTGACAAAATGTTAAGTTAGAAAAGGAGCGTGCAAAACTGTATCGAGAATAAAACTTCCATAGTCACCTCCTCCCCTTATCCAAGGAGGATGCACCCCAAGATTCCAGTGGGTGCCTGGAATAGTACCAAGCCCTGTATATACACCAAGCTTTTCCTTTCAATATCTGTTGATTTTTTAAAATGCACAACATGAAAGTTGTAAGTGAAATTTTATTTGGGGCAAGATGAGAACTACAGCCCGGGAGATAGCACCTCAGACAGCTCTGAGAAACTGGTCCAAAGAGGCAGGAGGGAAGGTCAGCGTCTATGGGATTTTGGTGACGGGGTAATACATGCAATCAAGCACAGAGTTTTGCAGGTTTCTGCTGGTCTTGTGAGGCCAGTCAGGAGGGGCAAATATCACCATGAAGAATTTTAGCACTTTTCTAGTTATGAGGAGATGTAAGAATTGGGCTCATAAAATTGACTCCTGAAAATAAACTATCTGAAGACCTGTTCTGCCAGTTTTCCCAGAGCACAGAGGGCCTCATTTCTTGAGCTCTTTTCAGGGGGTACTGAAAGTCAGCAGCTGCAGTAGCACATGATTTAATCTTCATAGAGGGAGATGGCAAGTGCCCATGGCAACTACCAATCTGTAGTTGACATATTTAGAACAACACTCAGTTTACAAGTTACGCAGAGTATGCAATGCACAACAATAACTAATAATATAGAACAATCATACCAGTACACTGTAATGAAAATTATATGCATCTGGTTTCTTCTCAAAATGTATTATATAAATGTAATGCCTTTGTCACCTTAATGAAGCACTTATCACTGTGGCTGTAACTTTTGCAGTTTGAGGTGCGACAGCAAAACTAGCATGCATTTTTTTTTTCTTTCTTCACAATTTCACAGGTAGAAGATTTGTTCTTACTGTAGATCTTAGCAAGCCCAGCATACGATCTCTTTTCCTTTCCTTATTAAGTGGAGAACTTTCACCTTTTCATTTAAGGAAGGACCTTACAGCTTCTCAATGGCACATCCGAACTGCTGGCATCACTGCTCTTGTGCTCTGGGGCCAATATGAAATATAATTAGGGCCACCTGAATACAAGCACTGTGGTCCTGTGATGGCAGATCTGACAACTTAGTGGCTCCAAGGTGGCCAACAGGCAGATGCGCTGAACAAAAGGATGCTGTACATTGTGGACAGAAGGTTTCATCCTGCCTCTCAAACAGTGTACAATTTAAAACCTACTGTTTATTTCTGGAATTTTCCGTTTAGTATTTTTAGACTGTGGTTGAATACAGATAATTGAAACCACAGATGAGAGAAGGGAATGACTGAACTGTGTCTTGTATTAGTATTTGCATATTTAAAAGGGTAAGTAGAATTCAAGACGATACATGCAACCCAATGTTCATTGCAGCATTATTTACTATAGCCAAGTAGTATATGGCTATCATAGTATATGGCATATACGTACCACATCTTTATCCATTCATCTGTTAATGAACACTGTTGGTCAACCAACAGATGAATGGGTAAAGAAGATGTGGTACATATATACAATGGAATGTTAGTTAGTTAGTTCAGTCGCTTAGTTGTGTCCGACTTTTGCAACCCCATGAATCGCAGCACCAGGCCTCCCTGTCCATCACCAACTCCGGGAGTTCACCCAGACTCACGTCCATCGAGTCAGTGATGCCATGCAGCCATCTCATCCTCTGTCGTCCCCTTCTCCTCCTACCTCCAATCCCTCCCAGCATCAGACTCTTTTACAATGAGTCAACTCTTCGCATGAGGTGGCCAAAGTACTGGAGTTTCAGCTTTAGCGTCATTCCTTCCAAAGAACATCCCAGGGCTCATCTCCTTCAGAATGGACTGGTTGGATCTCCTTGCAGTCCAAGGGACTCTCAAGAGTCTTCTCCAACACCACAGTTCAAAAGCATCAATTCTTCGGCGCTCAGCCCTCTTCACAGTCTAACTCTCACATCCATACATGACCACTGGAAAAACCATAGGCTTGACTAGATGAAGCTTTGTTGGCAAAGTAATGTCTCTGCTTTTTAATATGCTATCTAGGTTGGTCATAACTTTCCTTCCAAGGAGTAAGTAAGCGTCTTTTAATTTCATGGCTGCAGTCAAAATCTGCAGTGATTTTGGAGCCCAGGAAAATAAAGTCTGTCACTGTTTCCACTGTTTCCCCATCTATTTCCCATGAAGTGATGGGACCAGATACCATGATCTTCCTTTTTGTGCATGTTGAGCTTTAAGCCAACTTTTTCACTGTCCACTTTCACCTTCATCAAGAGGCTTTTTAGCTCCTCTTCACTTTCTGCCATAAGGGTGATGTCATCTGCATATCTGAAGTTATTGATATTTCTCCTGGCAATCTCGATTCCAGCTTGTGCTTCTTCCAGTCCAGCGTTTCTCATGATGTACTCTGCACAGATGTTAAATAAGCAGGGTGACAATATATAGCCTTGACGTACTCCTTTTCCTATTTGGAACCTGTCTGTTGGTCCATGTCCAGTTCTAACTGTTGCTTCCTGACCTGCATACAAATTTCTCAAGAGGCAGATCAGGTGGTCTGGTATTCCCATCTCTTTCAGAATTTTCCACAGCTTACTGTGATCCACACAGTCAAAGGCTTTGGCATAGTCAAGAAAGCAGAAATAGATGTTTTTCTGGAACTCTCTTGCTTTTTCCATGATCCAGCGGATGTTGGCAATTTGATCTCTGGTTCCTCTGCCTTTTCTAAAACCAGCTTGAATGGAATGTTACTCAACCATAAAACAGAATGAAATCATGCCACTTGCAGCAAAAAGCATGGACCTATAGATTATACTAAAGTCAGTCAGAGAGAGAAAGACAAACATATCATATCACTTACATGTGGATTCTAAAATACAACATAGATGAACTTATCTACAAAACAGAACCAGGCTCACAGACAGAGAACAGACTTGTGGTTGCCAAGGGGAGCGGGTAGGGGAATAGACTGGGAGTTTGGGATTAACAGACACCATACTACGAAATGGACAACCAACAAGGTCCTGCTGTGTGACACAGGGAGCTATTAACATATTCAATATACTGTGACCAACCATAATGCAAAAGAATATAAAACAAATATACATATTTATGTGTGTATGTATGTATAACTGAGTCACCGCTATACAGCAGAAATTAACACCCTGTAAGTCAATTATACTTCAATAAAAAAATTTTAAAGGGTATGAAATACTCTTTTCTGACCCTTTCACTTTTTTTCGTTCTTATATTGCTTTCTTTGGGCTTCCCAGGTGGCTCAGTGGTAAAGAACCTATCCACCAATGCAGGAGATGTTGGTTTGAACCATGAGTTGGAAAGATCCCTTGGAGGAGGAAACGGCAACCCACTCCAGCATTCTTGCTGGGAAAATCCCACGTACAGAGGAGCCTGGCAGGCTAGTCCATGGGGTCACAGAAAAGTTGGACCCGACTTAGCAACTAAACAACAACAACTGCTTTCTTTAGAAACACTCCTGATATTGGTCAGCAGTTCTTAGGTGAGATCACGGTGGGGGTAGGGTGTTTCCTCTGTCTCTGTTTCCTAAGTGTTCTGTAATGTGGTATGTTCAGTGACTGTGACTGCACACGTGTGCCTGTGGGCATATGTATCAAGCAGCGTATGCCCCCTCCTCACACACCCTAAGGGGACAGGAAAGGGGTAGGGGGGACTTAGCAAATCCTGGTTGCCCATCGGGAAAGTCATCTGGGGTCACAGTCAGGGGCATGTGTGTCCCAGGTAGCCTGCTGGTGCTGTCCTTAGCGACCCTGCCTGCACTGTGGGCTGATGTCCCCCAGACTGGAATTTTCTCCCTACAGAGACAGCTTTGAGGGCCACATAGGAGGTAACCCCCTAGCAGTAAGCATTCCAGTTCCCCAGACCCTGCTGGGAGCACAGAAGGCAAGCCCCAATCCTGCGGCCCCTAAGTGTCCACGGGAGGCTCCTGCAGCCTCAGCCACAGGGCCCCACTCAGGCAGGGAGAAGCGGATATCTCCTGAAGGCAGTGCTCTGCCTGCTGGCCAACCCCTGGCTGAGTCTCTGGGCTCTGGGATTTTCCTGCTAACAAAATAGAGGAAAACAACAGAATGGGAAAGACTAGAGATCTCTTCAAGAAAATGAGAAATACCAAGGGAACATTTCATGCAAAGAGGGTCTCGATAAAGGACAGAAATGGTATGGACCTAACAGAAGCAGATATTAAGAAGAGGTGTCAAGAATACACAAAAGAACTGTACAAAAAGATCTTCACAACCCAGATAATCACGATGGTGTGATCACTGACCTAGAGCCAGATATCCTAGAATGTGAAGTCAAGTAGACCTTGGAAAGCATCACTACGAACAAAGCTAGTGGACGTGAACATGAAGTCGCTCAGTCGTGTCCGACTCTTTGCAACCCCATGGACTGTAGCCTACCAGGCTCCTCTGTCCATGGGATTTTCCAGGCAATAGTACTGGAGTGGATTGCCATTTCCTTCTCCAAGGGATCTTCCCAACCCAGGGATCGAACCTGGGTATCCCGCATTGTAGACAGACGCTTTACCATCTGAACCACCAGGGAAGTCAAAGCTAGTGGAGGTGATGGAATTCCAGTTGAGCTATTTCAAATCCTGAAAGATGATGCTGTAAGAGTGCTGCACTCAATATGCCAGCAAATTTGGAAAACTCAGCAGTGGCCACAGGACTGGAAAAGGTCACTTTTCATTCCAATCCCAAAGAAAGGCAATGCCAAAGAATGCTCAAACTACCGCACAATTGCATTCATCTCACACGCTAGTAAAGTAATGCTCAAAATTCTCCAAGCCAGGCTTCAGCAATACGTGAACCGTGAACTTCCTAACGTTCAAGCTGGTTTTAGAAAAGGCAGAGGAACCAGAGATCAAATTGCCAACATCCACTGGATCATGGAAAAAGCAAGAGAGTTCCAGAAAAACATCTATTTCTGCTTTCTTGACTATGCCAAAGCCTTTGACTGTGTGGATCACAGCAAGCTGTGGAAAATTCTTAAAGAGATGGGAATACCAGACCACCTGACCTGCCTCTTGAGAAATCTATATGCAGGTCAGGAAGCAACAGTTAGAACTGGACATGGACCAACAGACAGGTTCCAAATAGGAAAAGGAGTATGTCAAGGCTATATATTGTCACTCTGCTTATTTAACATCTGTGCAGAGTACATCATGAGAAACGCTGGACTGGAAGAAACACAAGCTGGAATCAAGATTGCCGGGAGAAATATCAATAACTTCGGATATGCAGATGACACTACCCTTATGGCAGAAAGTGAAGAGGAACTAAAAAGCCTCTTGATGAAAGTGAAAGTAGAGAGTGAAAAAGTTGGCTTAAAGCTCAACATTCAGAAAACGAAGATCATGGCATCCCATCACTTCATGGGAAATAGATGGGGAAAACAGTGGAAACAGTGACAGACTTTATTTTTCTGGGCTCCAAAATCACTGCAGATTTTGACTGCAGCCATGAAATTAAAAGATGCTTACTCCTTGGAAGGAAAGTTATGACCAACCTAGACAGCATATTAAAAAGCAGAGACATTACTTTGCCAACAAAGGTCCATCTTGTCAAGGCTATGGTTTTTCCAGTGGTCATGTATGGATGTTAGAGTTGGACTGTGAAGAAGGCTGAGTGCTGAAGAATTGATGCTTTTGAACTGTGGTGTTGAGGAAGACTCTTGAGAGTCCCTTGGACTGCAAGGAGATCCAACCAGTCCATTCTAAAGATCAGTCTTGGATGTTCTTTGGAAGGACTGATGCTAAAGCTGAAACTCCAGTACTTTGGCCACCTCATGCGAAGAGTTGACTCATTGTAAAAGAGTCTGATGCTGGGAGGGATAGGGGGCAGGAGGAGAAGGGGACGACAGAGGATGAGATGGCTGGATGGCATCACCGACTCAATGGACGTGAGTTTGAGTGAACTCCAGGAGATGTTGATGGACAGGGAGGCCTGGTGTGCTGCGATTCATGGGGTCACAAAGGGTCGGACATGTCTGAGCGACTGAACTGAACTGGATACAATGCTTGGGAGGCCCCCAAGAGGCTCCCAGAAGTTTCCTGTCTGCAGGCAGCCCTGGGTGCACAGGCGGGTAGGGAGAGCCCACCATCCTCTGCTTCAGCGTGGGCAGGCAGTTCTGGAAGGAGGACAGGGGATTCCAGCCTCCAGTTCTGCCTGGAGAACTGGCTGAATGGAGCCAAGAGTCCGGCTGAGGGATGCTGCGCTGAGGCCCTGGGGCCCCAGCCACCTCCATTTCCATCTCCTCTCTCCCCTTACCCCTCTTCTCTCCCTCAGAGCCTCTCAGTGGCTCCCACACAGGGTCTCTGTGCTCTGCTGCCGTGTCTGCCTCCCCCTCGGGCCCTTGTGTCCGGCTGATGATCAGCCTCTGACACCCTGTCTACTTTCTATGATTGCTTTTTTTTAATACCAGCACCATGAGCTGGGGTCCCTCCTCCAGCCCCGCATCCATCCCTCCTCAGAGCAAGGCCTCTCTGGGTGGAGAAAGCACAAAATGAGGAGGGAGGGAGGGGATGGAATGAGAGACAGAGAGAGGGCAGAGGAAGAAAGGAGAACGATGCTGCATCTGTGGAAGGAAACATCCTTCTGGGCCCAGGACTTGGCTTCCAGCATCACAGTCCCTGGGAGTCAAGCGGAAATAAGGTCTCGGGGTGAGGGGAAGAGGGAACGTCCTCCACCAAGTGCGCCCTGAGTCTGGGACCTGTGGGGTTCCTGACCAGCGCAGACACTTGCAGGAGGAGCTGCGGGGAGGGTGAGGGGACACCATGGGGGCTGCCACGCCCAGCCCAGGAGATGCGGAGGCTGGGCTGCTGAAGCAAACAGGCAGTGTGTGTTATTCTTACCGCAGACCAGAACTATGTTCCCTGTTGAAATGCTTGGCTCCACAGCTGCCGAAAATCCCCTGGTACTTGGAGACAAATGATGCAAGTCAGGCAGGGCTGACGGCCTGCGCTGGGGCCAGGCAAGAGCTGATTGATGTGGGCTCTGTCCCCAGCTCATCCATCACACCGCAGGGGACTCCCGAGGGGCCACTCTGCTCTCACACAATGGTGTTTACATTTGAACATGGTTGTGAAACTTCCAGAAAAAAAAAGAGGGGTGGTGGGGCTCACCGCACTGGGCAATTGGGCTGCTGGCCTGGGCAGGGGAAGACGGGCTTCAGGACCCCCGCTCGTGAGCTGAGCCAAGTCGCAGAGGAGGGCAGGGGATGGGGGATAGTCCCCAATGCCTGATGCAGCAACCCCTCCCTCGGGAGAGAGGAGGACGGCCACCTAAGTGGTTCCACAGGCCTGTCCCAGGGGGGTGTCCACTGCGGCCTCACCCTACCCCACCCCCAGAACTTATGTGGATTCAGTCAAACGCACCCGATGACAGGACCCTGCTTTCTTGTGTTTCCCTCACAGATGAGATGGCTTTGCCCTGCACAGGCCAGGCTGATGGGGAAGTAGGGGGAAGGCCCAGAGCAGGGAGAGGAGCACTTGGGCCCATCCCCCTGCCCAAAGCGGGAGGAAAGTGCAGCCGCAGAGGCCCCCGGGGGAGCTCCCTGCTGCGGCAGCTGCCAAGCCTGGCTAAAGAAGCCAGAGCACCTGTTTAATCTCGGGAAGAAGACTGTGAGTGGGGCTGTTTGCTCTAACACGCCCCATTAAATATTCCTAGAATCCAAATGCAAAAGGAAAAAATAGACCTCTTTGAAGTTCCAGGCAAAGGGAGAGCTGGAGTGGGGAGGGGGGGTCAGTCCAGGTACAGCTGGGCGCTCTGGAAGGGGAGGCTGCCTCCCCTGGTGGCATGGGGCTTGGCCAGCCGAGGCTCCAGGGCTGGGTGGGGGTATCATGCAGCTCCTCCCCTGCCCTCTAACTGGGTGTGTCTGGGCACCAGTTGGTCCTTGGATTTGTAGGAAGTGGGGGGAGAAGGGTGGTGTCTCAGGGTGCAGCTGTGCATATGCCAGAGGAGGAAGAAGAGCCTGGGGCCAGGGCGGGTCTGGGTGGCTGACCTCCTGAGAGCTCAGGCTGCCCTGGGTCTCTGGAAAAGCAAGCAGGCACCTGATCCTAGCAAGACGCTCATTGCTGCAAATGCTGTGGATGCATCGACTCATTTCATCCTCACAATAAACCCTCAATGTGGGATCATTATCGCCCACATATTACAGATGGCAAAATCGAGGCATGGAGAGAGAAGTGGCTTTTCCAAGATATTCAGCAAGGAAGTGGCAAAGCCAGGATTTGAACCCACAGCCTGGCTCTGAACCAGAATGCTCCATTACCTCTCTTTTTTTCTTGTTTTAAAAGTTTCTGGTTTGTATTGGAGTATAGGGTTTCCCTGGCAGCTCAGTTAGTAAAGAATCTGCCTGCAATGCAGGAGACCCCAATTCAACTCCTGGGTCAGAAGGATCCCCTGGAGAAGGGATAGGCTACCCAGTCCAATATTCTTGGGCATTCCTGGTAGCTCAGACACTAAAGAATCTGCCTGCTGGAGACCTGGGTTCTATCCCTAGATTTGGAAGATCCCCTGAAGAAGGAAATGGCAACCCACTCCAGTACTCTTGCCTTGAGAATCCCCATGGACAGAGGAGCCTGGCGGGCTGCAGTCCATGGGGTCGCAAAGAGTTGCACACGACTGAGCGACTAAGCACAGGATACATTCCACCCAAGAGGTGTCTGGCAGACCGGGCCCTGCCCATTGCTGGCTCCAACCAGCCTGGGAGTCTCCCCAAAGTCTCTGACTAGCTGTCTCTTGGGTTCAGAACCCTCTGGCCTACCCGGACACCCCTGCCCAGTGTGGGGCCTGCATCTTACGTGGCTCCTCACCTCTGGAAGCAAGAAAGCTTCACAAAGCCTGCTGGCCATTAAGAGCAAACACAGGAAAGGTATCCAGGGCCTCAGCCCCTGCCCAGGCCAACACCAGGACTTACTGCAATTTGTGAATGCCCAATGCCTTCCGTTTCCTTAAGGGGCTGTGAAGGCAGCCTCGGGCTCTATTGCCCCAGAGCATGAGGCCCAGGGGCTGGGGGTGACTGGGGACCAACACCACCTGCCACACATCCTTGAGGAAGTTTCCTTTCACTGGAACCCTGGGACAAAGCCACCTTGATCCAAAGTCATCCTCAGTATCTGCAGAAAACATCCAGATGACTGCACTTTCTGCGATACGGCCTCCGGCTCTCCAAGTGACTCATCCAGCCTCCTCATAGTTACCAAGAATATCCTCCCAGAACACCAGTCAGATTAAGTCTCTCTCCTGATTAAAATGCTTTAGAATCTGCCCGAGGGATAGAGCCCCGATGTCCCAGGATGTCACTCGAGGCCCTCCTCAGCCTGGCCCAGCCTAAGGCCTCTGCCTACATGATCCAGTCCTAGCAGAGGCCATCACTGTGTCCAGGAATTGTTTAAGCTGCTTTCCCAGCGCGGTGACTCCTCAGCCTGGTATTCAGCTCCTATTCATCCCTCAAAGCCCCACTCCAGCATCTCCTTCCAGGGCTTCTCAGGCCCCTCTCCCCAGGGGAAAAGCAACAACAGGAACGACAACAAAGCAGCATAACCTGCGGCGTGCCTCCATCACATCCTTTCAAACTCCTGTTCTCCCCACTGTGTCACCCACCCCATTATAATGAGCCACTTAAGAGAAGGTGGCTTCCTCTTCATATTTCCAGCCCCCGGTACCAACAATGCTGTTCCAGTGAGAGTATTTAGGAGAGAGAAGTATACTGAGCCAGTAATACCCATTAACCCACCAGTGCCTGCACTTTCTTAGTCAGCAGAAAAAGTCTTCAGAGGGCTGGACCACTGCCTGTGGGAGCTCTGGTGCAACAGGATGGAGATCTGTACCCTGGGAGAGTCTCCCCCAAGAAGACCAGAGAGGCAGGCCTGGGGGTTGGGACCCCTGATGGGACTTAAGGGGCCTGAGGAGCTTGAGAGCTTTGCACATGAGTGAAAACCAAGCTTTTTCAGCCCCATGGCTTTCCCCAGGCCAACCCTGCCCCACAGGAACCCATTCTATCTCTGGACGCATCTACCCTAGAATTATCTCCCATTGAGGCTCAGTCACTGCCCCCAACCCCCACCTCGACTAAGCAGAAAACAGCCCCCGGCCTGCCCTGCTTATTCCATCACAGGTCAGTCTAGCTCATCCCATCCCACCTCCATCCTTCTCCAGGGACAGCATCCTCCCCTTCCTGCTGCCTTCATCCCATCCCACCTCCATCCTTCTCCAGGGACAGCATCCTCCCCTTCCTGCTGCCTTCATCCCATCCCACCTCCATCCTTCTCCGGGGACAGCATCCTCCCCTTCCTGCTGCCTTCAACCCAGACCCCGCTGGTCTGCCCAGCTGGAAGCACTGAGGGGACCCAGGAAATACAGGCACTGGAAACTCTGACTTAACCAAGTTTCAATGTTCTCATCCGCAAAATGTGGGAACCAGCTCTCCCTGGGGTAAGTCTGGAAAGCAGAGATAACACATGTAGAATCTCCACAAGCAAACAGTAGGTGCTCAATACATGATATCTCTAGGGTGCAATGGCCCCATGCTTTTCCCTTCATGTTGGTGAACACAGCTGACTATGATGAGCTGATGGGCCCTTGCCCAGTAGCAGCTCATAAGCAGTAGCCTGTGATGGGTACATCTGGGTCACCTGTAAGCCATGACATACACAGCATCACACACAGAATGGGGAGTAGCCTGAGTAGTGCAGGTCCAACACCATTTTTGTAAAAAACAAATAAAGTTCCATTATGGAGAACAGTAGGAAGATTCCTTTAAAATGTAAAAGTAGAGCTACCACATGATCCTGCACTCCACTTCCTGGGCATATATCTAGAGAAAACAATAATTTGAAAAGACACATACATCCCAAAGTTCATAGCCAAGACACAGAAGCAAGCTAAATGTCCATCAGCAGAGGAATGGTAAAGAAGATGTGGTACATACATATAATGGAATACCACTCAGCCATAACAACAAAGGTCTGTCTAGTCAAGGCTATGGTTTTCCAGTAGTCATGTATGGATGTAAGAGATGGACTATAAAGAAAGCTGAGCACTGAAGAATTGATGCTTTTGAACTGTGGTGTTGGAGAAGACTCTTGAGAATCCCTTGGACAGCAAGGAGATCCAACCAGTCTATCCTAAAGGAAATCAGTCCTGAATATTCATTGGAAGGACTGATGCTGAAGCTGAAGCTCCAATACTTTGGCCACCTGATGCAAAGAACTGACTCACTGGAAAAGACCC
This sequence comes from Tragelaphus eurycerus, assembly GCA_935064755.1. Classification (NCBI taxonomy): domain Eukaryota; kingdom Metazoa; phylum Chordata; class Mammalia; order Artiodactyla; family Bovidae; genus Tragelaphus; species Tragelaphus eurycerus. Next base: position 322,164 of record CAKXYN010000335.1, on the reverse strand, counting down.
TGATGCTGGGAAATATCAAGGGCAAGAGAAGATGGGTGCAACAGAGGATAAGATGGTTGGATGGCATCTCTGACTCAATGGACATGAGTTTGAGCAAACTCCTGGAGATAGTGACAGGGAAGCCTAGAGTGCTTCAGTTCAAGGGGTCGCAACGAGTCGGACACAACTGAGCAACTGAACAACAAGAACAACAACTCAGCCATAAAAAAGGATGAAATAATGTCATCTGCAGCAACATGGACCTGAAGTAAGTCAGAAAAAGAAAGCTCAATGCTATACAATATCACTTATATGTGGGATCTAAAATATGACACAAATAAACTTACCTATGAAGCAGAAACAGACTCACAGACAGAACAGACCTGTGGTTACCAAAGGGGAAAGGTAGGGGGGTCAATTAAGATTTGGGATTTATCTATATATACACACACACACACACACACACACATCCTGTATATAAAATAGACAACCAACAAGGAGAGGGAATGCTACCCAATATTCAGTAATCATCTAGGTGTGTGTGTTAGTTGCTCAGCTGTGTTCAACTCTTTGTGATCCCATGGACTGTAGCTCACCAGGGTCCTCTGTCCATGGAACTCTCCAGGCAAGAATACTGGAGTGGGTAGCCATTCCCTTCTTCAAAGGATCTTCCCAACCCAGGGATTGAACCTGGGTCTCCCATATGGCAGGCAGGCAGATTCTTTACCATCTGAGCCACCAGGGAGCCCAATCATCTACATGGGGAAAGAATCTGAAAAAGAACATATATGTGTATTTATGTATCACTTTCATGCATTGGAGAAGGAAATGGCAACCCACTCCAGTGTTCTTGCCTGGAGGATCCCAGGGGTCTGGGGGAGCCTGGTGAGCTTCCGTCTATGGGGTCACACAGAGTCGGACACGACTGAAGTGACTTAGCAGCAGCAGCAGCATGTATAATTGAATCACTGTGTTGTACACCTGAAGCTAACACAACATTGTAAATCAACTATTTACAAACATTCAAATATAAAAAAATACTCAAATATAAAATAAAAATTCAATTAAAAAAGAAAAAATTAAAGTTACACATATAAATGAACATACCCAGGAACCATGTAGAAGGATCAATTTCAAAATATGAACAGTCGTGGGGCTACAGGAGTTTTCTTTATTTTTGTTATATATTTATCTACTTTTCTTCCTGCACAACAAGCATGCACTGAGCAACAGTGAGGGGAAAAAATTAAACCACATGTGGTGGAAATCTGCAGGCAATATGGGCGTTAAAGTCAAAGCACCATCTGGGATTTGCGTGTCAGAGAACCGTGGTTTACAACTGCAGATGCCAGGGCCTCCACGTGGAAGGAATTAGGGTAGCGGAGCAGGTCCCCACCCTAGGAAAGCCCCGGGTGGGGAAAGGCAAATGCCACTCCCAAACCAGAGGTTTCTCCTCGTCTACCACTTAATAGAGGGGTTTCATATATTTAACAGCATGTGCACTTAAAATAAATGCTCCATTAGATAGGCAGCATCTGGGATTTTTACTTTTGAGATGAAGTTCCATTTTTAATCCATTTGGTGAGCTTTGTGTTTTAAAGAACGTTCTAGGAAAACTTTTGTAAAAACCAAGTCACTTCTGCAGCTCAAACTCTCACTTCCCTGAATCTCTTTTATCAATTTGCACATGAGTTGGTTTTCCTGCAACAAGAAATGCTTCCCACATGCTAAGAATAACAACTGGTTCTGTTGAGACAAATATCACACCGTTTCTTTTGGAATAAAACTCTAAAGCCATACTGGAATGCACCAAAGCAAGGGAGGTGATGACATTTCTGTGTCTATGAAAAGCATATCAAACAATTTTATGGGGCACTTTCTCGTGATTCCTGCTTAGAGCCCGGGCGTGGACTCAATTAACTCCTGACAGTCTTTTCAGTTCTGTAAGTCTATCAAATTTATTGTACAGATGCTCTTTTTTTTTTTCCCCAAGTTTCTCACCCCTTTGTGAAGAAGACATTGGAGAAACATTAGGCCTGAGGTGCCTAGTGTTCAACACAAAAATCAGCCATGTTCAGGTGCCAATGATTCAAAATAGCAGCTAGGAATAGTGGTAAATATGATCTCTTCAAGAGAAAAGGTGATTCTCAAAACAAGAGACTGTCTATAATCTATTTACAAACAAAAATTTGACAAAACACTGTTGATTCTTTTTTTAAAACAACACTTTCTTTACTCTTTTATGTTCTGAACTTGTTCACCTCCAGGATATCCTTTACTTTTCCAATTAAAAATTTTTTTAATTATTGATTTTTTATTTTTGGCTACACGGGGTCTTTGTTGCTACACACAGACTTTCCCTAGTTGTGGTGAGTGGGCGCACTCTGTGGTGAGTGGGCTTGTCATCGCGGCGGTTTCTCTTGTGGCGGGACATGGGCTCTAGGGTGCGCAGGCTTCAGCAGTTGTGGCACATGAGCTCAGTTGCCCCGTGGTATGTGAAAGCTTCCCAGATCAGGGATTGAACCAGTGTCCCCTGCAATGGCAGGTGGATTCTTTACCACTGGACCACCAGGCAAGTCCTACAGCTGACTCTTGAACAACACTGGTTTGAGCTGTGTAGGTCCACTTAAACTTGGATTATATTTTGTTAAATAATTCTGAAGTACTGCATGATTCATGGCTGGCTGAATCCCCAAATATGGAACCTCCAATATGGGAGGTCCAGCTGTAAAGTTATACGTGGATTCTCCACTGCACAGTGTTGGGGTCAGTGTTCCTAACCCCGAGTTTATTCAATGGTCAACTCAGATAGTTTTAGGGTTGGCTAATTCAACTGTGCGATCACATTATCAATAACTCAGATTCTTTTAGTCTATTTTGCTGTTGCTGACATTTTGTTCTCCTCATAGTCACAGAATGCCTGCCACAGTTTAAAATCATCAAATCCTCCAGCATAAACATTTGAAAGCCTATTAGTAAGTCAGTCACTGATGTGAAGAATGGATTTCTCCTGACTGGCCTAAATAAATCATGAGCCCCTCCCTGGGGTTGGGGAAGAGGGCCCCCTCCTTCAAAACAATGGTCTTGACACATGAACAAAATCAGGGTTTGGTAAAAAGGAATAAAAGGAAAGACTGGATGGTAAGAAGTTTATTACCAAGAGCTGCTATGAAGACAGATATGAGATTTATAATTTGATAATACTTAATGCTAGGATACAACAGAAAAATGCAGTTATGATTCTAGGAGAGAAATATTTCAGACCTGAGAATCTATACTTAGCTATACTATCAATCAGAGAGGAGATAACACGGTTTAGGTAGAAAGAAATTAGAAAGTTTTCCTTTCATAAACTTTCTCAAAAAATTTTTTAAAAAGGTATTTGAAGATGAATGCCATCACAGCAAATAGGAACCCAAGGAATATCTATGATCCACAAGAAAAGTGAAATTAACTTAGGAGTGCAATCAAAATAAATCTTAGCTTGAAATTCTGCAACAGGCCTGGAAAATGATAAGTTAAAATTAAAATGGGAGGCATCAAAGGACTCCACCATGGCAGTTTTCAAAACACAAGTGCATTTCATTACACAATTCAACGATTAGGAACCTGGAAAATTTTCATCAGCTGAAAGCATATGTTTCTTCTTGCAACACAACAACAACTAACACAGCTAGAAATTCCAGGGAAAAGAGTTGTATGACATCATAGTACAAACACAAATCAGAATAAAAAGTGTCATGACATTAAGCAATTGGCTGCAATTATAAAAAGAATCCATTCAGCCATGAAACTTTACAAAGATCTCATTCCAGGGTTCCAGGGTAGTGACACAGAAACACAGTTTTTGATCTAATCATTCTGTTTTGAGGTTTATAACTGGATGATATTTATGTAATTGTAATTTTGCAAATGCTGAATTTTTGGCTTACCATTTTTATAATCAGCCTACAAAGTACGAAAGATTAATTATGGTCTCCAAGCCAAATATCAAGGATACAAGTCTTGAAGATGGGTTAAAATCATGTTATAACTGACAGAAATGGACAAGATTGAAGAAAGTTGCCCTCCCCAACTACCCACCCCCGCCCCCCCCCCCGCCCCCAGGCAGTGAGGCTCTGTGGAAGGGGTTAACAAATCTGGTCTGGATTTTAAGGATTTAGAAATAAAGATTTGCTATGCTACGCTCTGTCACTCGTCTGCTCGTGACCCCCGCGCCCACCAGGCCTCCCCTCCCGGATTCTCCGGCGCTGGGGCCCCCTCCTCTGGTGGGAGTGAAGTCGCTCGTCTGTCCGCTTCTCCCCTGCAGCCCCCCTCCATGGGATTTTCCCGTTGGGGGGTCATCTCTCCGAGAATAAGATTTAACAATAACCAAACTACTAGTAGCAATGAGCACTCAAATGCCCAAACTGTGATCTCTAAATACTATTTTCTAACTAAAAGGAACCAGAACTCCTTGGAGAAATGGTTAATCCAGGTCTGGGGCAGCAAATGTAAATATCACAGAAGCCCGAGCCATCTGTTCTTACTATAGATAGAACACAAGCACGTTACCAAAGACCTTTGGAATCAGCCAAGAGGATTCAGGACCAAGTGTGAAGAGACACTCAAATTATCCAGGTTTTTTTTTCCACACCACATTTCATATATGATATTATACATGTTTCACTGCCATTCTCCAAAATCATCCCACCCTCTCCCTCTCCCACAGAGTCCAAAAGACTGTTATATACATCAGTGTCTCTTTTGCTGTCTTGTATATAGGGTTATTGTTACCATCCTTCTAAATTCCATATATATGCATTAGTATACTGTATTGGTGTTTTTCTTTCTGGCTTACTTCACTCTGTATAATAGGCTCCAGTTTCATCCACCTCATTAGAACTGATTCAAATGTATTCTTTTTAATGGCTGAGTAATAGTCCATTGTGTATATGTACCACAGCTTTCTTATCCATTCATCTGCTGATGGACATCTAGGTTGCTTCCATGTCCTGGCTATTATAAACAGTGCTGAGATGAACACTGGGGTACACGTGTCTCTTTCAATTCTGGTTTCCTCAGTATGTATGCCCAGCAGTGGGATTGCTGGAACATAGTTTTGGAAGTCTTGGCCACAGCAATCAGAGCAGAAAAAGAAATAAAATGAATCCAAATTGGAAAAGAAGAAGTAAAACTCTCACTGTTTGCAGATGACATGATCCTCTACATAGAAAACCCTAAAGACTCCACCAGAAATTACTAGAACTAATCAATGAATATAGTAAAGTTGCAGGATATAAAATCAACACAAAAAAATCCCTTGCATTCCTATACATTAATAATGAGAAAATAGAGAGAGAAATTAAGGAAACAATTCCATTCACCATTGCAATGAAAAGAATAAAATACTTAGGAATATATCCACCTAAAGAAACTAAAGACCTATATATAGAAAACTATAAAACACTGGTGAAAGAAATCCAGAGGATCTATAGATGAAGAAATATATCATGTTCATGGATTTGAGGAATCAATATAGTGAAAATGAGTATACTACCCAAAGCAATTTATAGATTCAATGCAATCCCTATTAAGCTATCAATGGTATTCTACACACAGCTAGAACAAATAATTTCACAATTTGTATGGAAATACAAAAAACCTTGAATAGCCAAAACTATCTTGAGAAAGAAGAATGAAACTGGAGGAATCAATCTGCCTGACTTCAGGCCCTAGTACAAAGCCACAGTCATCAAGACAGTATGGTACTGGTACTATATACGGAATCTTTAAAAAAAAAAAAAAAAAAGATACAAATGAACTTCTCAATTAAAGAGAAATGGAGTCACAGACTTCAGAAAGAAACTTATGGTTATCAAAATGGAAATGCAGGGGGAGGGATAAATTAGGAATTTGGGATTAACAAATATATACACTACTGTATATAAAACAGGTAACCAACAAGGACCTACTGTATGGCACAGAAAACTTGCTCAATATTTTATAATAACTTATATGGGATAAGAATCTGAAAAAGAATGGATATATGTATATGTATAATGAATTATTTTGCTGTAAACTTGAAACACAACATTGTAAATTAACCATATTCTAAAATAATTTTTTTTTTTAAATATAAAGGAACTCAAAGGTAACCATTACAGGATGCTCAGGAACCTACTAAACATTTTCAAAACTGGTAATTAAACACTTTTTCAGTGATTAAAAGGGTCAAGCAATTAGTTCTGCTTTTCTGCACTTTAGGATAACAGAATAGGCAAAGGAGAAATTTATTTTTAAAGATACAGTCCTACTGTCCTTGGTAAGGACCAAGAAATCAACATGACTCCTAAAGAACTGAAGGATCTGGGCAATAGTCATCAGTGGCTGCTGGAATCATTAAAAAAGATACAACCACTTGGTAAAAGTTAACAAAACTATATATGAAGTATTCTTGCCATAAAATCAAATCTCAGTCTGAGTCAGTCCTTAATCACCAATTTACAGGAAATACAATGGACACAAGGGAAAGATAATTTTAATGACACGACTGAGAAGCAACCAAAAAAATCCAGACTTGCAGAAACTCTACAAATGAAACAGTGCTGTTTCTTCAATAAATTACATTGTATGGGAAGAAAAAGAGGAGTGAAGAGTCTACAGATTAGAAGAATTTAAAGAGATAGGTCCACCAACTACAATGTAAGAGTCTTATTTGAATCCTAATTTGAACTGAAAAAAAAAAAAAGAGAGAGAGAGAGAGACTAAAATATTGATATTAAAGTAGCTGGCTATTAAGGACTTTTTTTAGCTGTGATAATGGCATTGCAGCTGTGCTTTATCTTTTCATGTATGTATGTATGTATGTATTTTGGCTGCACCAGGTCTTCAGTTCAGTTCAGTCACTCAGTCATGTCCGACTCTTTGAGACCTCATAGACTGCAGCACGCCAGGCTTCCCTGTCCATCACCAACTCCCAGAGCTTGCTCAAACTCATGTCCATCGAGTTGGTGATGCCACCTAACCATCTCATCCTCTGTCATCCCCTTCTCTTCCTGCCTTCAATCCTTCCCAACATCAGGGTCTTTTCCAGTGAGTCAGTTCTTCGTATCAGATGGCCAAAGTATTGGAGTTTCAACTTCAACATCAGTCCTTTCAATGAATATTCAGGACTAATTTCCTTTAGGATGGACTGATTGGATCTCCTTGCAGTCCAAGGGACTCTCAAGAGTCTTTGCCAATACCACAGTTCAAAAGCACCAATTCTTTGGCACTCAGCTTTCTTTATGGTCCAACTCTCAAAGCCACACATGATTACTGGAAAAACCATAGCTTTGACCAGACAAACCTTTGTTGGTAAAGTAATGTCTCTGCTTTTTAATATGCTGTCTAGGTTGGTCATAGCTTTTCTTCCAAGGAGCAAGTGTCCTTTAATTTCATGGCTGCAGTCCCCATCTGCAGTGATTTTGGAGCCCAAAAAATAAAGTCTCTCACTGTTTCCATTGTTTCCCCATCTATTTGCCATGAAGTGATGGGACTGGATGCCATGATCTGGATGCCATGTAACATCTTTCTGAATGTTACTTTTGCGTATGTTTGAAATTTCCATAATTAAAAAAGTTTTAGAAGACAGAGCTTTAAGTGTATTTAAAGCTAAAAATTAGCCACTAGAATAGCCAAAAGTATAATGTAAGTATTCACAAGCAGGTGATAAAGGCAGATGGTTGATGGGAGTTAATGGAAGTATTCTCAACCCTTCATCCATTCTTGAAAGGTCAGACACCATCTACCCTGGGAGAATCAACACACAGAGATAGATAGTCTGATTTCAGAGTCACAGAGATAATCACAGGCAACACACAAAAGTGAGGAGAGGGAGAGAGAAAGGGAGGGGAGGTGTTCCCTTCTCATTTGATACTATTTGTATTGTATAATGGTTTTGACTTTAGCACATGACTTTTTTATTATGGTAAAATAAATGTAATATAAAATTTACCATTTTATCCTTTTTTAAGTGTACAGTTCAGTAACATTAAGTACATTCACAATGTGATGTAACCATCTCCACTATTCATTTCCAGAACTTTCTCATCATCTCAAACAGAAACCCATGAAACAATAACTTTTCGTTACTCCCTCATCAGTAACTGCTATACTACTTTCTGTCTCTATGAATTTGCCTATTCTCAGTGTCTCATATAAGTGAAATCACACAGTATCTGTCCTTTTGTAGCTGGATTATTTCATTGAGCATGCTTTCAAGGTTCATCTATGCTTTATCATGTATCAGAATTTCATCTTCTTGTGTTTAAATACACACAGCATAAAATCTATCATTTTAACAATTTTTAGGTGTACATTTCAGTGGTGTAAAGTACATTCACTGTGGTGCAACCATCGCCACCATTATCTCCAGAATTTTTTCATCTTCTCAAACATTAATTCCATCTCCCTTAAACACTAACTCCCCAGCTCCCCGCTCCCAACCCCTGGAAACCACTATTTAATTTTCTATCTCTAGGAGTTTGACTACTCTAGATACCTCATACTAGTAGATTTATACAATATTTGTCTCTTGGTGTCAGCCTTATATCACTAGTATAAATGCCTTTAAAGCTCGTTCATGTTGCAGCATGTGTCAAAATTTCATTTTAGAGCTGGATAACATTCCATTGAATGTATACACCACATATTTTTTATCCATTCATCTGTTGATGGACATTTGCATTTTGGTTATTGTAAATAATGTTGCTATAAACATTGGTATGTAAGTGTCTGTTCAAGTCTCTGCTTTCAGTTCTTCTGTGTATATTATCTAGGAGTGAAATTTCTGGATCATATGGTTTGTTTGTTTAGTCGCTAAGTCATGTCCAACTCTTTGGTGACCCATGGACTGCAGCCTGCCAGGCTCCTCTGTCCATGATTTCCCAGGCAAGAATACTGGAGTCAGTTGCCATTTCCTTCTCCGGGGGATCTTCCAGACCCAGGAATCAAACCTGCATCTCCTGCTTAGCAGGTGGATTCTTAACCACTGAGCCACCTGGGAAGTCCAGATCGTATGGCAATTCCATTTTTAACTTTTTGAGGAATTTCTTAACTGTTTTCCACACATTCACATTTTCACCAGCAAAGTACAACAGCTCCAATTTACCCATACCCTTGTCAACACTTGCTATCTTCTGGCATTTTAATAACAGCCTGGATGTGAAATGGTGTCTCATGACTTTGATTTGCATTTCCCTAATGACTAGTGATGTTGAACATCTTTTCATGTGCTTATTGGTTATTTGTATGTCTTCTTTGTACATCTTCTTTGGGGAAATGTCTATTCAAGTCCTTTTTCTCAAGTCCATTTTTAGATCCAGTTGCTATGGTAAGAGTTCTTTATATAGTCTAGATATTAATCCCTTATCAGATATTTAATTTGAAAATATTTTTTTCCATTCCATGGGTTGCTTTTTCACTCTATTGTGTCCTTGATACATAAATGTTTTCATTTTGAGGAAGTCTAGTTTGTCTATTTTGTTGTTATTACCTATACTTTTGGTGTCACAGCCAAAAATTACTGCCAACTCCAATTCATGAAGCTTTCCCAAATTTTCTTCTAAAATAAAAAGTTTCACCTTTTAAGTTTAGGCCTCTGATCCATTTTGAGTTAATTTTTACATATAGTACAAGTGTGTACATTTTTAAAGCTTAAAAAATAAAAATTTATGAAAATAAGAAATAAAATTATTTTTAAATGTTGGAGATAATACAACAGGAGATCTTATCTTTAAAAAATTACCCTTGTATTGTTACTTTTTTATTTCTCAGAAACTCAAAGCTTTGAAAATCACATTGTTCCACCTTTTCCTCCTGAATTTTTGCAATGACCTTGGGTTAAACTGTATTGGAAAGTCCCAAATAGCCAGTAACTTTATGATCAACAATGACTCCTTTCCACAGTGCTCTGGACAACTTCAGCCCTTGACAGAAGCAGGTAATTTCCAGCCTGTTTGCTTCCAGGAATGTTCAGCTTCTCACTTGGTTCATACAGAAGGATAAGAACAGACTCTAGTGCATTGTACACAGCAGGTGATCAATAAAGTCTGCCGAGTGTTTGGTTGGTTCGATGACTGTCCAATTCCTAGAACACAGCACATCCCATTAACCGTGGTGCTAGCTGGTGACCAGCCAACCTCTGTCCCAGGATATACACAGAGAACAGAGAAATGAGATCAGCATCTTTCGGGCTCCCCTGGCAGGCCTCCCAGTTCCAGGAAGGAGCGACCCTGCAAGTGTGTCCAAATTTGCAATTCTCTCCTCTACCTTGAAGTCTCAGAGCCTGGGCATTTACGGTGATCTGGTATTGAGCCCGCCACCCCTTTATTGGCATCAAACATTCAAGGCCTTTTCTGTGAGACTACCACTTTCCTGTAGTCCTGCCCAAGAAACACAACAATAGCTTCCTTTTGGTGAGCACTTGATTCCGTGTTACTCTATCATCTAAGAGTAACAGGAGAAGGTAGGTGTTTTAAGTCCCATTTCACAGATGCACACACTGAGGCTCAGTCAGCATATTTAAGGTTGTACAGGCAGAATCCAAACCCACATCTTGCGTGACGCCTCCTCTCTGAGCCATCACACTACAGAACAGTCCCTGGTCTCCAGACTGCCCTTCCCTGCTCTCACCCTTCACCACTCAGACAATCTCACAGAAGAGGGGCTCCCCAGAGCCTGCAGTCATTCCTTGGTTTACCCTGCAGGGCCTCCTCCTGCACCAGGCAGCAACAAGGGAAGCAAGGCCGCAGGAGAAGGTCTTCCACCTGCAAGACCTCTGCCTCTGCCATCTCCTCTTCACTGTCACCCCTCAGGCTGCCCTTGGCAGTGGGAGGTGGCAAAGCACTGAAATGATAGGAAAAAACATTCCAGAGACCCTGCTTCCAAGCCCTTCCAGCTGAAGTCCCTCAGCAATGCCTTCAAACATTTGGAAGATGCAATAACTGCCTTTGAGACGATTCATCAGTGGGACAGTTCTGGAACCTTCTGTTTGCTGCAGGGCAAATTACTGCAAGAAAAAAAAAGCTTTTGTTCCCCTCTCCCTGAAACAAATTTTACTTATTTTATTCTATTCCGTTCTATCCTATCCTGTTCTATTTTCCCAATGTAAATTTTTTTATAGCACTTTTTTTTTTTTAATTTAATTTTATTTTTTAACTTTACAATATTGTATTGGTTTTGCCATATATCTACATGAATCTGCCACAGGTATATACGTGTTCCCCAATGTAAAAATTTTTAATGTGAAACTGTCAGAAGACATCCAGGATAAACCTTTATGACCCTGGTCTAGGTGATGGTTTCTTAAATATGCCAACAGAACTTCAAAGAACAAATTAAAGTTGATAATTGAACTTAGTCAAAATTAAAAATTCTTAAGAGTACTTACAAGAATCTTAAACAGCTTTAAAACAAAACATAGGAATCATTCCTAAAAATCACCTAAATTCTGAAAAAGGAAACATAGTTGTGACAGCCTGAAAGAATGGTTTCAGAGATCAAATATATGATGTGACAGAGTTGTATCTTGTCAGCTTGTGTATTCTTTGGATATGCCAGCTCTGTGTTCACCAATATGGCAAGTACTCTGAGTCCCTAAGGAAGGTAGCAATAAATAAAAGTTGGGAGACAGAGGGTTTCAATTTTTAACTGTTGCTCGGCTGGGCGATTTTGGGGCAAGCCACTTAAGACTGCTGGACGTTATTTTTAATTCATCCATTCATTCTTTCATTCACTGTGACAGGCAAGTATTTATTAGGCACCCTCTGTTCCGAAATGTACTGTAGGATTTTAATTTATGAAGGAGACACAGACAGGCCAATGTCATGGAAAGAAGAATTTATGACATATATTTGCCAAGAGAAAGGAAAACACCACTCCAAGCAGGGCTACAGGGAAAGCTTAGGATGGGCAGGAGGCAGAAGACAGGAGTGAGGGAAAAGCTGAGTCAGAGCCCGTCCTGGGGCTTCTGCAGGAAGATGGTAGGGTAAAGAGCTTGGGGTTCACTAGACTGAACAATTCCAATGGGCTTTGGGCAATATGGGTGGTCTCTAGTTGTCTGGTACCTGGCCCTGGGATGGTTTAGGACACAGAAAATACTGACCTGGTGTGTGAGAGTTAGATGAAGAGGTGGTTGGGGGCATAGACTTCGGATTGTTTGCTCTTCATGGGAAAGATGTGCTCCTGGCTAAGTGCTTTGTTATCTCTATAAATTGGCTAGCTCGGAAAGGGCAGGCTCCCCCAGAGTCTAAGACCCCCAAATGCCAGAGTATCAAGAATGCTTAAAATAAGAAAATACAGTTACTAGGAGTGATATCAGCAAAGAAGCAGAATCGTTTCCAGCATCTGTCCCTCAAAAAATATCACTTTGAATAACCAACCATACATGCAATACCTTCACAAGGGCTAAGGAATCCAGGTGAGAGTTTGCAGCACTTGAGTGCCACAGAAGCAAGAAAAGATGCATTGAAGAAGGCAGGAAGGACCGTTTCACATCACCTGTATCCTATGGTCTGAATGTCTGTGTTACCCAAAATTCACAGGCTGAAACCTAATGTCCACTGTGATGGGAATTGAAGACAGGGCCTTTGAGAGACCTTTGGGAGGTGGAGCCCTCACATATGAGATTAGTATCCTTATAAAAGAGGGCCAGGAGAGCTCCCCTGCTCTTTCTACCACGTGAGGACACAAGAGGTCCATTCTGCAATGCGCCAGAACCTGACCGTGTCAGCACCCTGATTTTCGTTTGCAGCCTCCAGGACACTGTGTTTATAACTCTCTCAGTCTAGTATTTTGTTATAGCAGCATGAATGGACTAAGACACTGCGCCACCCTCTCCAAACTCTTATAGTACAGCGTGGAAGGAGGGTAAAATGAGCACCCATCTTTGCTGTGTAGCACAGCATCAAGCCTGGCCCAGTGAACCCCAGTGCTAGGCCAGTCTGTGTGGCCCTGGGCTCCAGGGCCTAGGAACCCAGGCGCCAGGTCCCAAAGACTCAGGCTCCAGGCCCATCAATATCAACTCAGGCTCCAGGCAAACCTCCATGGATCTAGGCTCCATGCCTGCTCCCATGGACTTTGGTGCCAAGCTAGCCCCTAAAGACTCAAGACGAGGTCCATCCCAACACCAAACTGGCCTGAAGACTCAGGCCCTAAAACCGCCCCAGCAGAAGGCTGGCTGCCACAGACCCAGGTTCCAGGACCATCCCTGCAGACTGTCTCCAGGCCTGACACTATGGACCCTAGTACCAGGGGGACCTCGGTCACCTGGGCCTCGGTCACCTCTGTAGACCAAGGATCCATTTCTACACCTGTGGACCAGCCTCCAGGCCCACTTCAGAATACTCAGGCCCCAGGTATACCCCTGGAGACCTAGTCTCCAAGCCTGGCCCTGTGGACCCCAGAACTAGACCATCTCCACAGACCCAGGATCCAGGCCCCACGCCTGTGAGACCATGCCCACCTTGGTGCACTCAGGCTCCAGGTACACCCCTGCAGACCCTGGCAACAGGCTGGCCCCAATGGATCCAGTGCCACCTGGCAAAATACCAGCCCTTTAAGGACTCTAGGAGCAAGCCAGCCTTTAAAACCCATCAGCTGACCTGTCCAGAATCTCTGGACAGACTGACTCGTGAAGAGTTTTCCCTGCCTAAGCCAGTCTGTAAAGCCTGGGAGGAATGACTGCTTCTTCAAATATACAGAAGTCAACACAAGGCAATAAGTGTCATGAATAATCAGAGAAACATAATACCACCAAAGAAAGAAAATAAAGCACTGGTAACTGATCATAAAGTATGAGAAATCTATGAACTGCCTGACAAATAACTCAAAATAATCATCCCAAAGGAGCTTAGTGAGCCATAAGAGAAACAGATTAACAACTAAACAAAATCAGGAAAACAACACATGAACAAAACATTAAGATCAACAAAGAGAAACAATTTTTTTAAAAAATCAAACAATTTTTGGAGCTGAAGAACACAATGACTGAACTGAAAAATTCAAAAGAGAACTTCAACATCAAATAAGCACAAGAAAGAATCAGCAGCTCAAAGATAAGTCAGCTGAAATTACCAAGTCAGGGAAATAAAAAGAAAAAAAGCATAAAAGAATTATAGGACAACACCAGCAAACCAATATACTATTAAAGTCCCAGAAGGAAAACAGAAAGGGTCGGAAAGTTTATTTTAAAAAATAATGACAGCAAATTTCCCAAATCTGGAGACGTAGAGAAACATCCAAATCCACAAATCCCAAAGAACTCCAAATAGACTAAAGACAAAGAGACCATCACCAAAACATATTATAATCAAATTCTCATAAGTTAAAGACAAAGAGAGAATTTTGAAAGAAGCAAGAGAAAAGTGACTTGTCATATACAAGGGAACTCCTATAAGGCTATCAGTGGATTTCTCATAAAAAATCTTACAAGCCAGGAGAGAGTAGGAAAATACATTCAAAACATAAAAAAAAAAAAAAAAAAAAACTAACCTGCATCAGTAAGTGGTGCCAGGGACTTCCCTGGCAGTCCAGTGGTTAAGAATCTACCTGCCAATGCAGGGGACACAGGTTCCATTCCTGGTCCAGGAAGATTCCACATGCCGTGGGGCAACTAAGTCTGTGCACTGCAACTACTGAAGCCCACATGCCCTAGAGCCCATGCTCTGTAGCAAGAGAAGTCACTGCAATGAGAAGCCCAGGTACTGCAACTAGAGGAGCCCCAACTCGCCCCAACTACAGAAAGCCCACACACAGGAATGAAGACCCAGCGCAGCCAAAAAACAAATAAATAAAAAAATTTTAAAAGGGGAAAAAAAGAAAAGAAAAGTAAAAGCCTGGTGCTGGCGGGGTGAAATGGACAGCCACATGTCGACAAGAATGAGATTAGAACACTTAGCCTAACATCATACATAAAAATAAACTCAAAATGGATTAAAGACCTAAATGTAGGAAAACAGCCAGAACACTCTTTGACATAAATTGAAACATAATCTTTCTAGATCCACCTCCTAAAGTAAAAACAAAAATGAAAATAAAAACAAACAAATGGGATCTAATTAAACTTAAAAAGCTTTTGCATAGCGAAGAAAACCATAAATAAACAAAAAGACAACCCTTGGAATGGGAGAAACTATTTGCAAGTTAAGCAACTGACAGGGGATTAATCTCCAAAATACACAAACAGTTCATGCAGCTCTATGTAAGAAAATTAAGAAATGAGGAGAAAATCTAAACAGATATTTCTCCAAAGACGACATACAAATGGCTAAGAAGCACATGAAAAGATGCTCGACATCCCTGTCAGAGAAATGTAAATCAAAACTACAATGTAGTATGACCTCACAGCAGTCAGAATGGCCACCAGCAAAAAAAAATCTATAAACAATAAATGCTGAAGAGGGTTTGGGAAAAGGAATTCTCCTACAGCTAGTGGAAATGTAAACTGGTATTGCCACTATGGAAAACAGCACGACTGTTCCTTAAAAAACTAAAAATAGGACTCCCGAATTATCCAGCAATCCCACTCTTGGGCAGATATCTAGAGAAAACCATAATTTGAAAAGATACATGCACTCCAATGTTCAGTGAAGCACTATTTACAACCGCCAAGACGTGAAAGCAACCTAAACATCCATTCACAGAGTAATGGTTAGAGAAGATGTGGTACATATATACAGTGAAATATTACTTGTCCATAAAAAAGAATGACATAATGCCATTTGCAGCAACATGGACGGACCTAGAGACTGTCATACTGAGTGAGTAAATTAGACAAAGACAAACATCATATGATATTGCTTATACATGGAGTCTAAAAAAAAAGGTAAAAATGAACTTATCTACAAAAAAGAAATGGAGTTACAGATGGAGAAAACAAACTAATGGCTACCAAGGGGTAAGGGGCGGGGGGATAAACTAGAAGATTAAAAAAAAATACAAATACAAAACTACAACATATGAAATACACACTACAATATGTAAATAGATAACTAGTAAGAACCTACTGCATAGCACAGGGAACTCTACTAAATACTCTGTAATGGCCTATATGGGAAAAGAATCTCAAAAGAGAGGAGGTATGTATATGTAGGGCTTCCCTGGTGGCTCAGACAGTAAAGAATCTGCCTGCAATTCAGGAATCCCAGGTTTGATCCCTGGGTCAGGAAGATCCCCTGAAGAAGGGAATGGCTACCCACGCCCATATTCTTTACTGGAGAATTCCATGGACAGAGAAACCTGGCAGGCAATAGTCAATGGGGTCACAGAGAACTGGACATGGCTGAATGACCAACATTTTCAATTTTTCACTTTCATATGTATACATATAACTGAGTGGTTGTGCTGTATACCTGGAACTTATACAACACTGTAAATCAACTATACGCCAATAAAAATGTTTTTAAAGAAAATTTAAAAAACACCAACCAAAATTACTATATCCAGCAAAGTTGTCTTTCAGAAATTAAAAAAAGATAAAAGACTTTCCCAGATTAAAAAAAAATTATTTTAATTAAAAAGCTGAAGTCCATCACCAGCAGACCTGCCTTGTAAGAAATGGTAAAAGGAGTTCTTCTGGTTAAAATAGGACACTAACCAACAACATGAAAACACATGAACATATAAAACTCACTGTAAAGGTAAGAACACACTCTAGCACTGTAATGGTGGTATATACATCATTTTAAACTCTAGTATAAAAGTTAAAAGACAAAGCATTTTTAAAAACTATGGCTATAATAATTTGCTAATGGGTATACAATATTAAAAATGTACTCTGAGGCATCAAACATAAAATGTGGAGAAAGAAAGGTATAATGTAGAGTTTCTGTATGTGGTTAAAGTTGTTACCAGCACAAAATGGACTATAATAAATAGAGGAAGGCTTATGTAAGTCTCATGGTAATCACAAAGAGAAAACCAACAAGGGAACTACAAAGCAATAAAAAAATAACAAAATGACAATAGTAAATCCTTCAGATCACATCAGATCAGATCAGTCGCTCAGTCATGTCTGACTCTTTGCGATCCCATGAATCACAGCACGCCAGGCCTCCCTGTCCATCACCAACTCCAGGAGTTCACCCAGACACGTCCATCGAGTCAGTGATGCTATCCAGCCATCTCACCCTCTGTCGTCCCCTTCTCCTCTTGCCCCCAATCCCTCCCAGCATCAGAGTCTTTTACAATGAGTCAACTCTTCACATGAGGTGGCCAAAGTAATGGAGTTTCAGCTTTAGCATCATTCCTTCCAAAGAAATCCCAGGGCTCATCTCCTTCAGAATGGACTGGTTGGATCTCCTTGCAGTCCAAGGGACTCTCAAAAGTCTTCTCCAACACCACAGTTCAAAAGCATCAATTCTTCAGCACTCAGCCTTCTTCACAGCCCAACTCTAACATCCATACATGACCACAGGAAAAACCATAGCCTTGACTAGGCGAAACTTTGTTGGCAAAGTAATGTCTCTGCTTTTGAATATGCTCTCTAGGTTGGTCATAACTTTCCTTCCAAGGAGTAAGCGTCTTTTAATTTCATGGCTACAATCACCATCTGCAGTGATTTTGGAGCCCCCAAAATAAAATCTGACACTGTTTCCACTGTTTCCCCATCTAGTTCCCATGAAGTGATGGGACTGGATGCCATGATCTTCGTTTTCTGAATGTTGAGCTTTAAGCCAACCTTTTCACTCTCCACTTTCACTTTCATCAAGAGGCTTTTTAGTTCCTCTTCACTTTCTGCCATAAGGGTGGTGTCATCTGCATATCTGAGGTTACTGATATTTCTCCCAGGAATCTTGATTCCAGCTTGTGTTTCTTCCAGCCCAGCGTTTCTCATGATCTACTCTGCATATAAGTTAAATAAACAGGGTGACAATATACAGCCTTGACGTACTCCTTCTATTAACAATTACTTCAAATACAAATGGATTACATTTTCTAATCAGAAGATACAGAGTGAATGAAAAGACACAATTAAATACAAAAAACAGATTAAGAAACACAATTTAACTTAATGCTGTTTACAAGAGGCTCACTTTAGCTTTAAATATATACATAAGGTGAAAGTGAAAGTGTGGAAAGAGATGTTCCATGCAAGTGGTAACCAAAACAGAGTGGACAAACCTATTATCAAGACAAAATAGGCTTTAAGTGAAAAATTATCACAAGAGACAAAGAAGGTCACTATATAATGAAAAAGAGGTCAGTTCATTAACAGGACAAAACAACTGTAAATGTATATGCAGTCAACATTGAACTACCTGAATACATAAAACAAATATTAATAAATCAGAAGGATAAATAGAAAGCAATAAAATAATAGAAGGGAACTTAAATATTTCACTTCAACAATGCATAGATGGTCCAAACAGAAAATCAGTTAAAAAAACATTTGACTTGAACTACACTTTAAATGAAATGGAACTAACAGACATAAACAGAACATTTTATCCAACAGCAGCAAAATACACATTCTTTTCAAGTGCACAGAGAATTCTCTAGAACATACCATATGTTGAGCCACAAAACACGTCTTAACACACTGAAGAAGTTTGAAATCATGTCAGATGTCTTTTCTAACCATGATGTAGAAATCAATAGAAAAGCAGAAAACAAGAATAGAAAACTGGAAAATTTACAAATATGGAAAGCTGACAGCATGCTTCTGAACAAAGAAGTTAAAAAAGAAATAAAAATTATCTTGAAACAAATGGAAATGGAACACAATATACAAAAACTATGGGAAGCAGCAAAAGCAGCTCCAAAAGGAAAGTTATAAAGATTGTTGTTGTTGTTCAGGTTCTAAGTCATATTCTGCTCTCTGAGAGCCCATGGACTGCAGCACACCAGGCTTCCCTGTCCTTCACTATATCTCCTGGAGTTTAAACTCATGTCCACTGAGTCAGAGACAGCATCCAACCATCTCATCCTGTTGCCCACTTTTCCTCCCCTGCCCTCAATCTTCCCCAGCATCAGGGTCTTTTCCAATGAGTCAGCTCTTCACATCAGATGGCCAAAGTATTGGAGCTTCAGCTCCAACAGAAATAAATGTTTACATTAAGAAAATAGATCTCAAACAATCTAACTTTTACATCTCAGGGAACTAGAAAAAGAACAAAGACCAAAGTTAGCAGAAGGATGGAAGTAATAAATATCAGAGAAATTTTTTTAAAAAGAATAGGAAAAAACAAAAATAAAACATACTGGATTTTTTTTTTAAATAAAAAAATTAACAACTATTTAGCTAGAATAAGAAAAAAAGGGGAAAGATGAAAATAAATAAAACTTTAAATGAAAGACAAGGTATTACAACTAATCCCATGGCTGCATACCACAACTAAGTGCAACCAAATAAAGTAAATATTAAAAAACAACAACAACAAAAAACTAACTGTTCACTTCAGGCAATTCACTGAAAAATCATTTGAGTCGGTAAGAAAATAAATAAACAGAAACAATAGCTAAACTCTTGGCAATATATCAAAGAGCCAGTGCTTATGCCTTAGGAGAGGATTTTTACTTTTCAACCAGCTACTCTGACACTGGTTGACTCTGGTGGCATTGTTGGAGTTTGCTCCAGGCCACCATCCAGCACAGGGAGGAGCCCCAGGAAGAGCTGGCATGGAACACACCACCTGGTAAGCAGTGGCCATGCATGAAGCACCAAACAGAAGTCTAGGCCAAGGAGAGACAGAGTCCTGGGTGATGCTCCTTTGCTATCAGCTTCTGTCTTTGATCCTCAAGATAGAGCATAGGAAGCTGTAGCACTGGAACACACTTCTCCAAGGAAACATGACTAATCCTTGAATTACACCCACCAAGGTCCTAGCAAAGCAGCTCATATAAATTGTGGGTCCCAGAGGAATATGAAAATGTGAGGTGCCTTTTCTGAAAATTATTAAAAAACTTCAAGACAGCAATAGCAGATTATTAAACCAAGTTCAGGGCCCTGGGTGAATGCACAGGTGAGACGTCCAGAAACGGGCCTGGGTCATGGGCAGCAAGGTGGGAGGCAGGGAGCACTGAGCCAGGAGTCCACAGCTCAGGGTTTGGTCCTCACTCTACCACATGCTTGCTGTGTGACTGTGCGTGAGTCACTGAGTGTCTCTGGGTCATCTGAAAATGCAAGACAAAGAACAAAGATATAAGAAAAATATAAGTTATCCAATCTAGTTTGCCATTTATAAAATCAGTCTTCTAGGAATCCATATTTCTATAAACATGTACATACTTAGCCTTGAAAAAGCTTTATTGTTAACTAACATCCATTCTTTACCTGCCACTGTGCCCGGTTCTGGGGATAATGATTAGGGACATTCACTTCTTTCAGGGACCCACACTGTACAAATCCTCTTACCCAGTTGTGGGGCCACAATGTCAATAAACAGAATATATCCACCAAAGATGCCTTTCAAAGGTATCATCCTGTAATATTATTCTAATCTTGAAAGCTTTCTGGAATTGCCTTCAGAATCAAGGTTAAACCACCAAGAAAGTTTCAACCTCATTGTTTGAATCACTCCTATTTTTGGACCATTTACTATACTACCTGGTTTGATTACCCTTCTTGTTTAATAGTTTTCATTCTCAATGATCTGGAGCCATTCAAAAAATGTAACCCATGCTCAGAGAAGTTTTTAAAACATAAAATTTGTTTAGTGTTTTATACTTCACCAAGTAAATCCTGGAGAAGGAAATAGCAACGCACTCTAGTATTCTTGCCTGGAGAATTCCACTGGCAAGCTACAGTCCACGGGATCACAAAGAGTCAGATAGGACTGAGTAACTATCACTCACTCACTCACTCAAGTAAATCCTAAGTAATTCTCCTTCGTCACCACAATAAATGTGCTAGTTTTATCTCCATTTTATCTCCATATGCGATTTTGTGTCTAGTAAAAATAGTCAAAGGAATATACAAATTAGCACTGGAATCAATTATTTTAAAATGTCAAAATGTTTTGAGAAATTACAATATCACAGGACTATGTCTACAGTGTCAATTTGACAACTTCAAAGAGAAACCACTAATATACCAGGTATGAGTTCTGGTTGATAACTAGTTACACTCTTTTTTAAAACTTCATTTATTTAGTTTTTTTTTTTTAATTTTTGGCCATGCCACTCAGCCTGTGGCATCTTAGTTCCCCAACCAGAGATCAAACCTGGGCCCTCTGCAATGAAAGCACAGAGTCTTAACCATTGGACTGCCAAGGAAGTCCCTATAGTTACTTTCTTTTAATCACACTCATACATTAACAATCCATTAGGTGTAAAACACAAAATGCACTGGAATAGCTGTTTTGCCACAGTAGAATTCTTCCTTCAAGCAAAATCTTAGAAGTCCCATGGTGTAGTGGTTTAGTTGCTGAGTCATGTCTGACTCTTGCAACCCCATGGACTGTAGCTTGCCAGGCTCCAGGAATGGAGGGTTGCCATTTCCTTCTCCAGAGGCTCTTCCCTATCCAGGAATCAAACCCTGGTCTCCTGCATTGCAGGCAGACTCTTTATCAACTGAGCTACAAGGGAAGCTAGAAGTCCAATAAGTTATGTAAAACCTGAGCTGAATGGATTACAATCAAGTAGGGCAGCCCCTGCTAACCCTGGCCATTCCCCACCTTCTGCCCCTTCCCCCTCGCCCTAGTCCTTGGACCTGTGGGGCCCTCAGAGCAGTCAGAAAATCATTAGAGAATTTGCACCAATCTGTGAAAAAATTAATTCTAAAATGTTAGGTTTGGGACTTCCCTGGTGGTCCAGTGGCTAAGACTCCATACCCTCAATGCCAAGGGTTCAATCCCTGGTCAGGGAACTAGATCCTGCATGCCACAGCTAAGACCTGGCACAGCTAAATAAATAAATATTAAAAAACAAACAAAAAATGTCAGGTTGTCTAGGGAAAGTAGCTTGATTCAAAAAGCAGACAATGCAGAGAAGTAATGATTAGTTAATGGGAAAAAACACCACGGATTAAAATAAAATTAAACCTATTTTGAAGACTAATCATATTTACATTCCTGGAGCACAAAAAGTATAGCTAAAATGTGCCTGCAAACAGGCACACATGTTCTTGCCCATGCTTCTACTATGGCAGGAGTCACGTCAGAGGCAGTTTTATGACTCTCCACAATTGTGGTTCACACTGAAAACAGTGGCACACAGCCCACTGCAACTTGTGACAAGAACAACAATTTCTCATTTTCCATATCACTCTTGAAGGGTGGAGGTGGTGAGCAGGCAGACCCAGCAACATGGGACCAAGAGATCCAAGTGATCACTGGTGGTCTCTTTGACTACTGTCTTTTCTTAGAGGGCTGGGGGTCATTGGGGGAGTGGGGAGATTTTGGTTCACCCCAGGCTCAGGGCCCTCTCTGCTGCCTCCTCAGCAGGCATTTGAGTCCCTGAGGAGATGTGCTCTTTAACTGACTTTTATGGAAACAGCAGAGTTTCAGACAGACTGGGAGCAGAAATCAAGACCCAATAAACCTTAAGAGACATAGACATGGGATTAGAATTACAAGATTAATTTGAAAGGGTGTCCTGGTTGGGGCTGGGGTGGGGACTGCAGGAGGAAGAGCTTAGTCCTTGGAACTTGGCCCCAGAACAAAAATGTTGGCTTTCTGATTTGCTTGCCATGCCTTTATGAGCCCAGATGATAAAATAATGCAAATCAGAGTCATTTACCTTGTGCTAAGTGCTTACTATGCATTCCTTTCTTTAATCTTCACAAAAGCCTTCACAGGAGCCAGGTACTTGGTCCCATTTTACCATCAGCTAAGGGGCCTGAGGTCCAGGGAGACTGAGGAGGCTGTGTCACAGCTCAGTGAGTGACTGCACTGCGATGCTAACCTGATTCCTGGGTCTGCGCTCTTGATCTCTAACGCCATGCTGCTTGCTACCCTGGATGGCAGACTCTGAAAGTGGAGGGCATTCAAGCAGGAAGACAGTCTCTCCAACTTTTCAATCCTGAGACCTTTTAAAACCCAGACACATGGATGCAGGTGTCAGGCCTGGAGCCAGCCACCAACCCATCCTGGCTCCCCAATGTCACTGTGCATCCACAGGGACCCAGGAGAAGCTGGAGAGGGGGTGCCTGGCATGGTGGCTCCGGGGAGGGGGAAAGCTGCAGTGGCCCCTCTGGGCCCCCAGGCCACCTCCCTGCTGGCTATTTACCTCTTGGTTCTTTCCAAAACCCACTGAGGACAAATAGCCCCGGAATTTCCTATGAACACGTGGGTTTTACTACTCTCTTCCTGCTTGAGGGGTTTTGAATACATTTATAGAGTTCTTGTAAATGCTAAAGATAAGGTGTGGAATGCAGCTTTCATCCCCTCCCTCCCTTCCTCCAATTTTTAGTCCTCTTAATACAGGAATGGGACTGGCTCCACCCATTACAGCTGAATGTGCGACCATAAAAATCTGGAAAAAAAAAAAAAAAATCCAGACCGTCCTGCAATACCCTCAGAAACTGAGTCTTTCCACAGGGAGTGGAGAATGTTCTGCATTCTTCTTTTAGGTGAAATAAAAATAAGAGGAGGCAAGAAAAACAGTTAAACAAAACATCCATGCCTGTTCAAAGAATAAAAAAGAAATTAATAGCAGCTTGGGGGCTATTAGGAGGTCAAAGCGATAGTGTGGGTTTACCCTTTGAGCCCTCTGTTCTCGAAGTGGGGCACTCAGAGATGAATTTTTCTTTACACAAAAAAGACAGGGTTGCATTTAGAACCAAAAGAAACATATCCAAGGACAAGAAATTGAACAGACACACAGTACGGCAAGCTGATGTCACAGGCCTGGGGGGCTCCAGGTAGAGGAAGTCAAGCTCAATCCTGGAGAGAAGTGGGTTGAAGGCTTCCCTTTCCTAGAAAGAAACCAGAGCCAGCTCCTGGGAGTGAGGCAGGAAGGGAGAGAGTGGCTGGTACCAAAAAAAAAAAAAAAGAAATATCCTCATAGCTGAGTTAGGATCAGAGAGGGCCTCACCTGGGTTCCTCCTACTGAGGACCCAGAAACCTGAGCCAGGGACACTGGCCCTCTCAGGGGCAAGGGGTGGGGGGCGCAGGTAGAGATGACCACAAAACCAGGGAGAAAAATCAAGAAATTAGAAACAATTCCTGGTCCAGGCAACTCTGCAAACAAAAGATCTAAAGGATGCTGGAAACACAGCCCCAAGAAAGGGCTCCCACAAACAATAATCAACAGAGAAACCTCCTCTCTGGAAATACATGTAATAGAAGAAATCTCAGAAGGGATTTACAATGAGCACTTTTGGCTCCTGAAGGCATGAAAGAAGACCAGGCAGGAATATTAACAAGACTTTCTGAAACAAAACTAGGAAGCAGTGAAACAAGAACAGATGGACAGGAAAAAGCACCAAATAGGAATCTTGGGAAAGAAAAATGATCATGGGAATACCAGGGTTATATAGTATTAGTTTAGCTCAGTATATGTGCAACCACCCCTCACACACAATTTCATATTCAGGATGTGAGCCAAAGATGCTTGGTCATCAGAGTCGAGAGAGACAGAGAGAGTAGTGGGGAGGGAGGGGAGGAGGAAAAGGGGAGGAAAGAGATGGGAGGGGAAGGGAGAGAAGGGAGGTGGAGGGGCAGAAGCAGTGGGAAGAGGTAGAAGTTCTGGCACCTGGAGTACCGTCCCTGCCCCTGTACTGTGCTTAGTTGCTCAGTCATGTCCTTCTCTTTGAGACCCCATGAACAGAGGATTCTCCAGGCAAGAATACTGGGGTGGGTTGTCATGCCCTCCTCCAGAGGATCTTCCCAACCCAGGAATCAAACCCAGGTCTCCAGCATTGCAGATGGATTCTTTACCATCTGAACTGCCAGGAAAGCCCAAGAATACTGGAGTGGGTAGCCTATCCCTTCTCCAGTGGATCTTCCTGACCCAGGAATCGAACCAGAGTCTCCTGCATTGCAGGCGGATTCTTTACCAGCCGAACTACCAGGGAAGCCCCATGACCAGCATTATTTAACCTCCCTGGAGCTTCATGCCTTTCTCTTTAATGAGGATCATAATAACCACCACTGAAGATGGGAGACACCTCAGGTAAGGTAGTTGACCCTTATTGATAGAAACTGATCAAGGAAGGAAAGTACATCAACACTTGTATTTTTAATAGAAAAAAAAAAAAAATCATGGTACCTCACAAGTCACCGTCCTCTGGAATCAGAGTAGTGTATTCTCTGGACATTCTGGTCACTGAACTGTCCTGTAGGGAGGTGATTTCTGATGCCCACCAAGGGTGCCTTTCCTTAGAAACTGCCCATGAGCACTTTCCGTCGCCTCCATCGACTGCCATGCCACCAACTCGAGTAGATCAGAATCAGATGACTGAGATGATGCTCACTGGCCCCCATGACAGAACAATGTTTCAATATGACTTAATCCCTTTACTCTCTAGAGTCTGCCTTCTAAGTGCTTGCTCTTAACACAATAAAAACTTATCTGTGTTAATAAATGTCTGTGTCTGCTCCAGCCTTGCAGTTGGTTTCACTGGCAGACTCCCATTATCTGATCAATGAGGTGACTGTATCTCCTTCTTCCCCCAGGGAGGGAACAGGTTGCCGGGGCTGAATGCAGACAAGGGCTCATTTCTGGCACTTGATGCCCTCTCCTCCCAGGAAAAGAGAGCCCTGATTAAATAAGACATGGTGGAATTAGACCTTACAACATGAACAGAACCAGGAACACCTGTGCTTGATGGCCTAGGGCTGCAACAGTGACCTTCAGGAGAGTGAGATTAACATGAAGGATTCCATCTACCTACAGAGGCCTTGGCATCAGAACTCCAGGAACAGACCTAATATAAGGACATAATCTGACAGCCTTTCTCTTCTTTATTTACCTGCAACTTTAAACAAACTGGCTTTCCTGATGGCTCAGACGATAAAGAATCTGCCTGCAGTGTAGGAGACCCAGGTTTGATCCCTGGGTCGGGAAGATCCTCTGGGGGAGGGCATGGTAACCCACTGCAGTATTCTTGTCTGGAGAATCCCCATGGACAGAGGTGCCTGGTGGGCTATAGTCCATGGGGTCACAAACAGTAGGACACAACTGAGTGACTAACATTTTCACTTTTTACTTTAAACAAATTATAAAATGTTTCAAACACCAGAGATGACAAATGTTAAATTAACATTTTCCCAAATTTATATCAGATCAACTGAACTCTCTAAGAAATGCAATGTTATAGATAGGACTAAAATCCCACCCCCAAACTTCCCCTGACACTATCTTGAAGTGAAAAACGCATATAATGGCATATCCATTAGGTAGCTATAAACTTTGCACTATTATTTCAAATTTACATGCATGGTATCCACACCCTTTTGCATCTTTCTTTTTTCACTTAGTATTATGTTTTTGTGATTTCACTTATTTATTTTTGCTACAAATAGTTATATAGTGTCTACAATAAACCAGGCAACTTTTGGGGCACTGGGGTAGCAGCACTGAAAAAAAGGGGACAAAGATAAAACCCCTCTTCTCATGAGATGAACAATAAAAAAGATAAGTAAAATACATATGCTGATCTATATGAAATATTGCATATATGGAAATACACTAAGGCAGTGGCAAATGCTAAAGAGATCATTTAAGGAAAACAAGTGGATAAGAATTGTGTATCTGGGGATAGGGGGCATGGTTGGTAATTCAGATCACACGTTTCATGTTAAACACAGCATGGTATTATCCCTGGTGAAATGACTGCTACACAGAGAGCTGACTGCCACACAGAGCCTTGCACACGGCTCCTTTAAGAACGACCAAGTATGGGACTTTCCTGGATGTCCAGTGGTTAAGATTGTGCTCCCAATGCAGGGGGCACAAGTTGAATCCCTTGTTGGGGAACTAAGATCCTACATGCTGCACAGTGCATCCAGAAAAAAAAAGAACTGCCGAGTTAAAGCATGTGCACACCTTCAAGCACACAGAGCACCCACTTTCTACTGGGACTGTATCAATGTATACTCCCACCAGCAAGCTACTGGGGTTGCCATTTCCCCACATCCCCCACATCTTTGCCAGTTCTTATCAGACTTCTAATCTTGGCCTTTCTGATAATTTGCTGCCATTTTAATATTTTTCCTGGATTATTAGTATGGCTGAGATCTCCACACTGACCACTTTAGAACCCTTTCTGGAATGATCTGTTCACATCTTTTGCTCATTTTTCTGTAAATGAATAACTGTACTCATTTACATGATTCCTTTATACAGGGTGGATTCATCCTTTGTCACTTACAGAGATTGCAGGTATGTTATCTGTCTCTGTGGCTTGTCCTTTTTACTATGGTCTCATTTATGATGCATGATTAACACTAATCTAGTCAAATGACCAAGCCTGTCCTTTGTCATTTGTGTTTTTTGTTATCCTAAGAATGATTCCCCTACCCTGATGTCATAAAAGTATTCTGGTATGTTTCCTTCTTAAAGTTTTACAGTTTTTCATGAGTCCATAATTTGTAACTGAAGTAACATAAAAACATACTTTTCTTTTTCTCTAGAGAGAGCCAATGGTCCCATCACTGTTTATTCAATAGTCCATGTCTTCTCTGTGGATGCATAATGAGACCCCTGTCAAATGCCAAGTTACTAAATACAGTCTTTTTCTGAACTGATAATCTGTCCCACTGGTCTGTTCATCCAACCTTCACCAATTCTACTCTCTTTATCATCACAGCTTCATAATAACCTTGGTATCTACAACAGTCCCCCACCCTGCCCAGCCATTAGTCTTCCACAAACCTACCTTTACTATTCATGGCCTTTTCTACTCTACATAATTATTTTAGAATCAACTTAGACATTTATCAGTCAGGAGTAGAACTGCACTGCATTTATAAATTAACGTAGAAGAAATATGAACTTTACAACATTGAGCCTTTCCATCATGATGATATCTCTTCACTTATTTTGATGTCTTTTGATACACTTTGTAATTTTTTATAAAGACATTATTTTGTCACACATCCTATTGCTATTTTTGTTGCTATAAAAAATGCTGTCTGTAATTGCATTTACTGACAGTTTATTGCAGGTGTATAGAAGGACTGTTTTGTACATAAGTCTTATATGGCAACCTTGCTGAATTCTCCCATTATTTGTCTGCAGTTTAAAATATAAGTAGTTTAGATACTTATACTCATCTAATAGTTCATCTGAATATAAACAGATACATCTGTTATTAATGCAGCTTCATCAGTTTTATTAGTATCTGTAACTGTCAACATTTCTGTGTCACTATGTTTTAGGTGTGCTTCTTGTAAACAGCATTGGATTTTTAAAAATCCAGCCTGAGCCTCTATATTGTAACTGGTGGTACAATACATTAAAATGTATCACAATTAGCAAAATATTTGTGTTTATATTTATCACTCTTATTTCTCATTATATTCATTTTTGAGACAAATAAAAGCTGAGAGAATTGCTGTCAAACCAACACTACAAGAAGCATCAGAGCAAGTTCTTCAGGCAAAAGGAAATGATACCAGGTGGCAGGTGGATGTTGAAGAGAGACCAAAATAGGGGGAAATGGGATTTTATTATGTTTAACCTTTTTTAATTGAGTTCCATTCAGTTCAGTTCAGTTGCTCAGTTGAGTCCGACTCTTAGTGACCCTGTGAACCACAGCACTCCAGGCCTCCCTGTCCATCACCAACTCCCGGAGTCCACCCAAACTCATGTGCATCACGTTGGTGATACCATCCAACCATCTCATCCTCTGTTGTACGCTTCTCCTCCTGCCCTAATCTTTCCCAGCATCAGGGTCTTTTCCAGTGAGTCAGCTCTTCGCATGAGGTGGCCAAAGTATTGGAGTTTCAGCTTCAACATCAGTCCTTCCAATGAACACCCAGGCCTGATCTCCTTTAGGATGGACGGGTTGGATCTCCTTGCAGTCCAAGGGACTCTCAAGAGTCTTCTCCAATACCACAGTTCAAAAGCATCAATTCTTTGGCGCTCAGCTTTCTTCACAGTCCAACTCTCACATCCATACATGACCACTAGAAAAACCATAGCCTTGACTAGATGGACCTTTCTGGCAAAGTAATGTCTCTGCTTTTGAATATGCTGTCTAGGTTGGTCATAACTTTCCTTCCAAGGAGTAAGTGTCTTTTCATTGCTGCAGTTGCCATCTGCAGTGATTTTGGAGCCCAGAAAAATAAAGTCAGCCACTGTTTCCACTGTTTCCCATCTATCTGCCATGAAGTGATGGGACCGGATGCCATGATCTTCGTTTTCTGAATGTTGAGCTTTAAGCCAACTTTTTCACTCACTCTCCTCTTTCACTTTCATCATGAGGCTCTTTAGTTCTTCTTTACTTTCTGCCATAAGGGTGGTGTCATCTGCATATCTGAGGTTATTGATATTTCTCCCGGCAATCTTGATTCCAGCTTGTGCTTCCACCAGCCCAACATTTCTCATGATGTACTCTGCATATAAGTTAAATAAGCAGGGTGACAATATACAGTCTTGACGTACTCTTTTTCCTATTTGGAACCAGTTGTTCCATGTCCAGTTCTTTTTTTTTTAATTATTATTATTATTTTTTACTTTACAATATTGTATTGGTTTTGCCATACATGTCCAGTTCTAACTGTTGCTTCCTGACCTGCATACATGTTTCTCCAGAGGCAGGTCAAGTGGTCTGGTATGCCCATTTCTTTCAGAATTTTCCACAGTTTATTGTGATCCACACAGTCAAAGGCTTTGGCATAGTCAATAAAGCCAACTAAAAAAAGAAATAACAGTATCAGGCAGTTCAGTTCAGTCGCTCAGTCATGTCCAACACTTTGCGACCCCATGGACTGCAGCACAACAGGCCTTCCTGTCCATCGTCAACTCCTGGAGTTCACTCAAACTCATGTCCATTGAGTCGGTGATGCCATCCAACTATCTCATTCTCTGTTGTCCCCTTCTCCTCCTGCCTTCAATCCTCCTCAGCATCAGGGTCTTTTCAAATGAGTCAGTTCTTCACATCAGGTGGCTAAAGTATTGGAGTTTCAGAATCAGCATGTCTTTCTGATGAATATTCAGGACTGATTTCCTTTAGGATGGACTGGTTTGATCTCCCTACAGTCCAAGGGACGCTCAAGAGTCTTCTCCAACACCGCAGTTCAAAAGCGTCAGTTCTTCGGTGCTCAGCTTTCTTTATAGTCCAACTCTCACATCCATACATGACTACTGGAAAAATCAGCTTTGACTAGACAGACCTTTGTCGGCAAGGTAATGTCTCTGCTTTTTAACATGCTGTCTAGGTTGGTCATAACTTATCTTCGAAGAAGCAAGCATCTTAATAATTTCATGTCTGCAGTCACCATCTGCACTTATTTTAGAGCCCCAAAAAACAAAGTCTGTCACTGTTTTCACTGTTTTCCGATCTATTTGCCATGAAGTGATGGGACCAGATGCCATGATCTTAGTTTTCTGAATGCTGAGTTTCAAGCCAACTTTTTCATTCTCCTCTTTCACATTCATCAAGAGGCTCTTTAGTTCTTCCCTTTCTGCCATAAGGGTGGTGTCATCTACATATCTAAGGTTATTGATATTTCTCCTGGCAATCTTGATTCCAACTTGTGCTTCATCCAGCCCAGCATTTCTCATGATGTACTCAGCACATAAGTTAAATAAGCAGGGTGACAATATACAGCCTAGATGTGCTCCTTTTCTGATTTGGAACCAGTCTGTTGTTGTTCTACATCCAGTTCTAACTGTTGCTTCCTGAACTGCATACAGATTTCTCAAGAGGCAATTCAGTTGGTGTGGTATTCCCATCTCTAAGAATTTTCCAGAGTTTGTTGTGGCCCACACAGTCAAAGGCTTTGGCATAGTCAATAAAGCAGAAATAGATGTTTTTCTGGAACTCTCTTGCTTTTTTGATGATCCAATGGATGTTGGACATTTGATCTGTGGTTCCTCTGCCTTTTCTAAATCCAGCTTGAACATCTGGAAGTTCATGGTTCATGTACTATTGAAGCCTGCCTTGGAGAATTTTGAGCATTACTTTACTAGTATGTTAGATGAGTGCAATTGTGCGGTAGTTTGAGCATTCTTTGGCCTTGCCTTTCTTTGGGATTGGAATGAAAACTGACCTTTTCCAGTCTGGTGGCCACTGCTAAGTTTTCCAAATTTGCTGGCATATTGAGGGCAGCACTTTCACACCATCATCTTTTAGGATTTGGAATAGCTCAACTGGAATTCCATCACCTCCACGAGCTTTGTTTGTAGCGATGCTTCCTCAGGTCCACTTGACTTCGCATTCCAGGATGTCTGGCTCTAGGTGATTGATCATACAATCATGAGTATGTGGGTTGTGAAGATCTTTTTTGTACAGTTCTTCTGTGTATTCTTGCCACCTCTTTCTAATATCTTCTGCTGCTGTTAGGTCCATACCATTTCTGTCCATTATTGTGCCCATCTCTGCATGAAATATTCTCTTGGTATCTCTAATTTTCTTGAAGAGATCTCTACACTTTCCCATTTTATTGTTTTCCTCTATTTTTTTGCATTGATCGCTGAGGAAGGCTTTCTTATCTCTCCTTGCTATTCTTTGGAATTCTGCATTCAAATGGGTATATCTTTCCTTTTCTCCTTTGCCTTTTGCTTCTCTTCTATCCACAGCTATTTGTAAGGCCTCCTCAGACAACCATTTTGCCTTTTTGCATTTCTTTTTATTGGGGATGGTCTTGATACGTCTCCTATACAATGTCACAAACCTCCATCCATAGTTCTTCAGGCACTCTGTCTATCAGAGATAATCCCTTGAATCTATTCATCACTTCTACTGTGTAACTGTATGGGATTTGATTTAGGTCATAGCTGAATGGTCTAGTGGTTTTCCCTACTTTCTTGAATTTATGTCTGAATTTGGCAATAAGGAATTCATGATCTGAGCCACAGTCAGCTCCTGGTCTTGTTTTTGCTGACTGTACAGAAGTTCTCCATCTTTGGCTGCAAAATATATAATCAATCTGATTTTGGTATTGACCATCTGGTGATTTCCATGTGTAGAGTCTTCTCTTGTGTTGTTGGAAGAGGGTGTTACTATGACCAGTGCATTCTCTTGGCAAAACTCTATCAGCCTTTGCCCTGTTTCATTCTGTACTCCAACGCCCAATTTGCCTGTTACTCCAGGTATTTCTTGACTTCCTACTTTTGCATTCCAATCCTCTATAATGAAAAGGACATCTTTTTTGGGTGTTAGTTCTAGAAGGTCTTGTAGGTCTTCACAGAACTGTTCAACTTCAGCCTCTTCAGTATTACTAGGAAGGGCATAGACTTGGATTACTGTGATATTGAATGGTTTGCCTTGGAAATGAACAGAGATCATTCTCTCGTTTTTGAGATTGCATCCAAGTACTGCATTTCGGACTCTTTTGTTGACTATGATGGCTACTCCATTTCTTCCAAGGGATTCTCGCCCACAGTAGGATAACAGTACAGTATAGTATGTGGTTTATGACGTATGTAGGACAATTAAGAACAACAATAGCATAAAGGAGGACAAGGGACACCTCACTATTGTTGTAAATGTCCCACACCAGAAATGAAGTGATTTAGTATTATTTGAACACAGACAGTTGTAAGTTAACAATGTTCATTTTAAACCCTAGGTCAACCACACAAATAAAGAGGCATTTATAACAAGCCAAGAGTGGATAAAAATGCAATCATTTAAATGCCTAATCCAAAAGAAGGTAGATAAGGTGAAAAAAGAAACATAGAAAAGATGAAATGAACAGAAAAGAGACAGTAAGATGACAGATCTAAATCCAATGACATAATAAAATATATTAAATGTATGTATTCAAACACCACAATTAAAAGGCAGAGACTGTCATATCGGGGACAAGGGGGAAGCAAGTACCCAACTACTACATGTTGTCTACAAGAAACCCATTTATGTTTAAAGACACAGATAGATTAAAAGGATGGAAAATATACTCCATGCAAACAGTAATCAAAAGTAAGCTGGAGTAGCTATACTATTATAAAACAGTAGATTTCAAAAAAAGAAATATTATCAGAGATTGTTACTGTTCTTCAGTCACTCAGTCACATTCAACTCTTTGCAACCCCATGGACTGCAGCATGCCAGGTCTCCCTGTCCCTCACCATCTCCCAGAGTTTGCCCAAGTTCATGTCCATTGCATCAGTGATGCCCTCCAGCCATCTCATCCTCTGACACCCTCTTCTCCTTCTGCCCTCCATCTTTCCCAGCATTATGGATTTTTCTGAAGAGTTGTCTATTCATATCAGATGACCAAAATACTGGAGCTTCAGCATCAGTCCTTCCAGTGAATATTCAGGATTGATCTCCCGTACAACTGACTGGTTTGATCTCCTTGCTGTTCAAGGGACTTTGAGGAATCCTCTAGCACCACAGTTAGAAGGCATCAATTCTGTGGCATTCTGCGTTCTTTATGGTCCAGTTTTCACAACCACACATGACCACTGGAAAGACCATAGCCTTGACTATATGGACCTTTGTCAGCAGAGTAATGTCTCTGCTTTTCAACACACTGTCTAGGTTTGTCAGTCGCTTTCCTGCTAAGAAGCAAATGTCTTCTGATTTCATGGTTGCAGTCACTGTCCACAGTGATTCTGGAGCCCAAGAAAAGGAAATCTGTCACTACTTCTGCCTTTTCCCCTTCTATTTGCCATGCAGTAATGGGGCCAGATGCCATATCTTCATTTTTTTTTTAATATTTAGTCTTAAGCTGGCTCTTTCACTCTCCTCCTTCACCCTCATCAAGAGGTTCTTTAGTTCCTCTTCACTTTCTGCCATTAGAGTGGTATCATCCACATACCTGAGGTTGTTGATGTTTCTCCTGCCTATTCTGATTCTAGCTTGTAACTCATCCAGCCTGGCATTTCTCATGATGTGCTCAGCAAATAGGTTAAACAAACAGGGTTTCAGCAGACAGCCCTGTCTTACTCCTTTCTCGATCTTAAACCAATCAGTTGTTCCACACAAGGTTCTAACTGTTGCTTCTTGATCTGCACACAGGTTTCTCAGGAGACAGGTAAGATGGTCTGGTATTCCCATCTAAGAGCTTTCCACAGTTTGTCATGATCCACACAATCAAAGGCTTTAATGGAGTCAATGAAACAGTTTTTCTGAAATTCCCTTGCTTTCTCTATAATCCAGCAAATGCTGGCAATTTGATTTCTAGTTCCTCTTTCTATTCTAAACCCAACTTGGACATCTG
Organism: Tragelaphus eurycerus; assembly: GCA_935064755.1. NCBI lineage: Eukaryota > Metazoa > Chordata > Mammalia > Artiodactyla > Bovidae > Tragelaphus > Tragelaphus eurycerus. The sequence continues at coordinate 287,941 of CAKXYN010000335.1, read as the reverse complement.
GAAGCTCTTGGTTTGCATAATGCTGAAGACTAGCATGCAAGATTTTAAGCATGACCTTACTAGCATGGGAGATGAGTGAGACTGTCCGATGGTTAGCACATTCTTTGGTACTACCCTTCTTGGGAATTGGGGTAAAGAATTGACCTTTACCAGTCCTGTGGCCACTACTGGGTTTTCCAGATTTGCTGATGTAATGAATGCAAAACCTTGATGGCATCATCCTTTAGAGATCTGAATAGTTCTGCTGGAATTTCATCACATCCACTAACTTAAACAGCGGTGCTTCTTAGGCCCACTTGACTTTGCATTCCAGAGTGTCTGGCTCTGGGTGACTAACCACACCATCATAGTAATCTGGTTCATTAACATCTTTTTTATACAGTTCTTCCATATATTCTTTCTATCTCATCTTGATCTCTTCAGTGTCTACCAGGTCTCTACCATTTTTATCCTCTATTGTGCCCATCTTTGGGCAGAATGCTCCCTTGATGCTTCCAATTTTCCTGAAGAGATCTCTACTCTTTCCTCTTTTGTTTGCTTCTGTTATTAAGCACTGTTCATTGAAGAAGGTCTTCTTGTCTCTCCTAGCTATTCTTTGGAACTCTGTGTTTAATTGGATGTATCTTTCCCCCTCTCTCTTGCTTTGTACTTCTCTTCGTTCTTCTATTTGTAAAGCCCCTCAGCTAACCACTGCCTTCTTGCTTTTCTTTTTCTTTGGGATGATTTTGTTCACCACCTCCTGTACAATATTACAGACCTCTGTCCATAGTCCATAGATCTTCAGGCACACTGTTAACTAGATCTAGTCCTTTAAATCTATTCGTTACCTCTACCACGAATTCAAATGGGATTTAAATCATACTTGGCTGGCCTATTGTTTTTCCCAGTTTTCTTTAGTTTAAGCCTGAATTTTGCTATTAGAAGCTGATGATCTGAGCCACAGTCAGCTCCAGGTCTTGTTTTTGCTGACTGTATACAGTTTCTCCATCTTCAGCTACAAATAATGTAATCAATTTGATTTCAGTATTGACCATTTGGTGATGTCCATGTGTAAAGTTGTCTCTTGTGTTATTGAAAAAGGGTATTTGCTATGTCTAGTGCATTCTCTTGGCAGAATTCAGTTAGTCTTTGTCCTGCTTCATTTTGCCCTATTATCGGAGATTACATGAGATTAAAAGAAGGACATCTCATAATGATAAAGAGGTCAATTCACCATGACCTCTTTATATGAAGCAAAAATTAATAGAAGTGAAAGGAAAAATAGATAAGTACACAATTATACTTGGAGATTTTCAACATTCCTTTCTCAGTAATCATTAGAACAAACTGAAAATCAGTAATTGTCTAGAATACTTGATAACACTATTGACCAACTTGATCTAATTGATCTGTTACTTCACTCAACAATAGTAAGATTACATATCATTTTAAAAGGTACACAGATCATTTTCCAAGATAAACCAAATTCTGAACCATAACATAAGTCTCAATAAATTTAGAAGGACTGGAATCATGCAAAGTACTTCATCTGAATGTAATGCAATTCACACAACTAAAAATCAATTATAGAAATATATTTAGAAAGTTATCAAATACTCAAAATTTTTAAAACTTGCTTCTAAAGAACACAAGTCAAAAAAAAAGTATTTTGAATTGAATGAAAATGAAAACACACCATAACAAAGCTTATGAGATGCAGTCAAAGCAGTGATTAGAGGCAATTTGTAGTATTAAATGCTTACTTTAGGAAAGAAAAGATTCAAATCAATTAACTAAGCATCTACCTTAAGAAACCAAAAACAAAAGCAAATTAAACCCAATGAAAGCAAAAGGAAAGAAACAGCAAAAGAGCAGACATCAATGAAATAGAAGAAATAAAAGTAAAAATTTTAAAACAATTAAGAAAATCAATAAAGTCAAAAGATGGTCATTTTAATAAAGAAATATTATGAATAACTCTATGTCAATATATTAGACAACTTAAATAGACAAGTTCCTGGGAATATATAAACTTCCAAAGCCCGCTAAAATACTAAGATAACCAGAATAGCCCAACATTTGTTAGTTTTTAAATAAACTTGTAGTTCTAATTCTTCTCACAAATAAAACTCCAAGTAGTGAACTCTTACTACATTTACTACATTTTAAAGGAAGAAGTAATACCCATTTTACACAAACTTTATCTACCTAATAAAGGACACATATGAAAGCCTACAGCTAATATTGCCTTTAATGGTGAAAGACTGAATGTTTTATCCCTAATATTGAGAACAAGGCAATAATGTTCACTCTTACTATTTCTATTCAATATTATATTGGAATGCCTAGCCAAAGATATTAAGCAACAAAAAGAAATAAAATGCATAGAGACAATATGATCATCTCTGGAGAAAAACCTAAAGAATATATAAAAAAGCTGCTAGAAATAAAGTTCAACATAAAATACTGAAACAGTTGGAAATTGAAACTAAAAACCAATATCATTTATAATGGCATCAAATGTATTAATTATTATGGGGATATTTAACAGTCAAAAAAAAAAAATTCAAGACCAATGCACCTAAAATTAAAAAAATACTGCCAAGAGAAATGAAAGATGACCTAAGAAAATGGAGAGATATATCATGTTCATGGATCAGAAGACTCAATATTGTTAAGCTGTCAGTTCTCTTGGACTTAATCTGTGATTTCAAGGAAATGCCAATAAAATTTCAGAAGACATTTTTGGTAGAAATTTATAAGCTGATTTGAATATTTATGTGGACATGCAAAGGATCTGAAGTAGCCATGACAATTTTGATAAAGAACAAGTTGGAGGAATTATATCATCTGATTCAGAGACTTACTAATAAAATCTAGCAAATAAGATAGTGTGATGGTGACAATGAAATGAACAGGGACCCCAAAAACAGACCCCACACATGTGGTCAAGTAAGACCAAAGGATGAAGATAATTCAATGGAAAAAGACAGTCTTTTCAACAAATTGTGCTGTAATAACTGGATATTCATATGCAAGAACATGAAATTCAACTCTTATCTTATGCCTCATACAAAAATTAACTTCAAATGGATCAGAGACCTAAATGTAGACGCAAAACTACAAAACTTCTAGAAGAAAACATAAGGCAAAATGCTTATGACTTTGAGTTAAACTAAGACCTTTTGCTGCTGCTGCTGCTGCTGCTAAGTCGCTCAGTTGTGTCCAACTCTTAGCGACCCCATGGACTGCAGCTTACCAGGCTCCTCTGTCCATGGGATTTTCCAGGCAAGAGCACTGGAGTGGGGTTCTATTGCCTTCTCTGAAGACCTTTTAGGTAGGCTAAATTAAGCAGAACCATTAAAGAAATACTTGAAAAATTGGACTTCATCAAAACTTAAAACTTTTGCTTTTTGAAAGACAATGCTCAAAAATTGAAAACCAAGCCACAGACTGGGAAAAACATTTATAAAACATATATTTGTTCTGAACTTAAGTTCATAAAAAATACTTAAAACTCACTAATAAAAATAAGCCAATAAAAATAAGAAAATCTGACCAGACTGTTTACAAAAGAAATATGTAAATGGCAAATAAACAAATGAAAATATGTTCAACATTATTAGTCACTAAGGAAAAGCAAATTAAAACTGCAAGAAGATACCACCAGTGACATGCCTACTAGGGTGGCTGGAAGTAAAAGCGCCGAGCACGCTATGGTAGGCAGACCAGTGGCCTCCAGAGATGCCCATCCAGTCACTGGAACCTGTGAATCTTCATGATTGTTCTTTTACACAGCTAACGCTTGTCCCTCCTTCCACCTACTTCCTTCATAGACACGTTCTTCACACTGTGTTTAGCTAACATAGTCATTTTTTCCCTCACTTAAAAAAAAAATTTATTTATTTGACTGCACTGGGTCTTAGTTGCAGCACATGGAATCTTTGGTTGTGACATGCAAACTTTTAGTTCCAGCAGTGAGATCTAGTTCCCTGATTGAACTCAGGCCCCCTGCACTGGGCATGGAGTCTTAACCCTGGACCACCAGGGTAGTCCCCTTCCCTCACTCCTGATTATAACTCTAAGAAGACACCATTCTATTCTCTTCTGATCTCTGTCGTTGGTATTGAAAAATCTGCTGTCGTTCTAACCACTGTTACTTTGTATGTGATCTCTTATCTCTCTTTGTTTTACAGGTTTTCTCCCTTTATTTAGTATTTAATGTTCATACAAGAAGTATCTAGGTGTGGAGTTAGCCAGCTTGGGGTTTCCTGGAATTCTTCCATTGAGTGTTCAGAGCTTTAATCAGTTCAGAATTATCATTTATTTTCTCCTCAGATATTTCCTGTAATGCTTTCTCTCTTATCTCCTTTTGGAACTTTTATTAGCTTTGTATTGGACATTTTCATTATTTAAATTCCCTCTCATGTTTTCCATTTTATCTCTCCTGCTGTTTCTTTTGCTCAGCAATTCTCTCCTCCAGTAAGCTGAGTGAGTGAAATCGCTCAGTCTGTCCGACTCTGCGACCCCATGGACTGTAGCCTACCAGGCTTCTCAGTCCATGGGATTCTCCAGGCAGAATACTGGAGTGGGTTACCATTTCCTTCTCCAGGGATCTTCCCGACCCAGGGATCGAACCTGGGTCTCCCGCATTAGAGGCAGATGCTTTAACCTCTGAGCCACCAGGGAAGCTCCAGTAAGCTAGTTCAGTAGAATCACTGAGACTTTGGTTCACTGAGTATATGTCAGGGACTTGCCCAGTGGTCCAGTGGCCAAGACTCCACGCTCCCAATCCAGGGGACTGGGCTTTGATCCCTGGTCAGGGAACTCGATCTTACAAGCCGCAACGAAGAGTCTGCATGCTGCAATGGAGACTGAAGATTCCACATAACTAAGACCTGATGCAGCCAAATAAAATTTTCTTTAAAAAAAAAACTTAATATATTTCACATTTCTAGAAGGCCTATTCATTATTTTGCAAACTTTCCTTCTTTATTTACAATGTCTTGATCTTCCCTCCAGGACTTGATTCCTTCTATTATGTTTTTAAGCATTTTTAGCATACTTTCCCCCCTCTCTCTGATTGTGCCTTTATTAGCTCAAGTTCAAGGGACTGGAATCTTGCTGTTTGTTGTGTCTGCTGACTCTTGCTCACAGCGAATTATTTCATTGTATGTTTCCTAATTTTTTAAACTCATGAGCTCATCTTTAATGAGGCTTTTTTACTAAGAAGGCACAGTGAGGCCAGTGTTGTTGGAGAATCACTGCTGGGTGATTCAGGAGGGCAGACATTCCAGGGGTGTTCACTCTGGGACAGATTGTTATGTTTATTTCTCTGCTTGGAGTTTTCCTGAGCCTTGCAGAGATATTTGCATGCTTTCTGAGTGGAGTAAAGACATGTTTTGGACCCAAAGCCCAAGGGCAAGCCCAGGGCTTCATTTTTCTCTAGGGAGACTGTTTCCTTCTACTCGAGCTAAGCCAGCTTCCTCGTCTCCTCCTTGTGCCAAGAGCCAGATTTCTTCTAATCCCCCTTTCCACTGAGAGTTCAGCTCTTCAGATGTCCTGACTTACGACTTCTCAGGATTCCAAGACCTTGTCTCCTGTCCTCAACTGGGTTTCAAGTCCAAGCCTCCAGGGTTTACTGGGAGCAAAAACAGACTCCCAGGTCAGTTCATGGGCTCACATGGCTCTGATTTTCAGTCTCCTTCTTGTTTCAAAGACTCATGGCCTCGGCCATGCAGCTTCCAATGGTCACATGCATCCTGAGTTCGCTGTGTGTTTGGGATAGGAGGGATTTCAAGTCTCTGAGTCCATCGTCTTTCTGGAACGAGAACTCTCTTCCTCCACTTATTCACGTGGCCCCCTCCCAAAAGACATAATTTCAGAGTCATTCTCTGACTGTTTACACAGCTCTGAAACACATTAGTTTAGTTGAAGCATTCGGCCAATCATCCAGATGTTTTTGTCTGCACGATGCCAAGTATCCAGATGTGCATCCAATTCATCTGCTATTTCCAAGCAAAACAAACCTACATTATTAAGCACATCACTATCTCACAAACTCAGGGATCCTGTGGCTATAATCCTGTCCCTCATTTGCTGAGACTAATTGCATTACAGCCCATGACTTTCCTTCAATCACACTGACTTCTAATGCTGTCATTCTTTTCCTTGTTGTTACTGTTTTTTTTTTTCCTTCCATAGTACAGTACTGAGGTCAATAAGTATTTATTAAATTTTTGGCTGAGGGTGAAAAGAATATCCCCCCACTCTGCCCCTGGGGGATATTAAAATCTAGCTGTATTTATTTATTTGTTCTTTCATTCAATACTTTTTTGTGGCGCAGACACCGTGTTCCTGGGCAAACGGTGATGAACAAGACTGGTTCCCTACCTTCGTGAAGTGGACCATTTAGTGGGACACACAAGTAATACATAATAAAAGAATAATAGAAAAACAGAATAAAAACAGTCATAAGTGTTGTGTAGGAAAGGAGTACTGTGACAGAGCTCATACATGGTCTCAGCTCAGTTTGGGGAAAGGGATGGCCTGTCTTAGCAGTGACCTAAACGGTGACCCGAGAGAGGCAGGCAGAGAGTGAGGAAAGAAAGTTCCAGACTGAGGAGCCACAGGAGGGGCCGCGGGAGGGGCTAAGACCAAAGGAGCTGGAGGCTGAGGGAACACAGAGACTGGCAGAGAGACTGGGAGTGTCGGCAGGAGCTGGCGTGGAAACCAAGCTGGAAGAGGAGGCTGGCATCTCATCAGGTCTGAAGAGGACAGCGTTTGGATTTGGGGATTTTATTCTGAGAGCAGTAACTCCCCTGGCCAAGTCCTGGAGCAGAGGGATGACCCTGGTTGCTGGGTGGGAAGGGAGACTCAGAAGGAAGCAGGTGAGTTAAAGCTTAGCAAGAGGATGTGGGTGACGAATGAGAAGTGAAGGTGGCGACAGAGGGAAAGAGATGATACGGGGCAGAGCTGGGATGTGGGGACGGACCTGGGGAGCGCGGAGAGGGTGGTGACAAGCCCAGCTTTGGCACGTGTGGCTATGGACATGGAAACACCATTCCTCAGACAGGGAAGCGTGGAAAAGAGCCAAATTCCTGAGGGAAATTAGCTCATTTGGGGCCATCTTAATTCAGAGATTAGCATGTGAATCAGTTGGTTACCTTGAGCGGCTCGATCTTATTACACTAACCTGTCATGAGACACACAAGCAGAGCCATCAAGTGGATAGCAGGATGCATATGTGTGAAGCTCAGAGGAGGCAGGTGAGGTGTAAGTGTGGGGGTCAAGGGCATGTAACTGGTTTGTCAAATCATGAAAATGGTGAACGATGATGTGGTGAGAGACAGATAGCAGGAAAGCTGTCAGAGAAGACAAGGAGTGGTTTTTTTTTTTTTTTAAAGAAGACTGAGTCATATGATATCACTCATAAGTGGCATCTAGTTTTTTTTAATAATATGAATGAACTTATTTACAAAACAGAAACAGACTCATAGATATCAAACACAAACTTAACAGATACCAAAGGGGGAAAATTCTGGTGGAGAAGGCTAAATGAGGAGCTTGGGATGACTATATACTCACTACTAAATATAAGGCAGGTAACCAAGTAGGACCTACTGTATAGCACAGGGAACTCTACTCAATATTATGGGATAACTTGTATGAGAAAAGACTCTTAAAAAGAGCAAATATATATATGTGTGTGTGTGTATATAAATGAATCACATTGCTGTACAGCAGAAACTAACTTATTGTAAATCAACTATCAGATCAGTCGCTCAGTCGTGTCCGACTCTTTGTGACCCCATGAACTGCAGCACGCCAGGCCTCCCTATCCATCACCAGCTCTCGGAGGTCACTCAGACTCACATTCATCGAGTCAGTGATGCCATCCAGCCATCTCATCCTCTGTCGTCCCCTTCTCCTCCTGCCCCCAATCTCTCCCAGCATCAGAGTCTTCTCCAATGAGTCAACTCTTCGCATGAGGTGGCCAAAATACTAGAGTTTCAGCTTCAGCATCATTCCCTCCAAAGAAATCCCAGGGCTGATCTCCTTCAGAATGGACTGGTTGGATCTCCTTGCAGTCCAAGGGACTCTCAAGAGTCTTCTCCAACACCACAGTTCAAAAGCATCAATTCCTCAGCGCTCAGCCTTCTTCACAGTCCAGCTCTCACATCCATACATAACCACAGGAAAGACCATAGCCTTGACTAGGCAAACCTTTGTTGGTAAAGTGATGTCTCTGCTTTTGAATATGCTATCTAGGTTGGTCATAACTTTCCTTCCAAGGAGTAAGTGTCTTTTAATTTCATGGCTGCAGTCACCATCTGCAGTGATTTTGGAGCCCAGAAAAACAGTCTGACACTGTTTCCACTGTTTCTCCATCTATTTCCCATGTAGTGATGGGACCAGATGCCATGATCTTCGTTTTCTGAATGTTGAGCTTTAAGCCAACCTTTTCACTCTCCACTTTCACTTTCATCAAGAGGCTTTTGAGTTCCTCTTCACTTTCTGCCATAAGGGTGGTATCATCTGCATATCTGAGGTTATTGATATTTCTCCTGGCAGTCTTGATTCCAGCTTGTGTTTCTTCCAGTCCAGCATTTCTCATGATGTACTCTGCATATAAGTTAAATAAGCAGGGTGACAATATACAGCCTTGACGTACTCCTTTTCCTATTTGGAACCAGTCTGTTGTTCCATGACCAGTTCTAACTGTTGCTTCCTGACCTGCATACAGATTTCTCAAGAGGCAGATCAGGTGGTCTGGTATTTCCATCTCTCTCAGAATTTTCCACAGTTTATTGTGATCTACACAGTCAAAGGCTTTGGCATAGTCAATAAAGCAGAAATAGATGTCTTTCTGGAACTCTCTTGCTTTTTCCATGATCCAGCAGATGTTGGCAATTTGATCTCTGGTTCCTCTGCCTTTTCTAAATCCAGCTTGAACATCAGGAAGTTCATGGTTCACATATTGCTGAAGCCTGGCTTGGAGAATTTTGAGCATTACTTTACTAGCGTGTGAGATGAGTGCAATTGTGTGGTAGTTTGAGCACTCTTGCCTCTTGAGAAATCTGTATGCAGGTCAGGAAGCAACAGTTAGAACTGGACATGGAACAACAGACTGGTTCCAAATAGGAAAAGGAGTATGTCAAGGCTGTATATTGTCACCCTGTTTATTTAACTTATATGCAGAGTTCATCATGAGAAATGCTGGACTGGAAGAAACACAAGTTGGAATCAAGATTGCTGGGAGAAATATCAATAACCTCAGATATGCAGATGACACGACTCTTATGGCAGAAAGTGAAGAGGGGCTAAAAAGCCTCTTGATGAAAGTGAAAGTGGAGAGTGAAAAGGTTGGCTTAAAGCTCAACATTCAGAAAACAAAGATCATGGCATCTGGTCCCATCACTTCATGGGAACTAGATGGGGAAACAGTGGAAACAGTGTCAGACTTTGTTTTTCTGGGCTCCAAAATCACTGCAGATGGTGACTGCAGCCATGAAATTAAAAGACACTTACTCCTTAGAAGGAAAGTTATGACCAACCTAGATAGCATATTCAAAAGCAGAGACATTACTTTACCAACAAAGGTTCACCTAGTCAAGGCTATGGTCTTTCCTGTGGTCATGTATGGATGTGAGAGCTGGACTGTGAAGAAGGCTGAGCACCGAAGAATTGATGCTTTTGAACTGTGGTGTTGGAGAAGACTCTTGAGAGTCCCTTGGACTTGTCCCTTGGCAAGAAGATCCAACCAGTCCATTCTGAAGGAGATCAATCCTGGAATTTCTTTGGAAGGAATGATGCTAAAGCTGAAACTCCAGTATTTTGGCCACCTCATGCGAAGAGTTGACTCATTGGAGAAGACTCTGATGCTGGGAGGGATTGGGGGCAGGAGGAGAAGGGGACGACAGAGGATGAGATGGCTGGATGGCATCACTGACTCGATGGGTATGAGTCTGGATGATCTCCAGGAGCTGGTGATGGACAGGGAGGCCTGGCGTGCTGCGGTTCATGGGGTCGCAAAGAGTCGGACACGACTGAGCGACTGATCTGATCTGATCTCTGAGCACTCTTTGGCATTGCCTTTCTTTGGGATTGGGATGAAAACTGACCTTTTCCAATCCTATGGCCACTGCTGAGTTTTCCAAATTTGCTGGCATATTGAGTGCAGCACTTTCACAGCATCATCTTTCAGGATTTGGAATAGCTCCACTGGAATTCCATCACCTCCACTAGCTTTGTTCCTAGTGATGCTTTCTAAGGCCCACTTGACTTCACATTCCAGGATGTCTGGCTCTAGGTCAGTGATCACACCATCATGATTATCTGGGTCGTGAAGCTCTTTTTTATACAGTTCTTCTGTGTATTCTTGCCACCTCTTCTTAATATCTTCTGCTTCCGTTAGGTCCATACCATTTCTGTCCTTTATCGAGCCCATTTTTGCATGAAATGTTCCTTTGGTATCTCTGATTTTCTTGAATAGATCCTTAGTCTTTCCCATTCTCTTGTTTTCCTCTATTTCTTTGCATTGATCGCTGAAGAAGGCTTTCTTATCTCTTCTTGCTATTCTTTGGAACTCTGCATTCAGATGTTTATATCTTTCCTTTTCTCCTTTGCTTTTCACTTCTCTTCTTTTCGCAGCTATTTGCAAGGCCTCCCCAGACAGCCATTTTGCTTTTTGGCATTTCTTTTCCATGGGGATGGTCTTGATCCCTGTCTCCTGTACAATGTCATGAACCTCATTCTCCAACAAAAATTTTAAAAAATTAAAAAGACTAAGTTAGGAATATCTAAAGTGAAGATAAACAGGAGAGCTTGGTGTCATAAAAACCCAGAGAAGAGAGAGTGATATAGGGGGTCAACTTTTCGTTGAAAACTTTAACTTCTGAAAGGCCAAGTGAGATAAACAATAAGAGGTGGCTGCTGGGGAGGGTGGATGCCAGAAGAGTCTCCAGAGTGAGATGGATTAAAGCTGCTGATGGAAATGAAGAGGTGGAGCTAGAACAGGGTCCACACTCCCTGGAAGGGCCATGGAGAGAAGACGGACTCAAGAGGAGCACCAGAGGGAGTGGAACGCAAGGTGATGTGGGCGGCAGAGACGCAGGCCGAGGAGCTGGGGAGAGCTGCCTGACGAGATGAGCCCTCAGATACCAACCAGGCAGGATCTGGGTAAACAGGGAGGCAGGAAGCTTTGGGCCTGGGGACCGGTGTAGACAAGAGCAAGTGAGCAGAGGTGGTCAGAGGATGAAGGGGACGTAGGAGAGACCAGTGTGCGGATAGCTTTTGTCTCAGAGCTGAAAAATAAAACTGCATGGGAAGGCTTGAGTCTCTCTCCTTTTTTATGTGCCCACTTCTAAGGAAGGGTCATCATCTTTAGATGACCCTCCCCTGCATTCCAACCACAAGGCTGTAGAGGGGTTGCAGTCATGGTACCCATGCCCACCCACCAGGGACATGGGACCCCAACCAGGCCAGCTGGACACACACTCCAGCCCTGAGGGCCCTGCTGGCAGAAGCTACAGAGATGCTCCTGTGCAGAGAATGAAATGGGCCTTTGGGCAGCAAGAGAGGCAGGCAGTGGGCACAATCCATGGCTGCAAGGCCACTGGGGGCCCACAAGCACCACTGTCCTTCTTTAAGGCTTTTTTGATGTGGACCATTTTTAAAGTCTTTCTGAAATTTGCTAAATACTGCTTCTGTTTTATATTTTGGTTTTTTGGTCAAGAGGCACGTGGGATCTTAGCTCCCCGACCAGGGATCAAACCCACATCCTCTGCATTGGAAGGCAAGGTCTTAACCACTGGACCATCAAGGAAGTCCCCTCAATGTATTCTTTCCTCAGGCCTCAGTGGGTTCTGCAGAGCATCACTTGTCACCAAGAGTGAGGTGGCCCCAGGGAACACAATCACCTGCTGTGGGGCTGAGTTGCGGGTTGAGAGGCAGTGCCCCGCCCAGCCCCCAGGAGGCTAGAGGAACCTCTGCCAGGAATCACAGAAACACCCCACATCTCAGCACTAGCCCACCCCTACCTGTCTACCTGTTAGGGACAACTTTTGAAATCTTTAGTTATAGCTGGTTCATAGTTATGGTTAATTCCATTAATTTCACTTTGAAATGACATCCAAACCCCTTTTCTCCCCAACCTGAAGGATTAGTTCGTGTCAGAATCAAGGCACCAAGATTCACTGGTCTGACACAACACAAAAGCTCTCTCTGAAGAATTCACGTCAAAAACTCTACAGATAACAAGTGCTGGCAAGGATGTGGAAAAACAGGAACCTTCCTACACTACTGGTGAGAATGTAAATTGGTATAGTCACCATGGAGGACAGTACGAAGGTTCCTTAAAAAGCTAAAAACGGAGTTACCATGTGATCCGGCACTCCCACTCCTGGGCATATATCTGGAAAAGATGAAAACTCAAATTCATAGATACATACAATTTAGTGTTCACAGCAGCACTGCTTGCAACAGCCAAGACATGGAAGCAACTTAAATGTCCACCAACAGAAGGATGGATAAAGAAGATGTGATATACACACACAATGGACTATTACTCAGCCTTGAAAAGAATAAAATTCTGCCGTGTACAGCAATGAGATGGATCTAAAGCATATGATGCTTAGTGAAATAAGTCAGACAGAGGAAGACCAATACTGTATGATGTCACTATATATGGAATCTAAAAATAATACCCATGGATGTATATGCTGAACAGAAACAATGTGACAGGTCTTTAAACAAACCTGTGGCTACCCTTGGGGAGAGGGAAATGGGGAGGACGGAGTGGGACAGGAGATAGGAAGGCATGGACTGCTGGGAATTACATAAGTCAGGTACAGGGATACATTTACAGCACAGAGAAATAAACTCATTATCTTGCAATAATCCATAATAGAGTATAATCTGCAAAGATACTGACTATGCTGTACATCTGAAACTAACTTAATATTGTAAATCAACTATACTTCATTAAAAAAAAAAAAAAAAGAGCAAAGGAATACAGAGCTTGCTGGTAAGCTGAGTTCAGGTCTTAGGTCCACAGGCTGGAGGTGGTTTCCCGCAGAGGGAATGAGCTGTGGGTTTGTGGTAGCTCAAAGGTAAGAAGACGAGTTTCTTGCCAAAGAAGTGACAAGGAGGCATTTCCCAGCCTCGCAGGCTCTGTGGTCCATCCTCTGCTCAGGGCTGGATGCCTTATTTGGGTTGCATATGTGCACAGGCGGCCCCTGGGTGCCTGAAGGCTGAGATGTTGGGCTGCAATCACTATTCCAGTCCACTTTTAGGAAGCGGCCACCAGAACCCTGGTTCTCATTCAATGTCTGCAGAAGGTGATTTCTAGCATGGGCGGCGTGGCACGCCCATAGAAGCTCCCTGAATTCACACTCCCCTCAAAGGGTAGATGCCAGGGCCAGACTTCTTTGGACCACTCTTCAGGGACATGATCCCTAATGTTGTAGGGAGCACCCCTTATAAAGAGACATGGAGCCTCAAAGGCTTCTTAACTTGGGAGAGGGTCATGAGATAGTATGTGAATAATTCAGCTTATAAACTGTGTGTGGAGCGATCCCATTCCTATCAATACACATACGCACACAATTCTACCTGTGTTGTGTACATACATTTAAAAGATCGTGAAGTGACACACGCCAAAACGTTAGCTGTGGTTACCTTGCAGGAGGGAGAGGGGCCTGTCGGTGACTATTACTTTATTTCCTATTCTTAACTATTTTCCCATTTTTCTACCATAAACACATAAAGGATCATTTTTTTACACTCTTTTTTAAAAGCACACCTGGCAGGTGTCTTATAAACAAGCATTGAAAACCCACAGTTTAGGGATTTCCCTGGCAGGCGTGGAGGGCGTGGCTTATAGGAGAGGTGGGCGTTGGGTGTTGTTTGTAGCCATGCTGTTTCACTGCAGTGCAGCCGCGGGGCGGAGGAGCCCACACAGTGTCCGACACACCACACTGCCCACAAAAAATCATATCCAGGGTGGCTCTCTGTGTTGCCATTCTCACTTGACTAACCGTAAATAAAATCACTAGATAATAGCTGGCTGGAATCAGGGCACATAATCCCTCCACAATCAAGCTTTTATACTCCATCCAGATCACTACATGCTCACTGCTTGCTGCCCGAGGTTGGGTAGAAACCACTTAATCACAAAGCTCCAACAGACCACCCCTCTCTCAGCACTAGTAGGTAGAGTCATGGAGGAAGCCAGGATGCCGTCTTATACTCAAAATACTTATTTGCAGTTCTTAACAGGCCTTACACATCTACATGCAGCCTCCTGGCTTTATCCTGGGACCCTCAGAATTGACAAAACTTCAGTGGATTTCTTTTTCAACTAACCTCACTGTCATGGAAACCCACATGCACACAGGGTTATCTACATAATACACATACACAAAACAGTACGTATGTGTCTAGTGCCTAAGAGTGTGAATTTTGGAGTTAAATGATAATTTGTTTTGGGGGTGTGATTTTATTTATCACACTAACCCTACAAAGGTATTCATAGCGTGTTCCATTTTATAGATGGGAAAGCTGAGTCTCTCAGAAACTCACTCAGGGCCCCACAGAGGGTAAGCGCAAGGTAGAAAATGAGGTCACAACTCGCTGACCCCACAGCCTGAGCTTCTCATCCCCTTCCAGGCTAGTCCCACCTCTCCTACCTGGATCTGGCCCTGGGGATGTGTCCGTCTTAAGGATGGGTGTCACCACGTCATCTGAGATGGTTTTGTTTCCCAACAAACTTTCCAAGGAACAGACTGGATTCTTTCCCATTTTCTTGTATCTTCCTTCCCTCCCACTTTGCATATGTGAGCATGTACACACATGCACACGCACACACACACAGTCTTTATGAAATAACCACTTGCAAAGAGACTAAAGGGGGCTTCAGACAGTGCAGGGGCCACAGCACAGCCCTCCCATCCAACAGTGGCGCAGGCAGGGGCTCACTCACTGCTCTGAGGATCAAGGTCCCCTTCAGAGAGTCTGAGCTGGGGCCACCCCCCGAGTTTACTGGGATGATGAAGGGCTCAGCAGTGTTTCCTAAACCTCCTTGCCAACCACAGCTGGAGGAGCCCATGGAGAGGCTGTGGTGGCAGCCATTCTACGGAGGATCCCAGGAGTTCAAGGGGCTTCCCTGCCCTCAGTCTACTTCACAGGGTGGTTGTGAAGCTCTCCAGAGGTTTCCTGCGAAGAAGGTGATGGCACCCCACTCCAGCACTCTTGCCTGGAAAATCCCATGGACGGAGGAGCCTGCCTGGTGGGCTGCAGTCCATGGGGTCACTAAGAGTTGGACACGACTGAGCGACTTCACTTTCACTTATCACTTTCATGCACTGGAGAAGGAAATGGCAACCCACTCCAGTGTTCTTGCCTGTAGAATCCCAGGGACAGGGGAGCCTGTGGGCTGCCATCTATGGGGTCGCCCAGAGTCAGACATGACTGAAGCAACTTAGCAGCAGCAGGAGGTTTCCTGCAGGGATGGATTTTGACAAAACATAGTGTGTGACTCCTGTGAAGGCATCATCACCTCTGAGTGGAAGCTGGTCACCATGGTGACCATCCTGTAGGGTGTCCATCAAAGCTCCCGCAAGGACAAAACCATCCAGAGCCCACAGACACGAGGGAAACCTAGAGGGCAGAGAAGCTGGAGGGAATTCTTGGGACATAGATTTCTTCATCTGAAAAACGGGGCTAATCATAAACAAGTATGTGGATACACCCAGCACAGCACCTGATGTAGAGCAAGCCTTCCAAGATTCTCTTGTAGAGCAGATCTAACTTGGTTTTCAAAACTTAGTGTCACAAAATGAACTTGTTTACAAAACAGAAATAGACTCATTGACATAGAAAACTTAAGTTACCAAAGGGGATATGGGGGAGGGGAAAGAAGCAAGATAAATTAGTGGTTCAGGATTAACACATACACACTACTGTATGTAAAATAAACAAGAACTTACTGTATAGCACAGAGAACTCTACTCAATATCTTATAATAACCTATAATAGAAGAGAATGTAAAAAAAGAATAAATTAATATATATTTATATCTGTGTGCCTAGTCACTCAGTTATGTCTCTTTGGGTCCACATGCACCATAGCCTGCTCCTTTGTCCGTGGGGATTCTCGAGGCAAGAATGTCAGAGTGGGTTGCCATGCCCTCCTCCAGAGGATCTTCCCAACCCAGGGATCGAAGTCAGGTCTCCTGAATTACAGGTGTATTCTTTACCATCTGAGCCACCAGGGAAGCATATATTTTTATATGTATGTATAACTGAATCACTTTGCTGTACACTTGAAATTAACATTGTAAATTATACCTCAATAAAATAATTTTTAAATAAATAAACATTCAGGACTGCAGAGCAGAGGGATTAAAGCCATCTAGCACATGCACGGAAGAGGTGAAACCTAACCCCGACTCCAGGCACCATGTAACTGACCACATTATTTCCAACAGCAATTCAACTAGTGTGTGTATCGCATGACTGGATGGCTGGGTATAGTTCTGATATAAACTCATGTCCCCAGATTCAATCCTGAATTCAAATGGTTTTTTAAACAAAAAAAAAACCTTAATATCAACCTCAAGACCCAAATATTAGCCCAGCCAGCTGCCCCTCCCGCCTGCAGTTTCACTTGTACAAACAAACCTGTCCCCCTAGTAAAGAGGATCACACTGACTCATGCCATTGTTCACCAGGCAATTACTGTAATGAGGCAAAGCAAACTGAATGCAGGGCTAATCCAGCTGCTGTGTTGATAAAGCATAATAAGGGTGGCCGCTCCAGAGCACAATGGCAGAGTTAATTTGTGCTTTTCTCCACGAGCCTGACGCTGCCTGCCCCGCAACTGCCCTCAAAACTAAACAGGAGCTAATTATGCATGCTAATTATCCAGCCCTGGGTCAGATCCAGGAGCTGCTTACAGACAGCCAAAGGCCACACCCACGGTGCTTCCTTTGAACCCTGTGCGGAGAGGCTAAGTCAGGTGCCCAAACCCTTGCACTGGCTTCTCACTGCCTTGAAGATATATCCTTTGCACAAATGAAGATAATTCTGAAGATGAGGCTGGTCACGTCCCCACTTCCTCAATCTTGTCTTCCAAGATTCACCCAGCCTCAAATATTTTCACCTCTTTTCTTTCTCTCTGCACAGAACATTATATGGAGAAAACTTCAGCAAAGGTTAGCAGGGACTTCCCTGGCGGTCCAGTGGCTAAGACACTGCTCTCTCAATTCCAGGGGCCCAGGTTTGATCTGGGGCCGGGAAACTAGATCCCACATATCACAGCTAAAGAACCTGAATGTCACAACTAAAGATCCTGCGTGCTATAACTAACATTCAGCAAAGACAAATAAATATTTTTAAGTTAATAAATTAATAATAAACAGGCTATATGATGTATGATTCCATTTATATAACATTCCAGAAAAGGCAAAACTATCAAGGCAAAGGACAGATCAATGTTGGCAGAACTGGGGACGGAGGTAAGGGCTGACTACGAAGGGAATTTGGGGTGTTGAAACTTTTCCTATACAATTAATTATACTCATGGATATATAATTCTTAGAAATATGCAGTTGTCAAAACCCACAAGACTGTACACCACAAGGCATATTTTACTGTTTTGTACTTTACATAAATTAAAAATAAATTTAACCAGAGAATAAAACTTATTCTCTCTGACAGTCTTTCTTGTTAATTTGTCTTTATTATTAGAAATTTGCCAAACCATTTTTTCTGACAAATGAAATCTCTGAAATCCTAGTAAAAAAAGAGAGAAACTATTTTTTTAACTAGTTTATAACAAATGTCTCTACTGTGTTTGAAATGATTAAGCAGGTGTGTATTGTTTTTCCTAATCAAAAAGCCCCTAGAATGCAAAAGGTTGAACAGGGAGTATCTATGATGAAGCTGAAGCGAAAAGAGCACAGCAAAGGTTTGAACAATTTTCCAGTGAGATCAGTCGAGTCTTAATCTCCATGACGCCAAGACTTGGCTACAAAGTGGAAACTTTGGTCCCACTCCCCAAAACAATTCCCAGCTGTTTCATCTCTGTGTGTCCCCCGCATCTATGTGGCTGTTCAGGTTTCAGACTGTTTGGCTGGTGCCACGGAGACACCATCATAGTTGGCAGCTTTCCCCAATGACACAATTTTTTTTTACCCTTCCTCAACTCCCTTCACTGGGGCAACTTCAAGTTCTTTGTCATCTCATCTAGGCAGCGGTTGCTTAAAACACAAATCAGCGACTTTATGATGAGCTAGAATACGTATTATTCTTTTCTTCTCCTTGGAACACGCACCGCAACTCCACAGAAAAGCTGATGCAACATGGCAGCCTTAATTATCCCAAAGGTCATTCATTGTCACGGCAACCTAAACACTCACACCATTTCCAAAATAATCACACCAGAAATGACAGACAGTTTTGCATTCATTTGTAATATTAAGTGCTTAATCAACAAGTTAAATATTCTTCAGGTTCACAAGAAGGATGACAACCCCTGAATAGTTTTCTATCACCTAAGTGGGGTTTGTCTGATTAGGGCTGACAGATGTATATAAGAAAACAAGCAGCTTTACCTACACTTTTTTTTTTCTTGTTGGGAATATGATAATGTAATAAAATTAGATCTTAAGATGCCTGCATGTTTGTGCCTTGAGAATCGTATGCCTTGAGAAGCCAAAGGAGAGGAAGTAGACAAATACCATCAGATCCGATCAGTCGCTCAGTCGTGTTCGACTCTTTGCGACCCTATGCACAGCACGCCAGGCCTCCCTGTCCATCACCAACTCCCGGAGCTCACTCAGACTCACGTCCATAGAGTCAGTGATGCCATCCAGCCATCTCATCCTCTGTCGTCCCCTTCTCCTCTTGCCCTCAATCCCTCCCAGAATCAGAGTCTTCTCCAATGAGTCAACTCTTCGCATGAGGTGGCCAAAATACTGGAGTTTCAGCTTTAGCATCAGTCCTTCCAAAGAAATCCCAGGACTGATCTCCTTCAGAATGGACTGTTTGGATCTCCTTGCAGTCCAAGGGACTCTCAAGAGTCTTCTCCAACACCACAGTTCTAAAGCATCAATTCTTTGGCACTCGGCCTTCTTCACAGTCCAGCTCTCACATCCATTCATGACCACAGGAAAGACCATAGCCTTGACTAGGCGAACCTTTGTTGGCAAAGTAATGTCTCTGCTTTTGAATATGCTATCTAGGTTGGTCATAACTTTCCTTCCAAGGAGTAAGTGTCTTTTCATTTCATGGCTGCAGTCACCATCTGCAGTGATTTTGGAGCCCAGAAAAATAAAGTCTGACACTGTTTCCACTGTTTCCCCATCTATTTCCCATGAAGTGATGGGACCGGATGCCATGATCTTCGTTTTCTGAATGTTGAGCTTTAAGCCAACTTTTTCACTCTCCACTTTCACCTTCATCAAGAGGCTTTTTAGTTCCTCTTCCCTTTCTGCCATAAGGGTGGTATCATCTGCATATCTGAGGTTATTGATATTTCTCCCAGCAATCTTGATTCCAGGCTATCACTTATATGTGGAATCTAAAATACGACACACAAATGAACTTGTCTAAGAAACAGAAACTCACAGACATAGAGAACAGACTGATGGCTGCCAATGTGTTGTGGAGGGGGATGGATTGAGAGCTCCGGGTTAGCAGGTGCAAACTAGTATATACAGGATGGATAACAACAAGGTCTACTCCACAGGGAACTACACTCAATATCCTGTGATCAACCCTGATGAAAACAATATGAAAAAGAATGCATATATATGTATAACTGAATCACTTTGCTGTACAGCAGAAATTAACGTGACATTGTAAATCAACTATATTTTGATTTTTAAAAAAATCATCTTAAAAAAAAAGAAGAGGAAGTAGTCTTAAAGTTTGATTCCTAATGCATCTGTTCTCTGTCCACCATGTGTCATCTGCCAATAGTGGGGGTTGAGGGCATACCATGGAGGTAAACCCTTAACTCAACTGGCAAAACCACAGACTCTCCAGTTAGCAGAGGCCTGAAGAGTGCCTGATTAGCTTTTCTTGAGTGCAGGGACAAGAGAACACTTTACTTCACTCAAGGAATTGAGAGTTTATTATAGAAAAACACATGAACTGGCTATGAAGCTGAAAAACTCTAAGGAACAAAGACAGCTCTGGGATCCAGGACTAGATTTGTCTCTCTCTGGCCACAGGCTCTCTCTCTCTTCCCCAAGGTATCACTGCCTCTCTCGGTCCACACGCTCCCTCCCACCCCTCCCAAAATGAACTTCTTCCAAGTGCCTCCCATTTTCAGCTTGCTCAGGGCCCTCTGTGACTTCTCTGGCCTCTCCCTGGCACAGAACCATTGCCAACTTGCTGGTTCACACTGTACTTCTCAGTTTTTACAGCCAAGAGCAAAGGTTTGATTGGCTCAGCACATTTTCCCCCTCCAGGCCCAAGTAAGCATGTGTCACTATCAGCCAGTGAACTGAGAGCCCTGGTATCAGGCATCAACCTCAACTGCTCAGTTAAAAATGGGGGAACGTAACACAAAACACAGCTATTTGGTTGCAGGGGCTCTGGGTGGTAGCCCTTTAGAAAGCAGGGTAAGGCTGAGGGGGTGCTGTGCCCAAATCTAACAGTTGAGTTTCCTCTACTACAGGGGTGTCAATTCCAGGGCCTACAACTCAGGGAGAAGGTGACAGAAATGAGCTAAACTGACCTGGTCAGGAGGAGGCACTGAATGATGGGAAACACTTTGAGGAACTAGAGAACACAGCCTAGGGTCAAGAGAAAGAGACAACTAGCTCTGACTGATTGTGGCCAACATGCAGAAAAGAGAAGTTTCTGACTTCTGCAATTTTCTCAGCAGAAGTCAGAAACTTGATATTGTATGTAAAATCTCCCAAACTTTAATGTTGCCTCAAACTTTTTAACCCACATGAGTCAACTGAAACATCCCCTCACTCTTCCATCTTCTGACCAACGGATGGCCCTCACCTTTTAATGCTTCCTGAACCACAGCAATGAGGAGCACGTGGCCATCTTTGAAGGAAGCCCAACCTGTTTCCAAAAATAATTTAAAATTCCTTCATATATTTAGAATTAATATTGTTAAAATGGCCATGCTACCCCAAAGCAAACTACAGATTTAATGCAATCCTTATCAAAATGCCCATGATACTTTTCACAGAACTAGAATAAATAATCCTAAATTTTATATGGAACTGCAAAAGACCCATAATTGCCAAAGCAATCCTCAGGGGGAAAAAAAAAACAAAGTTGGAGGCATAACACTCTCAGACTTCAGACAATACTACAAAGCTATAGTAATCAAAACAGTGTGGTACTGGCACAAAAACAGACATATAGATCAGTGGAATAGAAGAGAGCCCATAAATAAACCCAAACAGTCAATTAATCTTCAACAAAGGAGGTGAATATATAAAAGACAGTCTCTTCAGCAAGTGGTATAGCCACATGTAAATCAATGAAGTTAGAACACTCTCTCACACCATATAATAATAAATTCAAAATGATTGAAAGATCTAAATATATGACATGACACCATATAACTCCTAGAACACAGGTAAAACATTCTTGGACATAAATTGTAGCAATATTTTCTCAGATCAGTTTCCTCAGGCAATAGAAATAAAAGCAAAAATAAATAAATGAAACATAAACAAACTTTAAAGTTTTTGCACAGCAAAGGAAACCACAAATAAAACAAAAAGACAACCTACAGAATGGGAGAAAATATTTGTAAATGATATAATGACAAGGGATTAATTTCCCACTACAAACATCTCATACAACTCAATTTTTTAAAAAAAAAAATCAAAAAATAGGCAGAAGATCTAAATAGACATTTCTTCAAAGACATACAGATTGCCAACAGACACATGAAAAGATGGTCAACATCTCCAATTATAAAAGAAATGCAAATCAAAACCACAATGAGGTATCTATCACCTCACACTGGTCAGAATGGCCATCAATAAAAAGTCTACAAATAATAAAAGCCAGAGAGGGTGTGGCAGAAAGGGAACCCTCCTCTACTGTTGGTGGGAATGTAAACTGGTGCAGGCGCTATGGAAACCAGCATACAGGCTCCTTAAAAACCTAAACATAGAGCTGCCATATGATCCAGTAATCCCAGTTCCGGGCATACACCCAGAAAAGTTGAAAACTTTTAATTTGGAAAGATACATGCACCCCACTGTTCATAGTAGCACTATTTACGATAGCCAAGACAAGGGAGTGTCCCTAGCGTCCATAAACAGATGATCAGTTTAAGAAGGTATGGTACGTTTTTACAGTAGAATATTACTCAACCATTAAAAAAAAAGACTCCCATTTGCAGCAACATGGAATGGACCTAGAAAATATCATAATGAGTGAAGTAAGTCAGACAAGTAAGTCAGAGTACATCGTGAGAAACGCTGGGCTGGATGAAGCACAAGCTGGAATCAAGATTGCTGGGAGAAATATCAATAACCTCAGATATGCAGATGATACCACCCTTATGATAGAAAGTGAAGAACTAAAGAGCCTCTTGATGAAAGTGAAAGAGGAGAGTGAAAATGTTGGCTTAATGCTCAACATTCAGAAAGGTAAGATCATGGCGTCTGGTCCCGTCAGTTCAGTTTAGTTACTCAGCCGTGACCGACCCTTTGCGATCCCTTGGACTGTAGCACGCCAGGCCTCCTTGTCCATCACCAACTCCCGGAGTTTACTCAAACTCATTTCCACTGAGTCGGTGATGCCATCCAACCATCTCATCCTCTGTCGTCCCCTTGTCCTCCTGCCTTCAATCTTTCCAGCATTAGGGTCTTTTCAAATGAGTCAGTTCTTCAAAACAGGTGGCCCAAGTATTGGAGTTTCAGCATCAACATCAGTCCTTCCAAAGAACAATCAGGACTGATTTCCTTTAGGATGGACTGGTTGGGTCTCCTTGCAGCCCAAAGGACTCTCAAGAGTCTTCTCCAACACCACAGTTCAAAAGCATCAATTCTTCAGCCATCAATTCTGGTCCCATCACTTCATGGCAAATAGATGGGGAAACAGTGGAAACAGTGTCAGACTTTATTTATCTGGGCTCCAAAATCACTGCAGATGGTGACTGCAGCCATGAAATTAAAAGATGCTTACTCCTTGGAAGGAAAGTTATGACCAATCTAGATCACATATTCAAAAGCAGAGACATTACTTTGCCAACAAAGGTCCATCTAGTCAAGGCCATGGTTTTTGCAGTGGTCATGTATGGATGTGAGAGTTGGACTGTGAAGAAGGCTGAGCACCGAAGAGAGGGTGACAGCATATGGAAGAACAATCCAGGTGAGATGGAGGCACTTACATCCAACTGTTTCAGTGTTTGGGGTTTGTTTGGTTTTTTTCCCACATCTGCTTTCAAGCTCAAGAAGCAGCAACTCTTTTCTGCCCACCTGCTCCTGCATGCCTCCCCCACCACCCCAGTACTCAGAACCCTGCTATGGCCCAGATCAGCCACATTGTGGGTTGTTACGCCTTTTAAGTTCATCTGGGGGCCCGCCCTGCATCCTCACAGCTTATACGGAACACACGTTCTCTCCCATGGTCCACTTACAATTCGCCTGAGAACACAAATCCCTAAGTTGGGCTCCACCTGTATATGAGAAGCTGCTCCTCTTCCCCCTCGTCTGTCCGACCGCCGACCCAAGACGGCAGCCCACCAGGCTGAGACATCACCAAATGACATGACTCAACCGAAGGAGCACAGAAACCACAGGGCACCGAAGAATCACAGGGCACTGAAGAGACAGAGTGACGGCAGTGCAGGTGTCAGGGCATGGGGGTCCCTGGACACCCAGGAAGTGTGGGGTCAGCTATGAAATGGGGCACGGGGATTCTGGACACCCAGGAAGTGTGGGGTCAGCTATGAAATGGGGCATGGGGATTCCCTGGACACCCAGGAAGTGTGGGGTCAGCTATGAAATGGGGCATGGGGGATTCCCTGGACACCCAGGAAGTGTGGGGTCAGCTATGAAATGGGGCATGGGGTTTCCCTGGACACCCAGGAAATGTGGGGTCAGCTATGAAATGGGGCATGGGGTTTCCCTGGACACCCAGGAAATGTGGGGTCAGCTATGAAATGGGGCACGGGGTTCCCCTGGACACCCAGGAAGTGTGGGGTCAGCTATGAAATGCAAGTGAGGTTCTTTTCTGATGTGGACCATTTTTAAAGTTGAACTGAATTTGTTACAACATTGCTTATATTTTACTTCTTGATTTTCTGGCCAGGAGGCAGGTGGGCTCTTACCTTCCCACCAGGTATCAAACCCTTACCCCTGCATTGGAAGGCAAAGTCTTAACCACTGGGCCACCATGGAAATACCTAGGAGGGGTTCTGACTGACCCCTTACAAATGGGTGAAGAGCAACAGATACATGACGAGTGGGCTGGTAGGAGGGGTAGCGGGGACTGACTTTGACCTTGGGGGAGCTTAAGGGGAGTTTACCACGTCCTGAGGCACAAGGCACCGTCTTCCTGGCTTCCATTCTTAGTGGAGCAGGTTCTGACTTTACCTGGAGTTTCGTAGCGCAGCCACTGGCCCTGCTGCTTTGCCCCAGGCTGCCCAGGAACCTGACTCCAGTTCCTTACGCCAGCTCTCTGCAGCCAAGCCTCATCTTCAGGTCAGTATGGCTCCAGAAACATCTCTGAGGTCTAGACAGGGTCCAGGCCCTGCTCAGCACACCTAGGACCACGACAGTAAGGAGAGGTAGCCAAACTTCTAGCCCGCGCAGGGCACGCACAGCCAGGTGGGCGGGACCACTGCACCAGAGGGGTGGGGCTGGGAGCAAAGACCAATGAGGAAACCTTCACAAAAGGGCCTCCTCCACGTGACCTTTCTCATCACTAGGATGCAGAGCTGAGGCTCCGCACCTGGGCGCAAGGGGCGGGCACACGGCCAGTCAGAATCTAGCTTCTCAGCCAGGAATTTGAATCCTACGCTTACCAGGCGGGACCAGCATCTTCTAAATCTCAACTTTTCTCATCTTTAAAGTGGATATGACAGTACAGTTGGTTCTATGATCCAACAAAGGTATTCCTAAAAATCCTGCTCTTGTGGCGAAGCTGGGGTTGGGGGCACCCAAAAGCTAGTAAGGGCTTCCCAGGTGGCTCAGCGGTAAAGAATCTGCCCGCCAATGCAGGAAATGTGGGTTTGCTTCCTGCGCCGGAAAAATGTCCTGGAGGACATGGCAACGCACTCTATTATTCTTTCCTGGGAAATCCCATGGACAGGGGAGCCTGACGGGCTACAGTCCATGGGGTTGCAGAAGAGTTGGACACGACGAAACGACAAAACAAGAGCCAATAAAAATGGCAGCACTGTTTAACACGTGTTCTGTGGTTTAGACATAGGCAATGGCACCCCACCCCAGTACTTTCCTGACTGAGGCTCCGTCTGGGTCGCTAAGCGCGTGCGACTTCTTCCCTTTCATGCCTTGGAGGGAAATGGCAACCCACTCCAGTATTCTCCTGGAGATCCCAGGGATGGGGGAGCCTGGTGAGCTTCTGTCTATGGGGTTGCATGAGTGGACACGACTGAAGCGACTTAGCAGCAGTAGCAGCAACTACTACAAGTAAGTTTGGTGACTTACCTTGAATAAGACCTGAAGTTTCGCTTAGTAAGTGGGTGTCAGTGTGTGGGCCGGAAGGGCAGGAGGCGGGCTATCTGAAATTGGATGTAATTCGTAGCACCTGGTATGGATGGGCGTGGTTCCCTGCAGACAGTGAACCGAGGCCGCTGGCCGTATTGGAGTGCCTGCGCGTGTTGTGTGCTCCTATACCTGAAGAATCACAGTTCTGCCCAAGCTCCTCGAATCCAGCCTCAGCGGCCGCCTGGCTAAAACCTCTGTATGGTCACCAGACACAGAATGTGCTGCAAAACCCAGGGCTTGGGCCTGCCTGGCCTAATCCTCCAGGAAAGACCGGATGAAACGGTCTGTTCTGGCTGGGTGACCCCACACAGGCCTTCCGTTGCTTCCACTAGACACACAAAGCTGGCATCCACATGCCTCCCTGGAGTGGAGCAGTGACCAAGCAGAACTTTGTGACAGGCCCCAGCTGGACTTCCTGGAAACCAAAGCTTTGGCTTTCCAGGCAGCTCCGGGGGCTGGCTGCGGGAGGCTCTGGTGCAGACGGGGTGGGGGTGGGGGTCCAGCTTGAGGTCTTCTCCAAGCCCTCCTGAGAGCAGTGTCTGACCAAATCATTTCTTCCACTTTCCACTTTTAAGGTTACTGTTGGCCTGAGCTGGACTGGAACCTGAGCTATTTCTCAGGTTGTCTGAAAAGATCCAAATGTCCTGAAGAAGGATTTGGGCCTACCACTGGGAGATGTGGCAGCCCAGGGCACTCTGGGCACTAGCTGTGTGTTGCCCTCCCCCACCCTTACCTTCAGGCGATGGGATCTACCAGAGAGGGTTTGGTCATCAGTGATCCCCCAGAAGCAAGGTGCCAAGCCCCTCTTTTTCTCTGCACAGTGCCCCCTCCCCACCAGATGGATGACAAATGTATCGATTCCTTAAACCAGGGGCCCCATAGGATTCAAGAACTTCCTGTGTGTTTGTGGCAGAGCCCAGCTCTGTGAACCCAGCTCTGCTTCCCCACCCAGGAAGGGGCATCACTGGCCATGAACTTCAAGATACTCAAGGTATTCAAGACGTCAGGGTCCTTCACAGGGGGCAAACAGTATAAGGGTGAGGCCAAGAGGACCCCATTGGGACCAACATAACTTTTGGGCTGGCAAGAAGAAAACTTGAAGGGTGACAGGGTGTCTCCAGATAGCGGACCCGCCTCCCCAGTGACCCATCACCAATGGAAGCCTCCTGAGGACTACTCTCCCATCCAGCCTATTTACTGGTGCTTCTCCCTGGCACACACATTAGTCATTGGTCTTCTTCCCTCTGTTCCAGCTCATCTCCTGGCTCCCTGCCAGCTTAACCTTCCTAAAAGATCCATGTTCACTTTTCTCCTTGAAAGCTTCAGATGCCAGTTTGCACAGGGCTCCCAGCTCCCCATCCTGCCTTGATTCCCATCACCCTGCTGCCTGGGGCCCCCAATCCAGCCAAATCTTGCTCCCCTCTCATAATCACACATCCACTCAGTTCAGTTTATGTCAATTTCCAGTCCTCAACTGTCCCTTCAAGAGCAGTGTCAGCAGGAAGGACGGTGAAGGCTCCTGAACATCCTGAGGACCACTGTGCAAAAATCATCACAGTCATCTTTTGCAGAATTCAGAAAATTAACAAAAGGCTTGCAGCAGTCAGGGAGTGTTTGCTAGTGGGGAAAGGCAGGATCTCTGCAAGAATGGTGAGCTTTATGGTGTTGGAACTTCCCTTACTCTCATCCCCTTCTTCCCAGTATGCTTGAAAACCAACAACCTTCAGTCCCCAAGAAAACTCTCGAGTCCCTTGGACTGCAAGGCGATTCAACCAGTCCATCCTAAATGAAATCAGTCCTGAATATTCTTTGGAAGGACTGATGCTGAAGCTGAAGCTCCAATACTTGGCCACCTGATGGGAAGAACTGAGTCATTGGAAAAGACCCTGATGCTGGGAAAGATTGAGGGCGGGAGTAGAAGGGCACAACAGAGGATGAGATGGTTGGATGACATTACCGACTCCACGGATAGGAGTTTGAGCAAGCTCCGGGAGTTGGTGATGGACAGGGAAGGCTGGCGTGCTGTGGTTCATGGGGTCAGAGAGAGTCAGAAACAACTGAGCAACTGAAGTGAATTGGCACAAGGGGGTCAAAACCCTATTCTCATACCTGTCTGGCGGTTCCCTGAAAGATCCTGCGTGCAAGACTTGACTTTATTTTGGAATATTACTTAGCCATAAAAAGGAATGAAATTGGATCATCTGTAGAAACATGGATGGACCTAGACACGGTCATACTGAGGGAAGTCAGTCAGAAAAACAAGTATGTATTAATGCATATATGTGGAATCTGAAAAATTGGTATGGACGATCTTATTTATAAAATAGAGACACAGATGTAGAGAACAAAGGTATGGATAGCAAGGGGGAAAGGAGAGGCAGAAGATGGGAGGAACCGGCAGGTTGGGACTGACATACATATGCTAATGACACTATGTATATACAACAGAGAACTAATGAGACCTGGAGAGCACAGGAAACTCCACTCAATGCTCTCAGTGACCTCAACAGGAAGGAAATTCAAAACAGAGGGGACGTATGTATACATAGAGCTGATTCACTTCACTGTACAGCAGAAACTAACACAACATTGTAAAGCAACTATACTTGAATTAATTTTTTTTAAAAAAAAGAAACAAAGCCAAATAAATTCTAAGTAGCAATAAGCTACAAAAAAAAAAAAAAAGACTGGTCTGTATTTGACCTTGGAGAAGGCAATGGCACCCCACGCCAGTACTCTTGCCTGGAAAATCCCATGGATGGAGGAGCCTGCCTGGTAGGCTGCAGTCCATGGGGTCGCTAAAAGTTGGACACAACTGAGTGACTTCACTTTCACTTTTCACTTTCATGCATTGGAGAAGGAAATGGCAACCCACTCCAGTGTTCTTGCCTGGAGAATCCCAGGGACGGGGGAGCCTGGTGGGCTGCTGTCTATGGGGTTACACAGAGTTAGACACAACTGAAGTGATTTAGCAGCAGTATTTCACCTGACTAGAAGTTCACTGAGTGCAAAACAGTCTTTTCCTTTGCCTCCTTGCTGGTCCTGACAAGACCAGAAGCCCTCTCAGCTCAGGACTGTTACTACTGCCCAGTCCGTCCTGCCCTGGGATCCACAAGTCTCACTCCCCACCTCCTTTAAGGCCTTGTTTGCACGTTGCCTTCTCAACGAGGCTTTCCCTCATTGTAAATTGCACCCCTGCTTCACTGTCTAGAGAGCACTTAATACCTTCTATTGATAACATACCATATACTTTATTTATATTAGGCTTATCATCTGTTTCTCCCATGAGAAAGTAAGTTCCCATAAAGGCAAGATTTCGGGTGTTTTCTTAGATGTATTCTCCATCACCTAGTAGAGTACCTGGTACAAAATAAATGCTCAGTATATACTTATGGAATGAGTAAGTGAAGGAAGGTTTGGGGGTGGGGAAAGGTGGTAGAAATGTGGGGCTTCTTGTGAAGCTTGACCTGTAGTTAGTCATGTCCAACTCTGCGATCCCATGGACTGTAGCTCCCCAGGCTCCTCTGTCCATGGAATTCTCCAGGCAAGAATACTGGAGTGGGTTGCCATTCTCTTCTCCAGAGGATCTTCCTGACCCGGGGATCGACCCCAGGTCTCCCGCATTGCGGGTAGATTCTTTACCATCTGAGCCACAAGAGATGGGAACTTATTTGCAGGAGAAATTGGTCACTGAGTCTTGAAACACTTCCAGGGATAAAGCCAATCCTTTGCTTTCGTCAGCACCTCCATGCCAGGCACACAGCACATTTCTGTGGATTTATTTGAGACCAGAGTCTGGCCTTTCTCCAGGAAGTCTTAAGAATACAGAAGCCCCCAGGGGTTCCCAAGAGCCACTGAAGGTAGATGGGAGTGATTATGTCTAAAGGAAGTTGACTTATTTTTGTTTGGTTTTGTTTGACAAACAATCCCTTCAG
The DNA here is from genome assembly GCA_935064755.1 of Tragelaphus eurycerus. Taxonomy (NCBI): domain Eukaryota; kingdom Metazoa; phylum Chordata; class Mammalia; order Artiodactyla; family Bovidae; genus Tragelaphus; species Tragelaphus eurycerus. The sequence continues at coordinate 258,298 of CAKXYN010000335.1, read as the reverse complement.
AAGTGATATTCCAAATAAACAAGTTCCCTCGGAGGCCAGTGTGCATTTCAGCAATATTCCTAGAAACATCTTCATGGTCGGCAAGTTTTTTTATTGTGGGGCTTCCCTAGTGGCTCAGAGGGTAAAGCGTCTGCCTACAATGCAGGAGACCTGGATTCAATCCCTGGGACAGGAAGATCCCCTAGAGAAGGAAATAGCAACCCACAACAGCAAATTTTCACTTTTGCAAAGTGGGCTTATTTTTGCGAATGACCCAAAGTTTCTTAAAGCAAAAATCTAGGAAGTAAACTAGCTGAGAGGATCTGTAAACTACTGAATGGGTCAAGCGTGTGTTTGGAGTTGAAGGTTGGGTGGTCACTGCTTTGCACAGTTCCTGTGCCAATCCTGGTGGTCTGTCCACTGAGCTGCTGCTGCAGGGTCCTTGGCAGTGGTCAGCATAATCCTCCACCTGGTATTAATACTTTGGTGTGGGTGGCTCCTTGGGGGGATGAGGGACACAGAGGTGGGGATGATGCCCAGACTCCAGGGCGGCCTTTGAGGAAGCAGAGTGTGGTAACGTCTCTTGACAAGCCTCAGCAAGGGCTTTTGGTGGACAAAGGAAAGCCTGTTGGATTCTGAATCAAAATCCAGTGTTTTTAGATGCCCTTAACTTCCTGGTTTGTCACTGGGAGAGTTCAAAGAAACAAGTGCAGAACATTTCTTGTGTGTGGTGGACCATATCTCGGGGGGGAGACAAGGTAAATCAAGTACCCCCCCATCCCACTCCCTTCTGCATTTTTTCAGTCCTGCTCTGTATTTCCAGGATATGCCCAAAGTCTTCTCTAAAAGATGCCTGAGGACCAAATGGAATGCTGCAGAAATGGTTTCCCAGGCTGCCATCCACACTGTCTCAAAGCTGTAGCAAAGAGTGCTAAGACTTTCTGTTTCTCCCTTCTCAGGGTTTCTTAATTGGTGTCTTTTTATTTTATTTATTTATTTTGCCCACACTCTGCATAATGCAGGATATCTGTCCCTTGATCAGGGATTGAACCCAGGCCCCCTGTGTTGGGAGTAGGGAGTCTTAACCACTGGACCACCAGAGAAGCCCCTCAGACTTTCTTTTCTTAAAAGGTTAGGTCTCCGGACCAAGATGGAGTAGATACACCTCTCTTTATTCTTCCTATAAAGTACAAATAGAAACCTTGGAATTAACATGTACTTTTATTTATAAATTTACATTTAATAATAAATATATTAAAATATTTAACATACATTTGCCAAATTAACATTTAACTATTTATAAAGTAAATGAATTCTATATTTACATATGTACTCTTAGACCACCTAGAAGGAAGAAAGACCATATAAATAAGATACATACAATAGATTTCTTGAGTTTTGTAAATTTTGTTTGGTTGAAGCAAAAATTATAACATTGTTCAATGAGGTTCTACATGTATAGAGAAGAAATTCATAAAACAATTATATTTTAAACAAGGGTGAGTGAAGGGACTTAGTGGGAGGTAAAGTTTGGACACTTTACTCAAACTGGTAAAATGTCAACAGCAGTCGACTGCTATAAATCATGTATGCATAATATAATATCCAAAGCAACAGCTAAAACAGCTATACAAAGAGATATACTCAGAAACACTATAGAAAAATTGAAACATGACTCTAAAACAGATGTTCAAGTAACCAATACTAAGATAGGAAAATAAAAACAAAGAACAGAAAACAAAAAATAAAAGGGCAGACTGAAGCCCTTCACATACCAAAAATTACATGAAAGTAAATAGTCGGTAGCAAATAAGTATGGAGAAGGAAATGGCAACCCACTCCAGTGTTCTTGCCTGGAGAATCCCAGGGACAGGGGAGCCTGGTGGGCTGCCGTCTATGGGGTTGCACAGAGTCGGACACGACTGAAGTGACTTAGCAGCAGCAGCAGCAAATAAGTAAGTTAAGTGAAAGTTGCTCAGTCATATCTGACTCTAGACAGTCCATGGAATTCTCCAGGTCAGAATTCTAGAGTGGGTAGCCTTTCCCTTCTCCAGGGGATCTTCCCAACCCAGGGATCGAACCCAGGTCTTCCACGTTGCAGGTGGATTCTTTACCAGCTGAGCCACAAAGGAAGCCCAAGAATACTGGAGTGGGTAACCTATCCCTTCTCCAGGGGATCTTCCTGACCCAGGAATCAAACCAGTGACTCCTGCACTGCAGGCAGATTCTTTACCAACTGAGCTATCAGGGAAGCCCCTGGTTCAATTCCTGGGCCAGGAAGAGCTGCTGGAGAAGGGAGAGGCTACCCACTCCAGCATTCTTGGGCTTCTCTGGTGGCTGAGACAGTAAAGAATTCACCTGCAAGGTGCAAGAACTAGGTTCGATCCCTGGGTTGGAAAGATCCCCTGGAGAAGGGAAAGGCTACCCGCTCCAGTATTCTGGCCTGGAGAATTCCATGGACTGTATGTAGTCCATGGGGTTGCAAAGAGTTGGGCATGACTGAGCGACTTTCACTTTCACTCTCCTGCGATGCAGGCGGATTCTTTACCAGCGGAGCTTCCAGGATGATTCTACTTAAATCACATTTTCTAAATGATAAAATAAAAGAGCTTATCAAGGGATAGGAATGATGAGAGGGAACAGGGAGACCTTGGTGGTGAGTGGAAGGTTCTGGGTATTGGCTGCACGAAAGGTGACACAAATGCACACATGTGATAAGATGGCACTTACGTGCAACACAACTGTATCCATGTCCAAGTCCTGATTTCCACGTGGTTCCATTGTTGTGTAAGATGTTACCTTTGGATGGAACAGGCTAAGTGGTACCCAAGGCCTCTCTCCACCATCTTCACAGCTTCCAGGGAACCTACAGTTACTTTGGAAGAGAAGGGATGATGGCTGCAAAGAGCTGTCTGGATTCTGACATCAGGTCTGATGTCCTCTGGGGTGGAAAATGTAGTGAAGTTCCAGGCTCCTGCTCTTATGCTTCCCCCACACCCCCAACACCCTGGCCCACCTGGCAGGTAGAAAACTATCATTTTCAAAGTTCTTGCAGTTTTGGTCTTCCAAGGAGATATGAAGTTCTCTTAGGACAAAATGCTCCTTTTCCTGGGGGAAAAAAAAAAAAAACAACAACGACCACTTTAGGCTGGAGACAGTAAAATTAAGAACCAGCTGAGGACACCAAATGTAATTTGGAAAAGACATGGAAGTTAGCATTTCTCTTAGTAACATGAAGTGAGTGTGTGTTCACAGCATGGCGAGGTTGTTTTCTATGGAGAAATGTCTTGTTTTGGGTGGGTGTATACTACATGGTATAAGCTCCAATATTTTGGCCACCTATTACGAAGAGTCGACTCATTGGAAAAGACCCTGATGCTGGGAGAGATTGAAGGCAGGAGGAGAAGGGGACAGCAAAGGATGAGATGGTTGGATGGCATCACTGACTTAATGGACATGAGTCTGAGCAAACTCTGGGAGATGGTGAAGGACACGGAAGCCTGGTGTGCTGTAGTCCAAAGTGTCGCAAAGGGTTGGACACGACTGAGCGACTGAACAACGATGACATACGACATGGTGCCTGTGGATGACCTTGTTCTTACACCACCAGGTGTGTGCTTTGCTGTTTCCAAGAAGACGGCATTGAACAGAGAGGAAGATGGGAAGGACAGGCGGGCCTGCTTCTCCCCTGGCCTAGGAAAAGAGAGGGCAGGAGGGCCGAGTCAGACTTGCCATCTCACACATGATGCTGTTTATGATAGAAGATTGTAGAACGTCCCAACCCTGGAACCATACGTTCTATGAGATCACAGTGGGCTCTGCAGCCAATCCGCCTGGACTCAGAGGTCAGCCTCTGCCCCCACGCACTGTGGAGTCACAGCTCAGTCGCTAACATGCCCACGCCCTTCTCCGCAACTGTTCAGTGGGCACAGTGACAGTAACTGCCTCGGAAGGCTGTGGGCATCCAGGACTTAAGAGGAGCTAAGTAAGCTCTGCAATTTTATCCTCCTCCCAGTGTTCTGGGAAGTTTCTCAAAGGCCCAAGGATGCACGTATTTCTGTGTCACCTGGGAAGATGGTTTGGGGCCAAGAACTGATCTTGGAGTGGGAGGGCGGGGGAGTGCTGTCTTCTCTGTGAGCCTCCTGTCTGCTTCCCTGGACCCTGTGGCAAGGAGACGGCTACCTGGAGGCTTCCAATAGTGGGGGCACATTCTCTCCAGCTCTGTGGACCCAGCGGGTAGGCTAGGGTAAGGAAAACGGGCCCTGGGTCAGGTTTGGGTCTGTGGCCTCAGAGCAGGTACTCCTGAGAGAAGCTGAGAGTCCCTTTCTCTTCCGTGTCTGCTCAGGCCACAGCCCTTGGCTGTTCTATTGCACAGCGTCATCTGAGGACTGGGTCTTACTCTCTTTCCCCCTCAGACTTTCTCTGGCAGCCCTGAGTTCCTGGCCTTTTTGTGATGCCCACCTTTTCCATCGCTCTCCACCAGGAGGGAGAGGTAAGTCCCTCCAGCTTCTAGCAGCCAAACGGCCCTGCCCACCTTTGCCAGGACAGGGCCCCGGGCTGTAGTTCATGTGAGAAATTCCTCACTGGGTGGTAGGGACAATTCCACAGGTAACATCCCTGGAGGAAGGACAGAGGCAGAAGATTTTCTCACATGGACTGTGTGTGCCTGATGAGGGGAAATGTGTCAGGTTCTTTATCAAGGCTTCTCTCCTGGGTACCCCCTCCACTGACTCCCAGGCTCTGTGGCCCTGAGGTTTGGAGCCTGACCAGCACAGACACAGCCCCTGAAGCTGTATATTTTACTGGGAATTGCCAGAGAAAAAAAACAGTGGCTCAGATTGAATTCTATTTATTCCAGTGGGCTCGCTGCAACAAAGTATCTGTTGTTGGTGCTGCTGCTAAGTCACTTCAGTCAGGTCCGACTCTGTGAGACCCCACAGATGGCAGCCCACCAGGCTCCCCAATAAATACATGAAAAGATGCTCACCATCATTCACTATTCAGTTCAGTCACTCAGTCCTGTCTGACTCTTTGCGACCCCATGAATCACAGCACACCAGGCCTCCCTATCCATCACCAACTCTCGGAGTTCACTCAGAGTCACGTCCAGCGAGTCAGTGATGCCATCCAGCCATCTCATCCTCTGTCGTCCCCTTCTCCTCCTGACCCCAATCCCTCCCAGCATCAGAGTCTTTGCCAAAGAGTCAACTCTTCGCATGAGGTGGCCAAAGTACTGGAGTTTCAGCTTTAGCATCACTCCTTCCAAAGAAATCCCAGGGCTGATCTCCTTCAGAATGGACTGGTTGGATCTCCTTGCAGTCCAAGGGACTCTCAAGAGTCTTCTCCAACACCACAGTTCAAAAGCATCAATTCTTCGGCACTCAGCTTTCTTCATGACCACTGGAAAAACCATATGCAAATCAAAACTACAATAAGGAATCACCTCATACCAGTCAGGAGGACCATCATCAGAGAGTCCACAAACAACAAGTGCTGGAGAGGGTGTGCACTGCCGGTGGGAATGTAAATTGATACCAACATTATGGAAGACAACATAAAGATTCCTTTAAAAACTACGAATAAAACCACCATATGATGCAGCAATACCACTTTTAGGCATATACCCTGAGGAAACCAAAACTGAAAAAGACACATGTAGGCCAGTGTTCATTGCAGCACTATTTATAACAGCTAGGACATGGAAGCAACACAGATGTCCATCAACAGATGAATGGATAAAGAAGCTGTGGTACATATATACAATGGAATACTGCTGCTGCTAAATCACTTTAGTCATGTCCAACTCTGTGCAACCCCATAGATGGAAGCCCACCAGATTCCCCCGTCCCTGGGATTTTCCAGACAAGAACACCAGAGTGGGTTGTCATTTCCTTCTCCAGTGCATAAAAGTGAAAAGTGAAAGGGAAGTCACTCAGTCGTGTCCAACTATTAGTGATCCAACTATTATTACTCAGCCATAAAAAGGAATGCATTTGAGTCGGTTCTAATGAGGTGGATGAACCCAGAGCCTATTATACAGAGTGAAATAAGTCAGAAAGAGAAAAACAAATATCATGTATTAACGCACATATATGGAATCTAGAAAGATGGTACTGATGAACCTGAATCTTCAGGGCAGCAATACAGATGCAGACATAGAGAACAGACTTACGGACACAGGCTGCGGAGAGAGTAACATGGAAGCATATACACTACCACACATAAAACAGACAGCCGATGGGAATTTGCTATACAACTCAGGGAACTCAAACTGGGGTTCTGTAATAACCTAGAGGGGTGTGAAAGGAGGGGAGGCGGGAGGCAGATTCAAGAGGGAGGGGACATATGTACCCCTATGGGTAATTCATGTTGATGTATGACAGAAATCAAACCAGTATTGTAAAGGAATCATCAATCGATTAAAAACAAATATTAAAAAATCTGTTGTTTCTGCCTGTCCTATATATGTCCATTCCCTCTTCTCTAGAACAGCCCCCAGATTTTCCTTGGGGACCCACTCTCCCCACAAGCTCAATGATCATCTTGGATCAACAAGAAGACTTCTGTGAAGTCATGAACAAGGTTTTGCTCTTAAAAAGAGATGCAAGAAAGAGATTAAAGTCCCCATTTCAGGTAATATTTTTCATTTTCAAAGTTGTTTGGTTATTCTAGGTCCTTTGCATTTCCATATGAATTTTAGAATCAGTGGATGGTTTCTACATAAATACTACTGGAATTTTTGTAGATATTGCCTTAAAACTACAGACATTTAAAAATTTATATTGAGTCTACTGATACTGTAACAGGGTAAATACATTTCTCAATTTATTTAGGTCTTGTTTAATTTCTTTCAACAATGTTTTACAGCTTGCAGTGTACAGATCTTACATATTATCTTTTGTCAAGTTTATTCCTAATTTCATATGTTTGATGCTATTGTATTAGGTTGGTGCAAATGCAATTGCAATTTTGAACTGTGAATTTTTAAATCACTGTAACTAAGCTCAAACACATCTTTATTAATCAAAATAGGAACCATTACAATCAACATATTTTGCCAACAAGAAATAAGTTTATTACTGTAGCTTAATAAGCTGAAGTTCAAAATTTGACAAACTCTTGAAAGCATTTTCTGCCTCCTGATGGTTGTGGAAGCATTTTCCCTGCAAAAAGTTGTCGAGATGCTTGAAGATGTGGTAGTCGGTTGCCAACAGGTCAGGTGCATATGGCAGATGAAGCAAAACTTTGTAGCCCAATTCATTCAACTTTTGCAGCATTGGTTGTGTGACACACAGTTGGGTGTTGTCGTGGAGAAGATCTGGGCCCTTTCTGTTGACCAACGCTGGCTGCAGGTGTTCCAGTTTTTGGTGCATTTCACTGATTTGCTGAGCATACTTCTCAGATGTAATGGTTTCACTGGGATTCAGAAAGCTGTAGTGAATCAGACAGGCAGCAGGCCGCCAAACAGCAGCCATTACCTTTTTTTGGTGCAACTTTGGCTTTGGGAAGTGATTTGGAGATTCAATTCAGTTCAGTCAGTGAGCTGGTTGTCTCCAGTTGTCATATAAAATCCAGTTGTCATTGCACATCACAATTCAATGGAGAAATGATTCATTGTTGTTCCATAAAATAAGAGAAGATGATGCTTCAAAATGATGATTTTAAATTTTTGGTCGGCTACTGAAGTGTCCACTTATCAAGATTTTTCACCTTTCCAATTTGCTTCAAATGTCCAATGACTGTAGAATGGTCGATGTTGATTTCTTTGGCAACTTCTCACGTAGTTGAAAGAGGATCAGCTTCAATGACGTGCTCAGTTGGTTGCTGTCAACTTCCGATGGCCAGCCTCTGCACTCCTCATTTTCAAGGCTCTCATCTCCTTTAAAAAACTTCTTGAACAACCACTGCACTGTACATTCATCAGCAGGTCCTGGGCCAAATGTGTTATTGATGTTGCGAGTTGCCTCCACTGCTTTATGACTTATTTTGAACTCGAATAAGAAAATCGCTCTAATTTGCTTTTTGTCTATCATTTCCATAGTCTAAAATAAATATAAAATACACAGCAAGTAATAAGTCAACAAAGATAAAATGAGAAATGTGCATCAAAATCATGTATAACATAACCACATTTATTTAAGAATGTATTATCAAACAGCAAAGTTCAACAATGCAAAACTGCAATTACTTTTGTACTTGGGCTTCCCAGATGGCACTAATGGTAAAGAACCTGCCTGCCAATGCAGGAGACATAAGAGACTTGGGTTCGATTCCTGGGTCAGGAAGATTCCCTGGAGGAAGGTCTGGCTACCCACTCCAATATTCTTGCCTGGAAAATCCCATGGCTGGAGGAGCCTGGCAGGCTACAGTCCATAGGGTTGCAGAGTTGGACATGACCTAGGTGACTTAGCATGCAATATATGATATTTTTTTAATTACAATTCTGGATAGCTTATTGCTGGTATATATAAATAAATTTTATTTCTGTATATTGATTGATCCTACAGGCGTGCAATATTTACTTATCAGTTGATCATATTGACCATAGATGGTCATATTGTCTGCAAAGAAAGATACCTTTTGCTTCCCCCTTTGCAGTCTGAGGGCTTCCCTGATAGCTCAGTTGGTAAAGAATCCACCTGCAATGCAGGAGACCCTGGTTTGATCTTGGGTCAGGAAGATCCACTGGAGAAGGGATAGGCTGCCCACTCCAGGATTCTTGGGCTTCCCTTGGGACTCAGCTGGTAAAGAATCCACCTGCAATGCAGGAGACCCTGGTTCAATTCCTGGGTTGGAAAGATCTCCTGGAGAAGGGAATGGCTACCCACTCCAGTATTCTGGCCTGGAGAATTCCATGCACTGTCTAGTCCATGGGGTCGCAAAGGGTCGAACATGACTGAGTGACTTTAACTATCCAGTCTGAATGTCCTTTATTTCTCTAGTACAAATGTCAAATAGACGTTGTGAGAGCAGGCCTCTTTGTCTTCTTTCTGATCTTTAGAAAAGGAAAGGATTTCGCCTTTCACTATTAATTATGTTAGTTATACATTTGTTCATCAGATCAGATCAGTTATCTCGCTCAGTCATGTCCGACTCTTTGCGACCCCATGAACTGCAGCACGCCAGGCCTCTCTGTCTATCACCAACTCCCGGAGGTCACTCAGACTCACATCCATCGAGTCAGTGATGCCATCCAGACATCTCATCCTCCGTTGTCCCCTTCTCCTCCTGCCCCCAACCCCTCCCAGCATCAGAGTCTTCTCCAATGAGTCAACTCTTCGCATGAGGTGGCCAAAATACTGGAGTTTCAGCTTTAGCATCATTCCTTCCAAAGAAATCCCAGAGCTGATCTCCTTCAGAATGGACTGGTTGGATCTCCTTGCAGTCCAAGGGACTCTCAAGAGTCTTCTCCAACACCACAGTTCAAAAGCATCAATTCTTCAGCACTCAGCCTTCTTCACAGTCCAGCTCTCATATCTATACATGACCACAGGAAAGACCATAGCCTTGACTAGGCGAACCTTTGTTGGCAAAGTAACAGCTGCCTCTTATTCTGCTGAGAAAGTTCCCTTCTACTGTCTGAGTTCTGTTTTTTAATCAGAAACAAATGTTGGGCTTTGTTAAATGTTTTTTCTATGGCTACTGAGATAATTATATAATTTCTTCTTTGACTCGCTGGTTAGTTATAAATGTATCATTCCATGTATAATTATTTGGAGATTTTCCAAGTATCTGTCACTGATCTGTGATTTAATTCCACCATGGTCAGAGAACACACTTTATAGGACTTGAATTTTGATAGATGTGCTTAGACTTTTTTTAGTCTCAGACTGGAGTTTGACCCATCTTGGTACATCTTCGCACGCACTAGCAAGGAAAGTGTGTTCCACTGTTGTTGGGTGATGTGATCTGTAAACGTCAATCGGGCTGAGTTGGTGGAGGGTGTCATCCGAGTTGTCTACATCTTTGCTGATCTTCTGTCCACTTGTTCTACTGATGAGTGACAGCATGGTGTTGAAATCTGACTGTAATTGTGGGTTTGTCTGTTTCCTTTTGCAAGTCTATTAGTTTCTGTTTCATCTATTTTGAAGCTTTGTTATTCAGTGCATAAACATTTAGAATTGCTATGTCACCCTGATGAATGGATACCTTAATCATTATGAAAGGACACTTTTTAATGCCTGATATATTATTTGTTCTATAATCTGCTCTGTCTGATACTAATACTCTCTCCCAGCTTTCTTTCGATTAGGAGCTAGCATATCTTTTTTCAATCCTTTCACTCTTAACCTACTTGTGTCTTAATAACATTGCCTTTCTTGGAGGATACAACCTTCTCCTGGCTAGAGTCCTCAGCTTCTTCACATACACAACAATAAACAGGGCCCATCAATCTTCCTTCACACTCATGCTCAATTTTCTCCTTGACCTTGATGGGGATGAAATGGAGGCAACTGGTAGGGCTGAGGCAGAGCATACAGAGAGGAGCTTGAGTTCACCCTGCCATAAACACTATCTTATAACTTAGGTTGAATCCCATCACACATCAGCCATATGTCCTTGGGCAAGCTCCTTAACTACTCTGAGCCTCAGTTTCCCCATCAACAAAATGAACTGAATAATGTCGGCTTGGTGGAGTTATAAATAATCTGTGCATATGCCTTCCCCAGGGTCCAAAGCTCATTTGGTGATAGATACTAACCCACTGAAATTATTACTTCTATATTAATGTATGTACCATACACATGAATATATTTACATTACAAATCAACCTCTTATGTGAGCACAAAGCAGTCATCATACTTTTTTTTTTAATTAACTTGCTGTGCCAGGGAGGTAATAAAAGGAATGAAATCAGCATGCTTTTTCCAACGTGCTTGTCATAAATTAAGCCCCTAGTCAAGTGCCCTTCTCAGGGAGGTTTGGCTAAGGGAGCTTGCTCTGGAATCATGTGATTATGACTCCAACCTTGCAGAACCTTGACAAGGAACAAGGGTCCTAGGCTTTCAAAGGGTGCTGCCCCTGGGTCTTTTGCATCTGACATATTAATTCCTGCCTCTTCCTGTAAAGATAATTCATGCTCCTTGGCAGCATTGTGGAAGGCACAATGCCTGGTGCCAGGAGTCTCCTGCAAACTTCGGCAGGGCCGTATTAGAATGTGCCACTAGATTAATCCAGCCATCTAAAATGTATTTTTTAAGAGCCAAAGGTCTTTCCCATGAATAACCTGGTGAGTATTTGAGCTTCATTATAATTTCCCTCTAATGGAGTTTGGGGAAATGAAATGGGAGTTATTAGCCAGATTTATAAGACTGTCTCCTGAGAAAAGAGGGGATGACTTAGCAGACGAGGTGCACTGGCTAACTCCCTGGCCCAGGAGACAGAGCTGGCCTCCAGTTTGCAAACACAAAAATATCCCCACCTGACAACCACTTTCCTGTGCTCCCAGTACACGGTTGGCGGTGCTTTCAGAATCAGAGGGAGTGCTGCACACACACCCCGCAGTGGGCTCCTCTCCATATTCAGAATCCTACTCTGCAAGCCCACCAATGAGTTTTTGTCCAAAAGAATTGAAATCAGAATCTCAAAAAAGTCTTAGCACTCCAGTGTTCATTACGGCATCACTCACGACAGTCAGGATGTGGAATGACCTAAATGTCCAGCAACAGATGAACAGATAAAGAGGATGCAACAGGGACATGCAAAGGAATACCATTCCGACTTAAAAGAGAAAGAAATTCTGCAAAATGGGGCAACACAAGGGAAGCTTGAGGACATTATGCTCAGTGAATAAGTCGATCAGAAAAAACCTTGGTTCCACTTATGTGAGGTATCTGAAATGAAAACGTCAAATTCCTACGGTATCAAAGAGTAGAATGCTGGTTACCAGAGACTGGAAACAGAGGGGAAAGGGAAGTCACTGACGGACAGGCAGGAAGTTTCAGTCAAGTGAGATGAACAAACTCTAGGGCTTGCTGTACAACACTGAACCAACAGTCAACAGTCATGGATTATAATCATCTGATGTCACTTACAGGATACGTGAGATATAGCGACACCAATGAACTTATTTATGAAACAGAATCACAGACGTAGAGAACAGATTTGTGGTTGTCAAGGGAGTGGGGGACGGACAAATTAGGAGTTGGGGATTAACAGATACAAACTACAATCTATCAAATAGATAAACAACAAGGACCTACTGTACAGCCCAGGGAGCTATAACCAATATCCTGTAACAAGCCATAATGGAAAACTGAAGCACTCAACTATACAGAAGAAACTAACACAAGATTGTAAAGCATCTATACACCAATAAAAATAGTAGTAAATGTAAATAAAATTTTTAAAAAATAATAGATTATATACTTAAAAGTCTGTTGGCAATTCCCTGGTGGTCCAGAAATTAGGACTTAGCGCTTTCCTTGCCGGGGCCTGAGTGCAACCCCTGGTCAGGGAACTAAAATCCTACAAGCCAGAAAAACAAAACCAAAATTTTGTTAAGTGGATGGATTTCAAGTTAAGTGTTATTAACACACCAACATTTTTAAAAGTTCATAATAAAGTTAAACATTAAAAAAAATTACCCCACCACAAGAGACCATGGTGTTGGTGATCCCACCAGAGCCTACATGAACACATTCTCCTGCTGGTATCTGGAGAGTTTTAAAACCACCTCACTCAAGGGCAGAGGCACCTTCAGGAGGGAGTACCTTGAACTAGGAAACAGCTGAATGAGGCTCTTGAAGGATAGAGACTCCTGTTCCCTCCAGGGGAGTTGGGAGCCATCATCTGGGGAGAAACAGTCCCGGAGGGTGGGGAGTGACAGAGGATGGGGCCCCCAGGGACACGCCCAGGACCCTGGGTGCCCAGGAAGAGGAGGGGCTCCAGGGGCTGGGAGTTGGGATGGGCTGTGTCTGCCTGAAGGAGAACTCTCAGCAGCCTGAAGGAGAACTCTCAGCACGGCTCTTAGATCGTAAGGAACTCAGGGTGGAGAGAGGGACCATGAACAACAATGACACGGACATTGCTACTGAGCACATGTGTCAGTTCATGCAGGTGGTCCTAACAGAGGACCACAGGCTGGAGGCTTAAACAATGTGAAGGCTGGAAGCCCAGGATCAGCGCATCGGCAGGGAAGGTCTCCTCCCAGGCCTCTCTCTGGCTGGGAGACCCCGTCTTCTTCCTGTATCCTCACGTGATCTCCCTTCTGTGCGTGTCTGTGTCCTAATCAACTCTTCTTTTAAGGACAGCAATCACATGGGATTAGGGTCCGTCCCAGGGACCTCATTTTAATGTAACCACCCTTATAAAGAACCTCGTCTCCAAATCCTTTCACTCTCCTGAGGTCCTGGGGGTTAGGATGTGGATGAGTGTTTAGGGGATGTAAATCAGCCCACTGGGCTGTAACTCTTAGAATCTGTGTGCTTATCCTATAAAGCCACAGTGAGTCCCATTCATAGGTGTTCCCTGGGCTTCCTCATGCACCTGATCTGCAAAGTGTACCTGTGAGATAGGTAGCATCACCGTCCATGCTTCAGAGATGAGGACATGAGGCCCAGAGTGGCCAAGCAACTCACCTGGTTTGAAGGCAGGACTGACCACAGCCCGCCTGCGACCTGAGGCTGCACCTTAGATCACATCACCTGCCTCTATTCCTGGGCTTGGTATAGAAACATGTGCAGGACCTAGAAGAGAAAGGAGACGATGACTAAATAAAAGTCACTCACAGTCCCACCCGTCTGGACTCTACACATAGACTCGGATTCTGCTGTGCAGTCTCCCTGTCCCATCTGACGTCAGCTTCCTTAACTTGGGCTAACGTCCTGAATGTCACTTTGCTGGGGACAGAGCCAAAGGAGAGCTGATGACACTTGAAAACTGCGTCCATGAGACTTCAAGGGGTGGGGACGTCGATGATGCTATGGTGCTGGGTGTGAAAAGCTGATTCCTTTACAATGTCTGCAGGATGAGCCCAATTGAAACAAACAAATAAACAAACAAAGACAACACCAGATTGCTAAGTGTAGATCTCTGGTTCAGGCAGAACCATGGGTGATACTAATTTTCCTCCAAGATCACCTGTATTTATTTCCTGTTTCTCAAATGTGCCATCATGAGTGTGTGGACAAAATGACCTCTGTGAGCAGAAATGAAAACAATAAATGTCGTGAGAGAAAAACTACCCCACGCCCACTCACCGCACTGCAGGTGCAATTCACTGATGGGGCCTCAGTTCTGGAAGATTCCTCCATATGCATTTGGAAAGGAAAACAAAGGCAGCACACAGTGTCTGTGAGGAAGTCTCTTGGCAACAACATCCTGAGTGAGAAGTGATAAAAAGAACCACATTCCTAAAAGCAGCCCAAAGTGGCCACTCAAATAGTAAAACTGACGCAAGGGTTTGAAAACAAAGTCCCAGCTTTCAGCCGGCGTTTCCTGAGCCAGTCAGTGCAGCCAGCGAGGAAGAGGAAGCTGGTGCCCCCAGAACCCCCGGGGCCCTACGCTGCCACCCACGCTGAGGCCCCTAAGGCCAGAGGTCTCCATCCTGTCGCCCCAGGTGGAGGAGCACCTGCCTCAGGTACCCTTGGGGACCCAGACCACCGCTCTGTCTGCCCCCGCCTCCGGCGCCTGGGAGGGGGGCTCCCAGGCTCCTAGTCCAGGGAGCAGGGTGCACTTTGATGGGGACCTGGGCAGGCCAGGGTCGAGGCTGGGCACAGGTCCCACCTTGGGCCACCTGCTTCCTGCCAGGCTGCAGAGCCAGGCAGACACAATGGGCAGGCCCCACGTCAGACTCTTAGGGGAAGAAACTCACTCTTTGTGGACTGAGAGATCAGGGCAGGATATCTATAACGCTTCAAAGGAAAAAAAAAAAAAAAAGCCTGGGCTGCAACCCCCTCTTTCCCCAAGCACTTCCGAAATGTCGTGCAACACACCCAGCTCCTTAAATATCCAAACCCAGAATAAATGTGCCGACAGCATTTCCCCCGTCAACCCGGGCCCCATGGCTGCCAGCTGAGTCAGGCTCCGAGTGATGGAGCTGGAGCGGGCCGCCCAGATCAACAGGCTTGGAGGAGACTGGAGCGCCCAGCACTCAGCACTTGCGCCCTGGTGCCCTCTCCCCAAAGTCCCCCCCCCGTCAGGGGACACCTGGGTGTCCCTAACCACTGTGCCCCCTGCCTTCCCACAGTGGGGGGCACTCCCTGCTCTTGCCCTGGTAAATGAGCTACAGCATTGAGGGAAGGAAAGGACCTGGTGTAAGTTACACAATTGGTTCCGGACAGAACTGGGCTAAACCCTGGCACCAATTCCCATCCTCCTGCTTGTCCCTGGACAAAGTGGTCACTTGGACCTGACACCTCTTTGTGGGGGGGCTGTCCCGTGACCGAGCGGGTGACAGCTCTGGACTGGACACTGTTTTTAAGATCCTTACAAATATGTTTAGACAGGCGTTTCTCCTAAGAATTTTGAATGTCTACCCAGTTGAATTATATGTGCTACATGCTAAGTTGCTTCAGTCGTGTCTGACTCTTTGCAACCACACAGACCATAGCCCACCAGGCTCCTCTGTCCATGGGATTCTCCAGGCAAGGATCCTGGAGTAGGTTGCCATATCGTTCTCCAGGAGATCTTCCCAACCAGGGACCAAACCCATGTCTCTTATGTCTCCTGAACTGGTAGCCGGGTTCTTTGTCCCTAGTGCCACCTGGGAAGTCCAGTTGAACTATATATGTATGTATTTTTTTTGCAATTTCTGGTTTTCCATTAAAACATGTTTTGGCCTCTGGTTGAATACAGTGTCTACCAGACCTCAAGGTGTGAGACAGATACAAGCAGAGTTGATTTGGTTGAGGTGGGGGCTGGGGCTCAATCCTCATTCACCAGAGACAAATCCAGGGACCCTGAACAATGGACCGGGTATTAATAGTATTCTATGGGCTCACATACCTGAGAACCCCTGATTCAACATCATGTGAGTCTGCATAGTGGAGGGAACATCCTTAGGGTTTGACTCACTCCTTCTCCCCTTCCAGTAGAAAATAAGGATGAGAAGAGGCTGTAGACCTGAATTAAAATGGAACTAGAGGCTCACAGTGAAATGCGGCAGAGCCAAACCCAACAGAAATCATTCATTCTTTCATTAGTCAACAAAATATGCTAAGCACTTACTGTGGTGCCAGCCCCAGGACGAGGCCCAGCAAATGATATACAGAAAAGTAATTCAGTCTTTATCCATGTGGAGGTTTATGTTCTAAACAAAATTAACATAAACACAAAAAATCATAAATGGAAGGTTCAGTTTATTTTTTTCAGAGATCCATTTACATGAGCTCCTTTGAAGCAGTGGTGATCCAGGACTTCATGGAAGAAGTGACATTTGAAAAGCGTATGGTTTTCACGGGTGGCTAGGAGAGGATGGCCCTCTAGAACAAGGAAGCAGCAGGCACAAAGGCCCGAGGCCCCCCGGTCGTACAGGCTGACAGCTCCAGGCAGTGCATCATGGAGTCTGTCGAGTCTGCCCCCTGACATCTGCCTGCTGGAAAGCTCAGACGTGATCGGGAAATAGCTCGACCAGACACAGGGACGGAGCTGGATAGAGCAGCAGAGGGAGATCAGATGCCAGGGTGAGGCTGCAACCAGGGTGCAGAAGGCCTGTGACACCAGACAAGGTGTGGTCACTCCACACTGTGAACAGTGGGGCAGGGGCCAAGGGGCTTTGAGCGGATAAGTGACACCAGAGGGTGGCTTGAGGAAGCCAAGCCCAGCAGGGGTTGGAGGGTGTGCCGGAAGAGGGTAAAGACGCTGGAACTGGGATGGAAAGTTCCTGCCACAGTGGAAGGGACCACTGATGGGGCACCTGTGGGTGCAGACAGCAAGGATGGGAAGGCAAAATAGAGGTGAGAGATTAAAAAAAAAAATTCTCCCAGGAGAATCAGCCAGACCTGGCAAACCCCTGACTTTGGAGGCCAAGGGACAGGTCACAGGGATTAGCAGGCCTGGTCTGGGTGCCTGGGGAGCAGTGGGTGCCTCCTGCCCACTTAGGGAAGAGGGCAGGCGTGCTGGGGCTCTGTGGACATGTGGGATGCTTGATTTTTAGGCTGGAAGGTTTTGGGCGTTGGAGGGAAAGTTCAAAGAACCAGATCAACCCTCGAGCAGGGCCTTCCCCTCCGCCCCCCATCCTACACGAGTGGATACAAAAGCCCCTGATGCTGGTGGTGAGATGGTTTGCCTTTGGGTGAGGGTCACCAATTACAGCACCCACATTCCCGAGGCTTCCATCAGGTTCCTGTCCCTCCTCTTCTCCCCTGGAACACGGGGCTCCCAAGGGAGGAAAGCTGGAAAGGAGACTTCCTTATGGCCGATCTGGGCGACAACTACCAGAGCCAGAAAGGGGACTCCCCCAGTCCTGTATCTTCCAGCTGAGCCACGCTGCTGAGGGTAAACAGCAACCAAAACAATCCCAGTTGCTTGTCACTTGGAAGATTATTATCTGAGCAGTTGGTGGATGGGAACTGTTTTTCAAACAAGCTATCAAAACAAACCCAGAGAGCACATGTGCAAGGCCGCTGGCCTGTGAGTCGCTGAGGAAGGAAACCAGCAACCCAGCGGCCCCTCCATCACGTGTCCTCCCGTCAGGGGGCAGGTCCCCCAGATAGCATGGGACAGGGAGGCCCAGGGTCCAGCAAGGGAGGGTCTGGAGAGTGAGGGTCTGCCGAGTGAGATGCAGAAACTACCTCTAAAAACAGGGAGGCTTAGGTGACTGGGCGGCAAGCCAGTAGGGCAGGGCTGGCAGCCACTTGTCGAGGCCATCACCTGAGAGCCTGAAACTCTTGAGTGCAAACTTCAGATGTTATTTATAGCCGTCTGTTGAAATCTGTGTTACAAGGATTATGATGTTTACAAGGATGAATCGTAGGTACCTCTCCTTTCTTGCCCCTCCGGCTCGGCCTAGAGATGTTTTCATGTGCAGGCTTCTCTTTCTTGAGCTCATTTTTATTTAAAAAAAAAAAAAGAAAAACAAGAACTCACAAGGGTAGGACAACAAATCGTTCTTATTTAAAACCCTGGTGAGGCCAAGGCACCTGAGCTTCCTGGAAGGAATGAGGAGCAGCTTTCTAAACAAAACTCAGCAGGCTGTCTTAAAGGGGTTTGTCTGCAGTCCTGGTGTTGGGGGGGGGGATTTTCCTAGAGGGAGGGGAAAAGTGCCCCGGAGCAGAATTCCTCCCTTCCCTCTGTTCTACCCCCAGCATCCCCTACATAAAACTCACAAACGGCCCCCTGGCTCTCGCCCCACTTTGTGTTGGCTGCCTTTATTTTCAAATCACAGGCTGTAGTTTGTTCTCACACACGGGTTGGAAGTTTGGAGGAGTCAGTTTAATGAAAAAGGGGAGTGAGGCAAAGCTAGAGAAAAACTAGTGGTTACAGTGGGGAGGAGGGGGAGGGGAATATAGGGGTGTTGGAACAGGAGGTATAAAGCTGCTGGGTTTAAGACGGGCTCAGGGATGTCTTGGGAGAAGGCAATGGCACCCCACTCCAGTACTTCTGCCTGGAAAATCCCATGGGTGGAGGAGCCTAGAGGCTGCAGTCCATGGGGTCGCTGGGGTCAGACACGACTGAGCGACTTCACTTCACTTTTCACTTTCCTGCATTGGGAGGAAATGGCACCCACTCAGTGTTCTTGCCTGGAGAATCCCAGGGACGGGGGAGCCTGGTGGGCTGCCGTCTGGGTCACACAGAGTCGGACACGACTGAAGTGACTTAGCAGCAGCAGCAGGGATGTCTTGTACAATACAGGGAAGATAGCCAATATTTTGTAATCACTGTAAATGGAAAGACATCTTTAAAAACTACAAAAATTTTAAAATTGTTTTTTAAAAAATGAAAAATAGGAGTCCTCTGGTGGGCTAGTGGTTAGGATTCCAGGCTTTCACTGCCATGGCCCAGGTTCAACCCCTGTTTGGAGAAGTGAGATCCTAGAAGCTGCATGGTGCAAACCCCACCTCCAAAAAATAAAAATTAAATCTTGTCAATGCTGGCCAAAAAAAAAAAAACAGTGCTTAAGGAAACACTAGAAATAATGTAAAACCCTATGGCCACAGCCTTAAAATTGGATTTCTCTTAGCAGTTTGGGGTTAACAGATATACACTACTATATATAAAATAGATAAACAACAACAAGCTGCTGTATAGCAAAGGGAAATACATTCACTATCTTGTAACAACCTATGGAGAAGACTGAAAAAGAACAGGTACATACGTGGTTGGTTGTGGTTTAGTGGCTAAGTTATGTCCAACTCTGCAACCCCATGGACTGTAGCCCGCCAGTCTCCTGTTCATGGGATTTCCCAGGTAAGAATTCTGGAGTAGGCTGCCATTTCCTTTTCCAGGGATTTTCCCAACCCAGGGATCAAACCTGGGATTCCTGAATTGCAGATAACTCTTTACCGTCTGAGCCACCAGGGACCACACCAAACAGATGAACGGACCAAATGAAACAGGGACAGTGAGAAGCAGCAGCACGGATGCAGCTTGCAGACGTGACACTGCGTGACACAAGCAGACAGTAGCTGAGACGTGACACTGCGTGACACAAGCAGACAGTAGCTGGGGCACTTACTCACCTGAAGACAAAGTGACATCTAATCCATGGGGATCAAGGTCAGAAGAGGGGTCCCCCACAGGGCTACTGCCTGGGAGCTGGGAGGCCCCATGTCTTGGTCTGGGGACGGCTACACAGAGTATAAAGGTTAACCAGTGACTCGGGTGTGTGTAAGACCACTGCACAGCATGCAGGCAGGCAGGCACCTCCACAGAACATCTTAAAGTGGGATGTTGTGTCCTACATGAGCATATTTGCTTCCTTAACCTAGACAGCATATTAAAAAGCAGAGATGTTACTTTGCCAACAGAGGTCTGTATAGTCAAAGCTATGATTTTTTCCAGCAGTTATGTAAGGATGTGAGAGCTAAACCATAAAGAAGGCTGAGCAACAAAAAATGGATGCTTTTGAACCGCAGTATTGGGGAAGAATCTTGAGAGTCCCGTGGACTGCAAGGAGATCAAACCAGTCAATCCCAAAGGAAATCAGTCCTGAATATTCATTGGAAGGACTGATGCTGAAAGCTGAAGCTCCAACTTTGGCCACCTGATTGATGCAAAGAGCTCATTAGAAAAGACCCTGATGCTGGGAAAGATTGAAGGCAGGAAGAGAAGGGGATAACAGAGGATGAGATGGTTGGATGGTATCACCGACTCAAAGGACATATGAGTTTGAGCAAACTCTGGGAGATGGTGAAGGAAAGGGAGGCCTGGCATGATGCAGTCCATGGGGTCACAAAGAGTTGGACACAACTGAGTGAACGACAACATTTGCTTCCTGTTGCTGCTGTGACAAATTATCACAGAAGCAGTGGCTTAAGACGACTGAAATGTGTGATTGCACAGGAGGTCAAAAATGAACCATCAAAGCATCATCAGGCCTGAGTTCCTTCTAGAGGCTTTGAGGAGGAGCCTTTTCTTGCCTGAGCAGCCTATAGAAGCCACCTGTGTCCCTCGCCTCGTGGCCCCTTCTCAAATCACTAGAGCCTCTTGCTTCTGTCATCACACCCCAACTGTTGTCAGGTTTCTGTCTGCTTTTTTGGCCACGCCCCCACAGCTTGCAGGATGATCCTCAGTCCTGGGACCAGGGACTACCAAACCTGGGCCACTGCAGTGAAGGTGCTGAGTCTCCTAACCACTGGACCACAGGAGAACTCCCCTGGTTTCCTTCCTGTAAGGATCCTTGCAGTAACTCTGGGCCCATCTGGTTAATCCACAATAATCTCTTCATCTTAAAAGTCCTTAATTTAACCACAGCTGCCAAGTCTCTCCTGCCATGTAAGGTCACATCCTCACAATTCTGGACATGAGGACATGGATGTTTCCAGAGGGGGAAGGGGGCATTATTTGGCCTTCACAATAGAGGGGACATGGAGGTCAAGGCCAAATAAGACCACCAAAGGTATTAGGATAATTAATATAATAGCTGCTGTTGGGACACAAGAACCCCCAAACCTCCATGGCTTTATACAATAACAGGGGCTCTTGTTTTTATGGGTTTTATGGCCATGCTGTGCAGCATGTGGGATCTTAGCTCCCCAACCAGAGATTGAACTCATGACCCCTGCATCGGAAGCGTGAAGTTTTAACCACTGGACCACCAGGGAAGTCCCCTAATCTAGGCCCAGGATCCCCATAGGAACCTTAGAATTCAGGGGAGCTGTAAACCCAGATGGGAGAAAAAACTACATCTTTATTTTCTCTAAACTTAGCACTTCAATAATAAATGTAGTCAATAAGTCACATTAGTACTGGTAGTATTTGTAATAGAAATTAGACATTTTCACATCAAGTTACAAGTTACTTTGTCTATATCAAAATACCCTTATACTCATTGCTACTTCAAAAGGATTCCAGTTATGAAATCTCCCCCTGTATCTTATTTTTAACGGACTAATAAAGAAGTGTACATATTAAATTATCACAATTTTCATATTTTACTAACTATATTTGACTATGAATTTTAATCTAGTACTCTATTTTACCCACTTTCAGATAACCCCCCAAAAAAATGCTTTTTGATTTAAAAAAAAAACATTTCTGAGGAGAAATCTACAGGCTTCCCCAAATCAACAGAGTGGTCCACGGTACCCACACAGACACACACAAAACACAAACAAAAGAGGCCCTGAAATTCGAGTGTCTTTTTCACTCCTAGAAGTATAACGCAGGCCGGGTGGCCCCTGCACTGCAGCCATCCCATTGGGAACATGTGACCTTCAAGTGACCCCACAGGCCCTCTGGGTGTGGGCTTCTTACTGGTGTGGGAAGCTCCCCCAGACTCCCTGAAGCAACTTCTCCTTCAGATCACAAGCCTGGGGCAGAGGCTCCCCCAGGTCTGCAGGGAGTTATTTATGGAGCGCACTCCAGCAAGCCATTTGGGTCCAGGTCCCCAACCCCTGGGCCGTGGCCTGTTAGGAACTAGGCCACACAATAGGAGGTGAGGGGTGGGCGAGTGGGTGGCCGCTGCATATGTCATCTCTCACATCACCGCCTGAGAACCATCCCTCCACCCGCAGTCCTTGGAAAAACTGTCTTCACCAAAACTGCGCCCTGATGCCAAAAAGGTTGGGGACTGCTGGTATAGGGGATAAAGCTACTTTTTTCAGAGTGTGGGGACCAGGGTGGCCTACACACACCAGTCTAAAGGCTTGACGGGTTTTCATGACTCCTCTGAGCTCATTCTAACTCCACCCTTATGCATCCCCCAGACCAAGCTCGAGCTCCTCGCTCTCTTCTCTCCAAGCATAGTGAAGGCAAGAGTCTCTGGTGTGCTCCACTATGGGACTGGCTTCCCACTCCCTCCCCTGGGTACACAACTCTCGGGCGTTGGCTCACACCTCAGACCTTCCGGACTGCTTCACCACTGACCCATCCCTGACCTCATTCTTGGTTACCCGTGGCTCCTTCAGGGAGGTTCAGACCTTACTTCCCAGTTCTGGTTCCCATCACACCTGGAACTACTCCTCTGATTCCTCCAAGACACCCCTGTGCTACAGTAGGTGGTCTTGCCTCATCCAGACACAGTGACTCATCCGGATGTTTGAGGGGAAGATGCAGAGATCTCACCTGGGCCATTTATCCTTCTTTCTTCTTTGAAGTCTTCTCCCGGTTCCCCTTTCTGGTAAAGGCCAAAGGCCCTTCGGTAGAACTAGAGGAAGGGTGCTTTTCCACTCACAACTGTTGACTCTAGGCTCCCACTGGTTTGGGCCATTCTTCTTGGTCCAAATTACAATCTTCTTCCTTTTCCTCTCCTTGTAAGAATCCCTAACCCCATGCTACATGCCTCTGAGAAAAAGGGGAGTCTTGAACCCTGAGAAGCTCATGGTAGAAGGGGCTCCATTCTTATACCACTGGTACCAAGAAAATTTTCCATCCTTCCCTGGAAAGAGGAGCCACCAACCAACCCTCACTCCCACCGGCTCCAGGAGGACCCTTCTGAAACAAGAAATCAGAGCTCAAGTCCAGGATGTGGAGTTGGCCGTGGGGTCTGACTGTGGATGGGTATGTTGGGGGACACACGTCCCTCCCCGTGGCCCCGTCTGGCCCCACACCTGTGCTCTCCCCCCTCATCTGGCCCCCACAAGCCCCCTGACTTCCCTGTAGCTCAAACAGTAAAGAATATGCCTGCAATGCAGGAGACCAGGGTTCAATCCCTGGGTCAGGAAGATCCTCTGGAAAAGGGAATGGCAGCCAACTCCAGTATTCTTGCCTGGAGAATTCCATGGCAGAGAAGCCTGGTAGGCTACAGTCTGTGGGGCTGCAAAGAGTCAGACATGACTGAGCGACTAACACACACAGCCCCCGAGTCCAGATCTCCAAACCAGGGCCGAGAGCAGGAGGGACTCACGTTTGTAGCAGGAAGCCCTGTGCCCTCTCCCTCTGACTCTGAGCCATCTACCCCCACCCCCATTGCAGGCGGGCTCCATGCCCACCGCTCCCTGCCCAGCGTCTGTCTCCTCCATCAGCCCCTGCCGCCTTACCTCCGAGGCCCTGCCTATCTCTCCCCTCCGTTTACAAGGCCCGGTGACTGTGGGACAGGCTTGATCCTGCTGCCCCCTCGGAACCACAGTTCAACAACATGGAACTCACCTTCTATCCCTGACTCTGCTGCTCCCCATGTTCAGCACCCAGTGGGTGGTCTGCGGGCCATCGACCCCTGCCTTCCCCGCCACTCCTGCTGCTCCAGCTCTGGCCTGGCCTCTGGATGTGTCTCCGCAGCCCCAAGTCCCTCCCTCTGCCCCCGCGGCCACCTCCTCACCAGCCAGCGTCCCTCCAGCACTTCCCCGATGGTATCTACAAGGAACTTTGGGAATACCTGTCTGATTATTTCATTTCAAGCAACTCTTACCTGTTTTGAGGCTCTAAAAACTTTTCTAGGCTCCAGTTTGCCCACTGGCTTTTCTCAGTCTTGTCCCAGCCCACCTGGCAAAGCCATGCGCCCCACCTTCCTCCTCCCACACCCCCACACGAACACCCACGTACCCACATGTGCACATGCATGTGTAGACTATGCCCATCTGTTCCTTCATATGTGTGATTATTTAGAGTTGACAAGTCTTTGCACTTGGGAGATGACACCTGTCACCACTTCTTAAGCACATCGAACACAGGTTTTCTGTGCCTTTCCCTCTCCACCCGCTGTGACTAGGCTCCACAGCGCCCCCTGTGTGGCACCACGCCTGCTTGCTGGGTGGAGTGAAGACCTGCATCTCTTATGTGTCTGCCTTGACGGGAGAGGCAGGGGGGTGATGACGACCCCTTCTGGAGGGGACAGGAGTCACTAATCTTATGTGTCCCAAGACCAGTACTAGGGCTCAGCATGCTTGCTACAGAAGCGAGTGAGCAGATGTCCCTGCAGTGTTCCAAGTATTCTCAAAGCTTCTCTGTCACCCCCAGGAAGCCCCGGCCCCAGAGCCACCAGGCTGTGAACACCAGGGGATGATGCAGTTTCAGGCCCCAGCAGAAGCAAGGCAGTGTCCCGGAGGTAGGGGGTGGGGTAGGGGAAAGGGGCTGCCCCGCCTCCTACGGCTGCTGCTGAAACTCACCACAGTCACACCCCTCCTTACGTCCCTTACACTTGGCTGGGGAAATACAAAGTCAGCCCAGTCAGCCCCTGACATGGCATCACTGAGACCCCAGCCCATCATCTGAGGCCTCACTTGTCCCTTCCGTCCAGCACCCCCAGGACCAGGTCATGGGCAAGAGGTGAGGGGTTTACTCCCAGGGGGTGCCTGGACTTCCCTGGGGTGGGGGACAAAGGAGCCAGCATCCAGAGCCTCCTAAGTTGTGGCCTGGAGGTTCTCACCTCCCCCACCTCCTGTCCTGTCGGAAGCAACACTGCAGTGAAACATTCAGGACTTCTATTTTTTGGAGGAGTCT
This sequence comes from Tragelaphus eurycerus, assembly GCA_935064755.1. NCBI lineage: Eukaryota > Metazoa > Chordata > Mammalia > Artiodactyla > Bovidae > Tragelaphus > Tragelaphus eurycerus. The sequence continues at coordinate 233,338 of CAKXYN010000335.1, read as the reverse complement.
CACTTGGCTTACAGGGTTGATTTTTTTTTTTTTCCCTTCCACTTTAATGAACCAAGTATTTGGAAAATTAGCTCACAGAGTCATGCCACCAACACCAAATTAGAGCCATCTGTACAGATAAAACAGTTAGGAGCTTTTGTGCCACTGCAGGCCGAGATGTATGGCTCATTCAGGCTCAGAGGGCCCACTTTATCCCTGAATTCCTTTTTTTTTCCCCTAACACAGAAGAAGCCTCAGTCAGCGCGTAGGAAACAGGAAGGAACCCGTTGTTTTAAATAGCAGACGGCAGAGAATTGACTCATTATGGTCTGTTCATTCAGCGAGTGACAGCCAGAAGGCAGCCCGCTCGCCACCCCCTTTCCCTGAGATGCAGGTCAGGGGGCACGGCCAGGGTTTTCTCACAGTCTGGAAGAATCCAGTGCAAGCCCTTTCCAAGGGAACGGGTGAACGCCAAGGTTTCTATCTTGCCAGGGACTTTACAATATTAGTGTCTTTAAAAAAAAAAAAGAAGAAGAAGACGACAAAAACAAGAACGCCAGTAAAACCCTACAAGAATAGCCGGAAGTCAGACATCCTGTGTTTCCCTTCCTCAGCCTGATCTACTCCGAGGAGGCAAACACCCTTTCGAGCCTTCCTTTCTTATCTTGGCAACGGTCTATTTTCATTTCTCCGGGATGTGAGGCAGGGGGAGGGGGTGGCCTCTGGAGGGGACAGGGGCCCCCCTCAAAGGCAGCCTCACATAGGGAGAGGGGGTGCCCTCCGGGCTGTTAGGCTCGGAAGCCCATGGTTTAATCTGTCTCAAATCCATCGCTGTGACACCCAAGCACACTGATTAGTCCTGCCTGAAGCTATCCTGGCCTCTGAATTTAATTTTTTTTAAGTGCACTGTGTTGTTTTCAATGTTCAAACTGGAATCCAGGTGTGAATCCAGGGGCCTGAGGGAGATGAGAGCATGAGATCCCAGGGTACTGCAGCTCATATCCGCCCTCCACTGTCTGCATCTTCTTGGTCCAAGGAAACCCAGGGTCACCTAATTTCCAACAGATGAGCTGGGGGACCTTGAAACTGACCTGCCTACATTCTCTTTCCAAGGCTCCCCAGCCATGAAAACCCACAGCCTCAAGATTCCCCAGCCCAGAGTACCAGACCTCCCAACCCACGCACCATCGTCAGAGCTCATAGAGCTGTCTGGGCTCTTGTTTTCAACTGAAACTGAGAGTGATTCCTGTTGCCAACAGGAGTAATCCAAACGTCACTCCACAGCTTGAAACTGTGCAACCATGATGCATAATAAAGAATTTGAAACAGAAAAAAAAAAAGTCACTCCAAGTATCAGTACAACCCTGGACCCTCACAGCAGCAAAGTGAGCATTTTCTGGTGAAGTCTTTCCCTGCCTTGGCCCCCTTCTGAATATGCCCCACAGTTAGGGCTCTCAGATCCTCAGGAGGTGGGCTGAAATCCTGGAGACTGAGGTTAGGGGAAAACCTGGCACTTTTTCATTTTCTTCAAAGCCATTTTGCAAGCCTACAGGTGTCAGTATAAGCCAAAGAATGGGTCTTGTCACAGATGAAAAGTCAGAGTAACCATACCATTTCTTGTCTAAATCTGGACACTGTTGATAGTGAAAAGGAAAGCTATTCATAATTATGCTGAAACACCAAGTGTAGAGGGTGACTGTCCCAGGCAACCTGGGACGTATAGTCACCCTGTGAACTGGGAGCTCTAAACTGGTGCTGGCTCCAATGCTGGTGATCCATTTGGTTTCTTTTTAATATGACACCCAAGTGACCCTAAGTCTGATGGGTGGAGGGGTTGAAGAGGGCAAGGAAGGCAGGGGTCAGCCAGCATGCCTGACTAACAGCCACGCAAGAGTCGGGAATAAGGAGCAAGGAGATTTTTTCATCCTGGAAAGGTAGGCTCTACTACGGACTGGAGAAAACCAGGTCACTTTTCTTGCATGAGCTGCCAGCTGCTCTTAGCAAAGTAATTGAGTTCTGCCAGCATCCTCTCCAGCTGTAAAGAACAGCAGAGTCCTGAGTCCTGAGGTTGGAATTACAAACCAGCCTCTGTGATATCTATCAAGGCAGATAGATGCACTCACTCATCCTTGGCTTTTGGTCCAAAGATCCAGGGTGAAGGCGTTCTCCATCATCCTCTCTAACAGACACAGTGACAGATCCACCGAGCTAGATGCTCCCTGTCCTGAGCAAGGCTAGAGGACCAGACCGGAAACCCTTCTAGGCCTCCCATCAACCCACCAGGCCAGCAGTATTATAAAAGACAACTTCCTCTGTCTTCAGAGGCAAATTATCTGAAGTAGTTACGTTTTAACTTTTCTCTCCTCATATCTCCTCCCCACTTCTACCAAAATCAAAAAGGTTTTAACTGTTTGATGGAAACTTGCTCATTTATTTGAAAAAGGTATTCTTTTTTAGAGTAGAAACACTCCATTGGCTACAAATTGTATTCTATCACATACCTGATCCTCAACCTCTAGGCAAAAATTACATTGAAGTAATACTGAAATGATCCAGTGGTTACAAAGATAGAATTATTCTTCCAGAAACATCATACACTGAGTATAGGATCCAATAAAACTCCTTTATTTTACAACATATTACTTGATAGGGAAAAAGGTCCTCTGTGTAACCATAGAAAGAAACAAGGAATAAGAATATTTTTAGTATCCTCACATCAATTGGGCTGAATAACAGATTATAATTTAAAGTCAGTTTTTCTCTAGAGTCAGTCCTCATAACAGTCTTTCATTTTCCCTGGTTACAGTTACTGTTGGTGGTGATTACCACAGTCTTTTACTAGACTGTGTGATCTCCCAAAATGCAAGGATTCTGCTTTGTTCATGTATTTATTTCCAGGAAGGTGTTCAATAAATATAGGATAAATATGTAAAGTCTAAGTATCAAATTATGGCAATAAAGATAAATGGCTAAAATTTCTTCAAAGCCTCAGATTAAATTGAAAAACAAAATCTTAAACTTTTTTTGCTTTTAAGAGTTATATCTAGAGACCTCCCTGGTAGTCCAGTGATTAAGAGTCCATACTCCTGATACAGGGGCCAGGGGTAACCTCTGGTCAGAAAACTAGATTCCACTTGCCACAACTAAAGAGTTCACATGCAATTAAAGGCTGTGTTTCACAACTAAGAGTTCACATGCCACAGCTACAGATCCTGCATGCTGCAATAAAAACTGAAGATCCTGTGTGCCACCACTAAGATCCGACACAGCCAAATAAACAAGTAAAAATATTTGAAAGTTATATCTCAAATAGAAAATACATGGCTCCCAAATGCTAAATACAATAGGACTGCGGTAATCACAGAAAACTAGTCAATCTAATCACGTGGACCACAGCCTTGTCTAACTCAATGAAACTAAGCCATGCCGTGTGGGGCCACCCAAGACTGGCAGGTCATGGTGGAGAGGTCTGACAGAATTTGGTACACTGGAGAAGGGAATGGTAAACCATTTCAGTATTCCTGCCTTGAGAACCTCGTGAACAGTATGAAAAGGCAAAATGGTAGGATACTGAAAGATGAACTCCCCAGGTTGGTAGGTGCCCAGTATGCTACTGGTGATCAGTGGAGAAATAACTCCAGAAAGAATGAAGGGATGGAGCCAAAGCAAAAACAATACCCAGTTGTGGATGTGACTGGTGATAGAATCAAGGTCCAATGCTATAAAGAGCAATACTGCATAGGAACCTGGAATGTTAGGTCCATGAATCAAGGCAAATTGGAAGTGGTCAAACAGGAGATGGCAAGAGTGAACATCGACATTCTAGGAATCAGCAAACTAAAATGGACCGGAATGGGTGAATTTAACTCAGATAACCATTATATCTACTACTGTGGGCAGGAATCCCTTAGAAGAAATGGAGTAGCCATCATGGTCAACAAAAGAGTCCGAAATACAATACTTGGATGTAATCTCAAAAATAACAGAATGATCTCTGTTCGTTTCCAAGGCAAACCATTCAATATCACAGTAATCCAAGTTTATGCCCCAACCAGTAATGCTAAAGAAGCTGAAGTTGAACGGTTCTATGAAAACCTACAAGACCTTTTAGAACCAATACCCAAAAAAGATGTCCTCTTCATTATAGGGGACTGGAATGCAAAAGTAGGAAGTCAAGAAACACCTGGAGTAACAGGCAAATTTGGCCTTGGAATACGGAATGAAGCAGGGCAAAGGCTAATAGAGTTTTGCCAAGAGAATGCACTGGTCATAGCAAACATCCTCTTCCAACAACACAAGAGAAGACTCTACACAAGGACATCACCAGATGGTCAACACTGAAATCAGATTGATTATATTCTTTGCAGCCAAAGATGCAGAAGCTCTACACAGTCAGCAAAAACAAGATGGGAAGCTGACTGTGGCTCAGACCATGAACTCCTTATTGCCAAATTCAGACTGAAATTGAAGAAAGTAGAGAACCACTAGACCATTCAGGTGTGACCTAAATCAAATCCCTTATGAGTATACAGTAGAAGTGAGAAATAGATTTAAGGGACTAGATCTGATAGATAGAGTGCCTGATGAGCTATGGAATGAGGTTTGTGACATTGTATAGGAGACAGGGATCAAGACCATCCCCATGGAAAAGAAATACAAAAAAGCAAAATGGCTGTCTGGGGAGGCCTTACAAATAGCTGTGAAAAGAAGAGAAGCGAAAAGCAAAGGAGAAAAGGAAAGATACAAGCATCTGAATGCAGAGTTCCAAAGAATATCAAGGAGAGATAAGAAAGCCTTCTTCAGAGATCAATGCAAAGAAATAGAGGAAAACAACAGAATGGGAAAGACTAGAGATCTTTTCAAGAAAATTAGAGATACCAAAGGAACATTTCACGCAAAGATGGGCTTGATAAAGGACAGGAATGGTACGGACCTAACAGAAGCAGAAGATATTAAGAAGAGGTGGCAAGAATACACAGAAGAACTATACAAAAAAGATCTTCATGACCAAAATAATCACAATGATGTGATCACTGACCTAGAGCCAGACATCCTGGAATGTGAAGTCAAGTGGGCCTTAGAAAGCATCACTATGAACAAAGCTAGTGGAGGTAGCAACTGGATGGAATTACAGCTATTTCAAATCCTGGAAGATGATGCTACACTCAATATGCCAGCAAATTTGGAAAACTCAGCAGCGGTCATAGGACTGGGAAAGGTCAGTTTTCATTCCAATCCCAAAGAAAGGCAATGCCAAATAATGCTCAAACTACCACACAATTGCACTCATCTCACACACTAGTAAAGTAATGCTCAAAATTCTCCAAGCTAGGCTTCAGCAATACGTGAACCATGAACTTCCAGATGTTCAAGCTGGTTTTAGAAAAGGCAGAGGAACCAGAGATCAAATTGCCAACATCCGCTGGATCATTGAAAAAGCAAGAGAGTTCCAGAAAAACATCTATTTCTGCTTTATTGACTATGCCAAAGCCTTTGACTGTGTAGATCACAATAAACTGTGGAAAATTCTTCACAGAGATGGGCATACCAGACCACCTGACCTGCCTCTTGAGAAACCTATATGCAGGTCAGGAAGCAACAGTTAGAACTGGACATAGAACAACAGACTGGTTCCAAATAGGAAAAGAAATACGTCAAGGCTATATATTGTCACCCTGCTTATTTAACCTCTATGCAAAGTACATCATGAGAAACGCTGGACTGGAAGAAACACAAGCTGGAATCAAGATTGCCGGGAGAAATATCAATAACTTCAGATATGCAGATGACACCACCCTTATGGCAGAAAGTGAAGAGGAACTCAAAAGCCTCTTGATGAAAGTGAAAGTGGAGAGTGAAAAAGTTGGCTTAAAGCTCAACATTCAGAAAATGAAGATCATGGCATCTGGTCCCATCACTTCATGGGAAATAGATGGGGAAACAGTGGAAACAGTATCAAATTTTATTTTTGGGGCTCCAAAATCACTGCAGATGGTGACTGCAGCCATGAAATTAAAAGACGCTTACTCCTTGGAAGGAAAGTTATGACCAACCTAGATAGCATATTCAAAAGCAGAGATACTACTTTGCCAACAAAGTTCCATCTAGTCAAAGCTACGGTTTTTCCTATGGTCATGTATGGATGTGAGAGTTGGACTGTGAAGAAGGCTGAGTGCTGAAGAATTGATACTTTTGAACTGTGGTGTTGGAGAAGACTCTTGAGAGTCCCTTGGACTGCAAGGAGATCCAACCAGTCCATTCTGAAGGAGATCTCTCCTGGGATTTCTTTGGAAGGAATGATGCTGAAGCTGAAACTCCAGTACTTTGGCCACCTCATGCAAAGAGTTGACTCATTGGAAAAGAGTCTGATGCTGGGAGGGATTGGGGGCAGGAGGAGAAGGGGACGACAGAGGATGAGATGGCTGGATGGCATCACCGACTCAATGGACGTGAGTTTAGGTGAACTCCAGGAGTTGGTGATGGACAGGGAGGCCCGGCGTGCTGTGCATGGGGTCACAAAGAGTCGGACACGACTGAGCAACTGAACTGAACTGAATGAAATGTAAAAAGAAACATGAGCACAGAGAAAACAGAATTGACAACATTGATACAGAAGTAAAATTTAAGATAGATCATTAAATCAAATAATTTTATATTGTCACAGATAAAATCAACTGAATTTGCCACAGAATTATTTATTTTTATGGGTTTCATTTGTTTGTTGAGGGGTGTGCTAAAGAATCATTCCAGGATTTATTTATTCAATCCAATGCTTTCTGAGCAAAACAATCTGAATATTCATTTGCCAACTATGACAACAAATTACGTAATGTAGAAAAAAACTATTTATATACACATACTGACAGAGACACAATTGCCAGGGGATATATATCAATAGATCCATGATGCACCAATACTACTACTACTAAGTCACTTCAGTCGTGTCCAACTCTGTGCGACCCCACAGACGGCAGCCCACCAGGCTCCGCCGTCCCTGGGATTCTCCAGGCAAGAACACTGGGGTGGGTTGCCATTTCCTTCTCCAATGCATGAAAGTGAAAAGTGAAAGTGAAGTTGCTCAGTCGTGTCCGACTCTTAGCGACCCCATGGACTGCCGCCCACCAGGCTCCTCCGCCCATGGGATTTTCCAGGCAAGAGTACTGGAGTGGGGTGCCACTGCCTTCTCCAAATTGAAAAACAGATTTAAACAATAATGGTAACATCTTATGTTGAGTCTGCTTCTGGGTAGGACGTAGAAAGTTGCAAGAGCTTCTTGCTCTCCCCTAACAACTAAAACAATCTGGATAAACTACAAAACCATAGTTTTCTGGAGCCTGTCAGGGAACACTGGATGCAAAGTAAGCTCAACCATCAAACATGACAAGCTATTTGAGGAAGATAAAATGCCTACAGTTTCTCTCACTTCTGGTCTCTGGTAGTGTCAGGAGGAGGAAGAATCCTCCATAGTTGTGGATAAAGAGAAACCATCTGAAACTGTAAAAGCCCTTTTAACAACCATGTGTGGGCTGGAATCACTGGAATTCCATGGAGTCCCAGCCTCAAACTCAGTCTATTCCCAACACTGCTTCCCCACAGACTTCACTGAGTTCTCAGAGCAATATGCCAAAGGATGAAATGCCAAACAGGAGACCTGAGAGAGACATCACCTGAAGTATGTGGGTCCCCCACCAAGTTCAAGGCAGCCAATCTGTGAAGATAGAGTGAGAGCAGAGTAGGAAATCTGAGAAAAATCAATACAAAGTACACAGGATTGCCAGCTTCCAAGAGAGGGAGGCAGGGAAGGGTGGCTGAGAGAAACTGTTCTAGGAATACCTTTCTGTACAGGTATATAATAAGCCTGGGGCCAAAGAAAATGCCTCATAACTCAGAATGCTGATAACCTGTAATGCAATAGGAGAGACCACCTATGGCTCAGAAAACTGGTCACCCAGCTGAAAAGAACAAAGAATTCTCCAGAATCATAGCAGTACTCAGATCCCCAAGGCCTAGAGAAGGGAAAGTCCTGATTATACTCTCAAAACAGTTTCATCTATTTGTCACGCAAAGAAAGATGAAATAAAACTCAGCCCCAATTACGCAAATTTTAACTCAGCTTCTCAATTTTAGTGTCCCTACCTGAAGGTAAATATTCTTTACTTCACTCTCTGTTATTTTATACCAAATCACAAAACATCTGAACAATCAGAAAAGTATAATTTATGATCAAAAGAAGAAATAATCAATAGAAGCAAATAGTAAGCTCTGATCCAAATTTTAAATTTTTCAGGCAATGATTTCAGAATAACTATGAAAGTAATGCTAAAGGACCTAGTGAAGGGAAGTGAAACTGCAAGTCGCTCAGCCGTGTCCGACTCTTTGCGACCCCATGGACTATATAGTCCATAGAATTCTCCAGGCCAGAATACTGGAGTGGGTAACCTTTCCCTTCTCCAGGGGATCTTCCCAACACAGGGACTGAACCCAGGTCTCCCACATTGCAGGCGGCTTCTTTACCAGCTGAGCCACAAAGGAAGCCCAAAGGACCTAGTAGGAAGGTGGAAAACATAATAAGATGAGTAATTTCCAGAGATATAGAAATTGTATCAGAATCAAATGGAAATGTTGGAAATTAAAAACCACATTACAAATAAAGGACTCAACAGATGGCCTTAATGGCAGGCTGGACTCAGCAAAGAAAAAAAAATCAGCAGACTTACAGACAGGGCAATAGAAATTTTCAGATGGAAACCAAAGGAAAAATGAGTGAAAAGAACAATACAAAGAATTTGAGATCTGTCCGTGAGGCAATATCAAATATCTAGTATCTTAATATATGTGTAATTGGAGTCCCAGAAGGAGAGTGAAAAAAGGAAAAGAGCAGAAAATTATTTGGGCAGATAATGGTCAGTGAACTTCCAAATCCACAAATCCAGGAAACCCAGCAAATCTCAAGTAGGACAGATTAAAAGAAAACCTCAGCACATCATGATCAAACTACTGAAAATAAAAAATAAAGAGCAAATTTAAGAGTAACCAGCAAAAAAGGACATATTATTTCTCACCAGAAACAATGTAGGGCAAAAGGCAATGGAATATCTCTTTTAATGCTGAAAGAAAAAAAAACTGTTAACCTGAAATACTATACCCAATACCAAATTGCTTCAAAACTGAAGTCAAAATGATGGTATTTCCAGACACATAAAAACTTGTCTCCAGTACACTTGCACTTACACTTAGCACTTCAAGAAATGCTAAGAAGAGTTTCCAAACTTAAAGAGTTATGTCTTACTGAAGGGAAACAACATACCAGTTTGAATCCCATTTGCAGGAAGGAATGAAGATCAACAAGAAGGGTAAATATCAGTGCAAATAGTTAATATAAAAGACTTCGTGTTTGCAGTAATGTGCATATGTGCGTGCGTGCATGTTTATAACATTCTAAAATAATTTTTAAACATACTGACCACTTAAACCAAAAATAATGATATGCATTCTGGGTATTATAAGACAGTAAGAACACAAAATATGGGCTTGAACAAATGAAATTCTTACATAGCTCATGAAGTATGTGTTACTAGAAGGCATGAGCAACCACTACAAGAAATATAACAAACATATAAAAAGTCAATATAAGAAATAAAACAGAATATTAAATATTACTCAGTTCTCATACCCCCAAAATGGGCAGAAAATGGAGGGAGGGGAAACAGGGGTATCAGTCAAACAGTACAAAGTTTCAACTAAGATAAATAAGTCCTGAAGATCTACTGTATAGGATAGTCTATAGTTGATAATACTCTATTGTATTCTTCAAAATTTGCTAAGAGTACAGATCTTAAGTGTTCTTATTGAAAAAAAGATAAAAGCAAAGAGAAAGCAGGAGGAAGTCTTTGGAGGTGATGGATAGGACTAAGGCACTGATTGTGGTGATGATTTTATAGACATCGCTTATCTCCAAATTCTTGAAGTGTGTACATTAAATATAGACAGTTTTTTTGTACATCAAATTTCAATAAAGTGTTTAAGTTAGGGACAAAAAAATCCAAAGAATAAAGAATTAATGAGATGGATAATAACCAATTCAACTGGGAGACATAAATCCAATCATATAATAATGACAATGAATGAAAATGGACTAAATATAGCAATTAAGGGCCAATTTGACAGACTGAATACAGAAGCAAGATGAAATATATACTGTTAAATGTAAAGACACAGGTTGAAAGCAAAAGAGTGCAACATACCACGCAAATTTTAATCATGACAGAATTGTGTGTTGGTCGCTCAGTCGTATCCAACTCTTTGTGACCTCACGGACTGTAGCCCACCAGGCTCCTCTGTCCATGGGATTCTCCAGACAAGAATACTGGAGTGGGTTGCCCTTGCCTTCTCCAGGGGATCTTCCTGACTCAGGAATCAAACCTGAGTCTCCTGCATTGCAGGCAAATTATTTACTGTCTGAGCCACCAGGGTTGGTATGGCTATATACCTATCAAACAAAGTAGCTTTTAAGTAAAAGAGTATTACTAGAGTTTTAAGACAAAGAGTATTGACTTTAGGTCAAAGAGTATTACTTTTAGTCAAAGAGCATTACTAAAGCGGATCCCTTCCTAATAATTAAAGAATTAATTTGTCAAGAAAACAAATGCATGCAACTCATAAGTGATCTTCAAAACACTTTTCTTTTTTAAATCAAAGAAACCAGGGACTTCCCTGGTGGTCCAGTGGCTAAGACACCCCACTCTCAATGCAGGGGGCCCAGGTTCTATCCCTGGGCCAGGCCAGAGAACTATATCCCAGATGTTGCAACTAAAGATCCTGCACGATGCAACTAAGACCCAGCTCAGCCAAATAAAAAAAATAAAACATTTTTTAATCAAAAAAACTAAAGGAAGGATAGGCAAAGCCACAGAGATAGTGGAAGATTTTTTAACATCCTTCTTTCAGTAACTGACAGGGAAAAAAATACCAGTAATAATACAGATGATTAGAACAATATGATCAATTAGGTTTACCTAATTAACCTCAGATATGCAGATGACATCACCCTTATGGCAGAAAGTGAAGAGGAACTAAAAAGCCTCTTGATGAAAGTGAAAGAGGAGAGTGAAAAAGTTGGCTTAAAGCTCAACATTCAGAAAACGAAGATCATGGCATCTGGTCCCATCACTTCATGGGAAATAGATGGGGAAACAGTGGAAACAGTGTCAGACTTTATTTTGGGGGCTCCAAAATCACTGCAGATTTTGACTGCAGCCATGAAATTAAAAGACACTTATTTCTTGGAAGGAAAGTTATGATCAACCTAGATAGCATATTCAAAAGGAGAGATACTACTTTGCCAACAAAGGTCCATCTAGTCAAGGCTATGGTTTTTCCAGTGGTCATGTATGGATGTGAGAGTTGGAGGGTGAAGAAAGCTGAGCGCTGAAGAACTGATGCTTTTGAACTGTGGTGTCGGAGAAGACTCTTGAGAGTCCCTTGGACTGCAAGGAGATCCAACCAGTCCATCCTAAAGGAGACCAATCCTGGGTGTTCTTTGGAAGGAATGATGCTAAAGCTGAAACTCCAATACTCTGGCCACCTCATGCAGAGAGCTGACTCATAGGAAAAGACTCTGATGCTGGGAGGGATTGGGGGCAGGAGGAGAAGGGGACGACAGAGGATGAGATGGCTGGATGGCATCACTGACTCAATGGACATGGGTTTGGGTGGACTCCGGGAGTTGATGATGGACAGGGAGGCCTGGCGTGCTGCGACTTATGGGGTCGCAAAGAGTCAGACACGACTGGGCGACTGAACTGAACTGAATTAATATTTTTAGGACACCAAGTAGGCCATAAACTGGGCAGTAAGTCTCCATGAATATCAAAGGATTGAAATAGTACACAGCAGGGACTTCTCTGGTGGTACAGTGGATAAGAATCTGTCTGCTAATGCAGGGGACACAGATTCAATTCCTGGTCTGGAAAGATTCTACATGCCTTGGAGCCACTAAACCTGTTCCCCACAACTACTAAGCCTACGCTCTAGAGCCCGAGAGCTGCAACCACTGAAGCCCATCCACCTAGAGCCCACACTCTGAAACAAAGAGGCCACTGCAATGAGAACACCAAGCAGCACAACTAGAGAGCGGCCCTCACTTGCCGCAACTAGAGAAAGCCCACTTGCAGCAACCAAGACCCAGCAGAGCCCGTCTATCTGTATGGCTGGTTCACTTTACTATACAGCAGAAACCAACACAACACTGTAAATGCACTATACTCCAATAACAATTAACTACAAAGAAGAAATATCACACAGTGTATTTTCTAACCTTAACTGTATTGTTGACTTATTTGATGGCTCTTAAAAAACACACAATGCACATTCTTTTGGAGTTTATGTGAAAGTTATAAAACTGATAAAATGCTAATTAACAAAAACAAATTACCTAATAATTTTTTATTTCAATTAATGTATTTCCAAAGATTACATAATCTTTGTATTTGCAGGTGATTTATGATGTCAAGAACTTCCCCGTTGGCTTGGTGGTAAAGAATCCGCCTGACAAAGCAGAAGCTACAGAAGATGTGGATTCTATCCCTGGATCAGAGGGTCCCCTGGAGTAGGAAATGGCAGCCCACTGCAGTATTCTTGCTTGAAAAATTACATGGACAGAGGAACCTGACTGGCTACAGTCCATGGGGCCACAAAGAGTCAGACATGCCTAATAAGATTTTGCTCAGAAAAATTTTCAATCCATCTTCTGTGATCTCAAATGATAAAATCCAAAATTCAAAGTTTTATACTAAAACAATGATTTTTAAAACCCTAATCAGCTGGATATTTTAAAAAATACCCTTCAAAGTAGCAATGGTTTAAGAAGAAATTTAAGAATATAATGGCAGGCTATTTTGAGAAAAACAATAATGAGATCACTTTTGAAACCAACTGCTCAAAGATGAGATAAAAAAGGAGGAGAGATGAACAGGTAGAGCACAGGGGATTTTTATTTTTTTATTGAAGGGTAATTGCTTTACAGAATTTTGTTGTTTTCTGTCAAACCTCAACATGAATCAGTCATCAGATCAGATCAGATCAGATCAGTCGCTCAGTCGTGTCCAACTCTTTGCGACCCCATGAACTGCAGCACGCCAGGCCTCCCTGTCCATCACCAACTCCCGGAGGTCACTCAGACTCACGTCCATCGAGTCAGTGATGCCATCCAGCCATCTCATCCTCTGTCGTCCCCTTCTCCTCCTGCCCCCAATCCCTCCCAACATCAGAGTCTTCTCCAATGAGTCAACTCTTCGCATGAGGTGGCCAAAGTACTGGAGTTTCAGCTTTAGCATCATTCCTTCCAAAGAAATCCCAGGGCTGATCTCCTTCACAATGGACTGGTTGGATCTCCTTGCAGTCCAAGGGACTCTCAAGACTCTTCTCCAGCCAGTCAGAATGGCTGCGATCCAAAAGTCCACAAGCAATAAATGCTGGAGAGGGTGCAGAGAGAAGGGAACCCTCTTACACTGTTGGTGGGAATGCAAACTAGTACAGCCACTATGGAGAACAGTATAGAGATTCCTCAAAAAACTGGGAATAGAACTGCCTTATGATCCAGCAATCCCACTGCTGGGCATACACACTGAGAAAACCAGAATTGAAAGAGACACGTGTACCCCAATGTTCATAGCAGCACTGTTTACAATAGCCAGAATGTGGAAGCGACCTAGATGTCCATCCACAGATGAATGGATAAGCAAGCTGTGGTACATATACACAATGGAGTATTACTCAGCCATTAAAAAGAATACATTTGAATCAGTTCTAAGGAGGTGGATGGAACTGGAGCCTATTATACAGAGTGAAGTAAGCCAGAAACAAAGACACAAATACAGTATACTAACGCATATATATGGAATTTAGAAAGATGGTAAAAATAACCCTATTTATGAGACAGCAAGAGAGACACTGATGTATAGACCAGACTTTTGGACTCTGGGACCGGGAGAGGGTGGGATGATTGGGGAGAATAGCATTGAAATATGTATAATATCATATCTGAAACGAGTCGTCAGTCCAGGTACGATGCCCGATAACAAATGCCTGGGGCTGGAGCACTGGGACGACCTGGAGGGATGGTGTGGGGAGGGGAGAGGGAGGAGGGTTCAGGATGGGGAACACGTGTATATTGGCGGCGGATCCATCTTGATGTATAGTAAAAGCAATACAATACTGTAAAGTTAAGCAAAATTTAAAAAAATAAAAAAAAAAAAAAAAAAAAAGAGTCTTATCCAACACCACAGTTCAAAAGCATCAATTCTTTGGCACTCAGCCTTCTTCACAGTCCAGCTCTCACATCCATACATGACCACAGGAAAGACCATAGCCTTGACTAGGTGAACCTTTGTTGGCAAAGTAATGTCTCTGCTTTTGAATATGCTATCTAGGTTGCTCATAACTTTCCTTCCAAGGAGTAAGCGTCTTTTAATTTCATGGCTGCAGTCACCATCTGTTGTGATTTTGGAGCCCAGAAAAACAAAGTCTGACACTGTTTCCACTGTTTCTCCATCTATTTCCCATGTAGTGATGGGACCAGATGCCATGATCTTCGTTTTCTGAATGTTGAGCTTTAAGCCAACCTTTTCACTCTCCACTTTCACTTTCATCAAGAAGCTTTTGAGTTCCTCTTCACTTTCTGCCATAAGGGTGATGTCATCTGCATATCTGAGGTTATTGATATTTCTCCCAGCAATCTTGATTCCAACTTGTGTTTCTTCCAGTCCAGCATGTCTCATGATGTACTCTGCATATAAGTTAAATAAACATGGTGACAATATACAGCCTTGACGTACTCCTTTTCCTATTTGGAACCAGTCTGTTGTTCCATGATCAGTTCTAACTGTTGCTTCCTGACCTGCATACAGATTTCTCAAGAGGCAGATCAGGTGGTCTGGTATTCCCATCTCTTTCAGAATTTTCCACAGTTTATTGTGATCTACACAGTCAAAGGCTTTGGCATAGTCAATAAAGCAGAAATAGATGTTTTTCTGAAACTCTCTTGCATGGAATCAGTCATAGATATACATATATCCCCTCCCTTTTGAACCTCCCTCCCAACTCCCTCCACATCCCACCCCTCTAGGTTGATACAGAGCCCCTGTTTGAGTTTCCTAAGCCATACAGCAATCCCTGTGGGGCTATTTTACATATGGTAAAGTAAGTTTCCATGTTACTCTTTCCATACATCTCACCCTCTCCTCCCCATTCCCCATGTCCATAAGGCTATTCTCTATGTCTGTTTCTCCATTGTTGCCCTATAAGTAAATTCTTCAGTACCATTTTTCTAGATTCCATATATATATGCATTAGAATACTATATTTATCTTTCTCTTTCTGACTCACTCCACTCTATATAATAGGTTCTAGGTTCTTCCACCTCATCAGAACTGACTCAAATGTGTTCCTTTCTATGGCTGACTAGTACTCCATTGTGTACATGTATCACAGCTTCTTTATCCATTCATCTGTCAGTGGACTTCCATGTTCTAGCTCCTGTAAGTAGTGCTGCAATGAACAGTGGGATACATGTGTCTTTTTAAATTTTGGTTTCTTCAGGGTATGTGCCTAGGAGTGGGATTGCTGGGTCGTATGGTGGTTTTATTCCCAGTTTTTTAAGGAATCTCATCTTCCATGGTGGCTGTATCAATTTACATTCCCACCAACAGTGTAAGAGCGTTCCCTTTTCTCCACACCCTCTCCAGCACTTATTGTTCGTGGACTTTTTGATGATGGCCATTCTGACCAGTGTGAGGTGATATCTCATTGTAGTTTTGATTTGCATTTCTCTAATAATGAGCGATGTTGAGCACCTTTTCATGTGTTTGTTAGCCATCTGTATGTCTTCTTTGGGAAAATGTCTGTTTAGGTCTTTTCCCCACTTTTTGATTGGGTTGTTTGTTTTTCTGGTGTTGAGTTGTATGAGCTGCTTGTATATTTTGGAAATTAATCCTTAGTCAGTTGTTTCATTTGCTATTATTTTCGCCCATTCTGAGGGTTGTCTTTTCACCTTGCTTATAGTTTCTTTTGCTGGAGCACAGAGGATTTTAGGGCAGTGAAAATACTCTATGATACTATAAGGATGGATACACGTCATTCTGCATTTGTCCAAACCCATTCTATATATAGAATGTATAACACTAAAAGTGAACCCTAATGTAAACTGTGGTCTTTGGGTAATTGTGATGTGTCAATGTAGGCTTGAGAATTGTAACAAACATACCACTCTGGTGGGGGATGTTGATAATGGGGGAGCAATGTATGTGGGGGGGAGGGGAGTTTATGGGAAATCTCTATACCTTCCAATCAATTTTACTGTGAACATAAAACTGCTCTAAAATATAAAATCTGCTTTAAAAAAAATAGTTAAACTCAGAGGAAACATCATAGCCTTGTGCTGGTTTAGTCACTAAGCTGTGTTCGACCTTTTGCTACCCATGGACTGTAGTCCACCAGGCTCCTCTGTCCATGGGACTTCCCAGGCAAGAATGCTGGAGTGGGCAGCCATTTCCTTCTCCAAGGGATCTTCCTGACACAGGGATCAAATCCAGGTCTCCTCCATTGCAGGCAGATTCTTTACCAACTGAGCCACCAGGGAAGCCCATCATAACCATAAATATTCTTTTAATATAAAAAATTTAACAAAGAAAATTATCTTAAAAGGAATATAGAAGCAGAAAAAGTAAGTTAATAAAAAAATGAATTAAGTAAATAAAAAATCTGGTTCTTTGACAAGAAACAAAACTGATAAACATTTGGCAAATATAATAAAGAAAACAGCTTTAACAAAAAAATTAATAAATTGGATATGAGGAAGTGATAAACATCAGACATAAAGGTACAAAGGCGATTAAAACTATTCACAATTTTACAGTAATAAACTTGGAAATGACCACCAAAAAATGCTTCTCATAGTAAATATAAATAATCAGTGCTTTTGCAATAAAATTTAGAAGGCTTGAAAAGATCAAGATCTGAGAAAGTCATGTAGGAACCACCATCAAAGCAGACCTGGAACTCTGATGGATTTCCTGGTAGATTTCTTTAAATTGTCAATGTGTGATTAACTCTTATGTTATATAAACTTTTTCAGAAAGTACAAAAAAAGTAGAGGGAAAGTTATTTAATTTGCTTAATAAATCACATAACCTTGACACCAAAATCTAATGAAGGTGAAAAGAAAACAGGTAAGGGGAGGGCAGAGAATCTTTGGCGCAGGGGGAGCAGGGCTCCACACAGATCGCTGATCAATGGTGCGAGGTGGGAGAGGAAACGCCAAGATACACCCACAGGGTGGACATAGGAAGACATGAGTCACTTCCATTTCTGAACCTCTCCACATAGAAAGAAATTAAGAAATGCCCAAAGTTTCAAATATAATAACATTTGACAAACACTTTAAATACTTACAAAAATATAAACAAATGCAATACTATTAAAGCATTATGTGGAGATAACACCAAGAGTAGATGTGAAGCTTTTAAGGAAGTGAGATCCTTCTAGCTAGCACACCCCCACCACACACACACACAAACACACACACACACACAGATGGACTAACTCTAAGAGCGGAGTTTGCAAGAGGCAGCAGAAACAGAAACTTTATAAACATTTCTGGTAACAGTGCTTTATGTTCCTGCCTCCTGAGTGTGAGGCACCATGAAGGGTATAACTTGGTTATCAATAGCATTATTGTAACAGGGAAGAACAAATCTGACTCCATATTATATCTGTTTCCTTTACTTTAACCTTTGTATTCTGTGCTTTTTCTATTGCCTGAAATATACAGGACAGATCATTCTCAAGGCCCTGACCTTTAAAGGCATAACATCTTCCCATTCATAGAAACAAAAAGTTGCAGAACAGAGAATAACACTTGTATGGTTGGAGGTTTATAGGAAGGAACATTGTGACCAGACCTATGAGACAGCTGCAAGAACAGAGGATTCCCACAACCAGGAAGTCTTCAACAACCAGCCACAACCTTCTCCCTTTTTAATATAAAGGAAGCCTGAATCCTAACTCAGGTAAGATGGTTCTTTGGGACACTGTCCACCATCTTCTCTGTCTGCTGGTTTTCTGAATAATTCATGATTCCTTCCCCCAACAAGTTTTCTCTCTATTTATTGACTTATGCAGTGAGCAGTTTGAGCTTGGACTCAGTAACATGATCGTTTATGATGAAATACTATCAGAACAAAATAATCTTTATATGATTATCCTTATTATATGCTATCACCTCAAAAGTTCTCCAAGAACTTTTGCCTGGAAAATCCCATGGATGGAGGAGCCTGGTAGGCTGCAGTCCATGGGGTCGCTAAGAGTCGGACACGACTGAGCGACCTCACTTTCACTTTTCACTTTCATGAATTGGAGAAGGAAATGGCAACCCACTCCAGTGTTCTTGCCTGGAGAATTCCAGGGACGGGGGAGCCTGGTGGGCTGCCATCTATGGGGTCACACAGAGTCGGACACAACTGAAGTGACTTAGCAGCAGCAGCAGCAGCAAAAGTTCTAATCATGAAATCTGCAGAAAGAGGTGTTGCCAACCTACCTTATCCATCTCTGGCAGGGAACACCTTCCATGCTTCAGTTTCTGCTTCCCAGACCTGTAGAAAGCCTGGGGTCTGGATGGGCCAAGGACAGACTTGTGTTAAGCCCAGAGCCCTGCTGCCTTCTTCCCTCAGGCGCTGTGCTTATTCTATCCCACTGCTCCCAACTCCTTTGTCACATTATAATTTTATAATTTTTATATTTTAATTTTTAAAATTAATTTATTTATTTTAATTGGAGGCTAATTACTTACAATATTATAGTAGTATAATATACTACTATTACTTACTATACTATAGTAGTATAGTATATTTTTGCCATACATTGACATGAATCAGTGAAGACAAAGGCACCCCACTCCAGTACTCCTGCCTGGAAAATCCCATGGACGGAGGAGCCTGGTAGGCTGCATTCCATGGGGTCGCTAAGAGTCGGACACGACTGAGTGACTTTTCACTTTCACACATTGGAGAAGGAAATGGCAACCCACTCCAGTGTTCTTGCCTGGAGAATCCCAGGGACTGGGGAGCCTGGTGGGCTGCCGTCTATGGGGTCGCACAGAGTCAGACACGACTGAAGCGACTTAGCAGCAGCAGACATGAATCAGCCATGGTGTACATGTGTCCCCCATCCAGAACCCTCCTCCCATCTCCCTCCCCATTCCATCCCTCTGGATCATCCCAGTGCACCAGCCCTGAGCGCCCTGTCTCATGCATTGAACCTGGACTGGCGATCTACTTCACATATGGTAATATACACGTTTCAATGCTATTTTCTCAAATCATCCCACCCTCGCCTTCTCCCACAGAGTCCAAAAGTCTGTTCTTTACATCTGTGTCTCTTTTGCTGTCTTGCATGTAGGGTCATCGTTACCATCTTTCTAAATTCCATATATATGCATTAATATACTGTATTGGTGTTTTTCTTTCTGATTTACTTCACTCTGTATAATAGGCTCCAGCAAAGAGACTCAGATGTCTCTCAGCTGAATTTGGCAAACTGGCCCCCTTCACAACTGCATGTGGGTTCCAGCCAATTGGACATTAACAGAAATGGAGTGTGCAATTTCTAGGTGTCCTGAAAGGAGGAGATAAGCCCATCTCTTCCCCTTTTCTCCTTCCTGCTGGCTGAAATACAGACACGAGTGCTAGAGCTGAATCAGCAATCAATCACAGGCACGAGGAAAACTTGTCAACAGAGCACAGCACAAAATGGAGAAATACGATATACAAGACCAGGGTGCCAGCCGACCTTAGGGTGAGCACGACTTCCCCAAAGACTGTGTGAATCTGGGGCCAGCAAAGAGGAGAAGAGGCTTGAAGGTAGAGGCACAGCACTGGCCTCCTCAGAGGAGGCTCTGTCTCCTGCCTGATGGGAAAGGTATCTGGGTTCCTCTTTGCCAAGTTTCCTCCTATCAAGCACTGCCTGAGATGCTCACCTCCCAAAGTTGCAACATCAGGTGTCACCTGCTCTGCATAACCAGATGTCATTCTTCTTTGCATCTACCCACTTTCAGCTTGTAGAAAGATGCCAGAGAATTAGGTTGGTGTCAAGCTGAGTACAATTAACACCCCTTCCTGCCTTTATCCTGGATTAGTGTAATAACTGTCTTTGCAGGTCTTATTCAGAGCTCCTCACAATTGCTGCCAAACACCTCCTTGGCTCTACATGCAAGAGAATCAAAAGCAGCTATGTCTCAGGAGCCCATGTGTGAGTAATCCATGTAGAATGAACATGCCTGAGAATCCCTTTTAGACAAGGAGTCCCATTCACTGGTGTAGGGACCCCACCTGACACCCTCAGGAGCATCCTCCCAGCCTTGGACCCCTGACTCCTGCCTCTCTGCCCTCAGGTGGTCCATCCAGGTGGAAGCTCCTACTGTTCTTTCCAGAGCTGAGAGAGAGAAATGGGACTCCACTCCTCTTCAAGATGTCTGGGAGGAAGCAAGGGGCTGCAGCTGCACAGACCTCTGCCAGCGAGGTCTTGATGAACTCTGGGGAGAAGGAACAAGAAGAATCCAGGGCAAGTAAAGAGAGAGGATGAAGATGTACTCTAAAGACCCTTCTGAGTCTTCTCTGAAAATTGCCCTGAGCCTGTACTTCCCCATCAATGGTGAGTTGGTTGTACAATGCAGTGGTGACCTGCAAGTCAGCTAAATCTTCAGTCCACTTAAAATCTATATAAGGTTGGCTCCACTTCTTCTCCCAGGACTCTCAGGTATTCAGAGCATTCCTAGAGATTTCACACACTCATTTAGGGGCTTCAGTTGTCACATCATTTCTGCCACTACCCTTGAAATCTTGGACTCACATCCTTCTGACCAAGATGTGACAGTCACACCATCCTTGACTTATGCACACTCAGGATGGCACTAGATGTACCTACCCATCAGGGCACAAACACTGACCATCAGAGTAGATGCCAGCTGTTAACACTGGGGTGACTCTACCATGGCTACCAGATGAATACAAGCAAGCAAGGCAAAGAGTTCCCACAGGCACACATACTTTACAAATTATTGAAAGCTGAGAGGTCATTTGTATACCAAATAATCTTAGATCATCATTCTTACTCATAAAGTTACTGTGGTGACACCCCCATCAGGGCCCCCACCTCTCATGCTTTTCACTCACATCAGACACCATGAGATATCTCCCCAACAGCCACCTCCTGCCTTTTTCCAGGTAACAAAATCTCATTTTTATTCATGCTTGGGGACTACACTCTCCAAAGGTGAGCCCTCCCACAGGACCAGTGGATGAACCACAATGAGCCTGACTGATCCTGACAATCCCACTGACATTGTCATGGACAGGTAAAGGTATGGACACATGAAAACAGAGAAATCACAGCTAGCCAGGGGTAGCCTCCTAGAAGCTTCTGGAAAATAAGTTCCTTCTCGGTAAAAATTACAAGATATAAAAGGAAACACTCTCTCCGGATCCCCTTCTGCCCTACCTTCAAATACAGTGGCAAGAGGACTGTCTGCCCAGAGCTGGACAGATGTCACACCACCAGAAGGGAGGGTCCCCAGGCTGAGGATAGCAGGGGAAGAGCCTGGGTCCTCTGGAACCACTGACCTCAGACCCCTTCTCATGGGAGACTGTTTCCCCTCCCACATTCCAGCCACTTTAAGAAACCTCCTGCTTCTTGTGGCCACATGGTCTTTAACCAACTCATAGGTCCTCTCCCTTTGGCTCTGAAATCAAGTTCTCATTTCCTTCTGAAGTCTAGTTTAAACAGATCTTTCATTGCTTGGGTCTCCCGCAAAACCATGCCTTTCATAGTGTCATTTTTATCCCAAAAAAGTTTAGTCAACATATTTTCCCAAAGACAATTCTCTCCCTAAGAAGAATTCTGGTGCAGCCTTGAGTGGGCTTTTTATCTACAACAGGGCAGCTCTCTCATTCAGGGATCTCCAAGAGATAACAGCCTCCACAAATCATGGGATGCCCTGTTGTCCGCTGTTGATTTCACACTTAATGGCTGTAGAACCTAGAGTAAAGTTCAAGTCATTGCAGTCTTGGAAAACCCACACTCCCACCCACAGGGACCCCTTCTAAACCTTGATTCCTGGAGGAGCTGGACCTTGGAACAAGGGCCTCTTCCACTCTCATGCCAGGCTTTCTTTCCCGCCTTCACCTCCCAGTTCTGCTACCGACACATCCTTCTCCTCTCAGCAAACTATGTTGTAGTTCCCCCTGTTCTTCCCAACCCAGCATCCTTCTCATACAACCATGCCCTCTTCTCTTCTTTCTCCCTTTTTCGTCCAATTCCTTAACATCCCACATGAACTCACCCTTGCCAGTCTCCACTCCAAGCACCTGCCTGATATGCAACAAACACTTCTGCAGCCCCCAGGGTTGCCAGCTGCTGGATCAGGCTGGGGAACCAGTTGTAATCAAGACAGTCCCAGACTTCCCTGGTGGCATAATGGATAAGAATCTGCCTGCCAATACAAGGCACATGAGTTTGATCCATGGTCCGGGAAGATTTCACATGCCACACAGCAACTGAACCTGCACAGCACAACACAGGTTCAGTAGTTCACAGAGCCTGCGAGCTGCAGCTACTGAAGCCAGCGTGCCCTAGGGCCCAGGGGCCACAGCTAATGAGCCCCTGTGCTACAACCACTGAAGCACGTGTGCCTAGAGCTCTGCAACAAGAGAAGCCACCGCAGTGAAGGGCCCATGCAGCACAACTGGAGAGCAGTCCCTACTGGCCACAACCAGAGAAAGCCCACGAGCAGCAACAAAGACTCAGCATAGCCAAAAATAAGTTTTAAAATATTTTAAACACCCTGCTTTCCAACAATGGACAGATAGATGTCAGTCTGGAAACATGGACTTAAACTACACATTAGACCAGATGGATTTAGCAGACATTCACAGAACTTTCCATTCAAAAGCAGCAGAGTATGCATTATTCTCAAGGGCACATGGAACATATTCCAGGAAAAAATTATATGTTAGGCCACAAAGCAAGTCTTAATACATTTGAGAAGACTAACATTGTATCAAGCATGGGACTCATGCGGCAGCAGGAAGGAGCAGAACAAGTGACGGGTGCCCCTGCTCCCCTGGGAGGAGGGCGAGCTGGCTCCTCAAATAAGGTGATGGAGGGCGTGGGTCATGGGTCCCACTGGAGGAGTGGCTTAGGTGGCTGCCCACCTGCTTGGTGGTGCTCTGTGTAGGGTTCACTGCACAGTATCCCCTGCTTTTGCTCCCAGCCCCTCCGAAGTGGCAGCTGGTTTGTGGCTTTTCTATATCTTATTGTTCATAAATGCCCTGACTGTGCCTGAGTGTAATTATTTTTAGTCCCGTATAGTTTCTCTGCTGGAGGAGATTTCTGTTCAGCTGTAAGCACTGCAGTAAATGATCCTGGGTCCCAGGTCTCATCCTAGCTTACCCAAGAAATGGGCTTGGAGTGACCCCAGGAAGGAGCAGCACAGAAAAAGGGTGGGAAACAGGGGAGGAGGGGAACCAGCCTGAGGACTTGTCAGCAAGTCGCCATAGGTGGACACTGGGACCCAGTCTTACCAGTGCCCACCCAAGCGTGAAGGGGAAGCTGTCCCACAGTCGCTCCAGTGGCCACAGGTCCAAGAAGCCTCTGAGGCACTGATGCTTCCGGATGGCACACCTGGGGGTGTGAACAGCCTGCAGGCGCTGCCCCCGCCAAGGCTTAGGGAGCCCCAGGACAGAGACCTAGAGGCCAAGGCGGGGCGCTGACAGGATGCACCTGCACCAGCTGGCACTCATCAGAGGAAGGGGAAGAGGCTCACGTGTACCCAGGATGCCCCAGCGCATGCACTGTCTGGGCGTTACCCCTCAGAGCGTCCATCTAGGGGACGGAGCAGATGTGTGCCTAACTGAGAGAGGGAGGGAGACAAGGTGGAACAGAAAGGAACAGAAAGAGGAAAAATGCCTTCATTTATTCTATCAATCCTTCTTAGTCAGCCACATTTCCCCTGCTGCCTCAGGGAAAGAAGCCACAGATTAAAAAAAGAGAGAGAGAGAGACCTACAAATGGTTAATTCTCAGCTTTGCGTTTTCAATGGCCTTAATGAAGTGTAAGGGGTTTTCTTCAAGATTAGTTTCACCTGTACTCAATTTTTGCTTTACATTTTGATTTTAAACATAAGTCTAGAATATGATGCTACTTACCCAGCAAAAAGGACTCTGCAGTTGTGATGAAGGGTTTTGAGGTGGCGAGATGATCCTGGATTATTTGGGAGAGGGCAGAGCATAATCACTAGAGCTTCCCTGGTGGTTCAGATGGTAAAGAGTCTGCCTGCAATGCGGGAGACCTGGGTTCGATTCCTGGGTCAGGAAGATCCCCTGGAGCAGGGCATGGCAACCCACTCCAGTATTCTCGCCTGGGAAATCCCATGGACACAGGAGCCTGGTGGGCTACAGTCCCTGGGGTCACAAGGGGTCGGACACAGCTGAAGCGACTTAGCACACATGCACGCTCGCAGTAGTGTATTCACAAGGGCCTTCCTGTTAAGGGGAAAGCAGGGTCACAGTCAGAGGAGGAGATGTGACAAGAGAAGGGAAGGTCAGAGAGAGTGATTTGAAGATGCCACACTGCCAGGGTGAAGATGCAAGTAGGGGCCCTCACCAAGGATGTTGGCTATCTCTAGAAGCTGGACAAGGGAAGGAAACAAGTCCCCCCAGGGCCTCCAGAAGGAACACAGCCTTGTTGAATTTGATTTTAGGACATGTGACCTCCAAAACTGTAACTCTGTGTAGTTTTCTTTCTTTTTATTTTTGGTCAAGTTGTGTGGCATGTGGGATCTTAGCTCCCCAACCAGGGATTGAACCCTTTCCCCGCTGCCTCGGGAGAGCAGAATCTTAACCACTGGACCTCCAGGCAAGTCCCAAATTTGTGTAGTTTTAAGCCACTACATTTGTGGTCATTTATTAGTCTTCCGGCCCCGGGGGGGGGCCGGGGCGCGCGTCACACAGAGTCGGACACGACTGAGTGACTTAGCATAGCATAGCATAGCATTACAGCAGCAGCAGGAAAACCGACACAAACCTGGACAAGCATATTTCCTCCTCTGGAAAGGGAGGGTCATCACTGTGTCTCTAACCACTGTTATGAGCATCAAACCCAATGTCGTAAATGCCACGCTTACAAAAGTGAATAATGATAGTTCAGTAAACGATAATTCTTCTTCCTCACTGCCCAGCTTGTCACCTCCACCTGGAAAGCACCTCAGAAAGCATTAAGGAAAACACAGCACGGAGTTAAACCAGTGAGGTGGGGAAGCTGGTTTTCATGTAAGGTCACCACTTTGCATATGACACCACGGGGCTCTGGGAAGTCAGGCAAATTCCCCAAAGTCAACTGCCCAAGGTCAGTGGGAAACAGAATCAAACTGTTTTACTCCTGACCCTTAGTTGGGTGGGTAGTTGACCACAGTCAGGCTTCTCATCTAAGGAGTCCTTTCCGTAGGCAGATGCCACTGCCCCACCCACACGACCACAGATTCAGGCAGGCTGTGCCCAGGAAACTGTAGGCTGTGCCCAGGAAACTGCATTTCATCCAGCTCCCTCAGTATTTGCATACAGGCTGGTGGAGTGACCCCAAGGTGAGAAATGCTGCCCCACCTGTGTGGCCAGACAGCTGTGAGCTGTCAAATGTTTCCATCTGCTTCCACTTCTTTGAGTATACGGGAGGCCACAGACGCCCCACCATGCTGTTGACTTTTTATTTTGAAAAATTTCAAACATACGGAAAAAGACTACATGGATGACCACCCACAGACCCACCACCCAGATTGAAGAACTGCTAGCGTGGCTGCGTCTGTATTTACAGCCACATATTTTCCTTTTTGCCTGAACCATCTTAAGGTGTGATACAGACAGTGTGACATTTTAAAAACTGCATCTGAAAATGAAAGCTATTTTCCTACTATTCACAAGAATTCATCACACTTCACAAACTGTCTTCTAAAGACATTCTAATGAAGAAGCATGACTTCAGTCTTCAATATTCCCTAATACTGGTTCATATTCAAATTTCCCCAATTTCCCTCCAAATGTCTTTAATAAGTGACTTCTTTCTTTTTTTAATTTAAATCAGGAAGTGTCACTATCACTTTTGAGGTGACTAGTCTAGACAGAGTTTGAAGATTTCTAGGGTGGCATGCTGACAGAAGGTTTTCTGTGCCCAGAGGAACACTGTGTTGACAGGCTGCCCCTCTATCTCCCCAGGGCCCACCTGCCAACATCGCTGCCCTCCTCCCGTATTCTTTGGCCCTTTCAGAAGATTGACAGAACAGCATTCCTCTTCCCAAACGACAGATCCTCGTTCTACACCTACAGCTCTCTCTCCAGGTTCTGGGAACCACTCAGACCCAGATAAGACAGGGGATCCCAGTTCGTCCCAGCCCAAAGGGGCTGTACCTGCTGCTTTCCTTTCACCCTGCTCTGCTGCTGCTGCTGCTAAGTCGCTTCAGTCGTGTCCAGCTCTGTGTCCCCATGGACTGCAGCACACCAGGCTCCCCGTCCCTGGGATTCTCCAGGCAAGAACACTGGACTGGGTTGCCATTTCCTTCTCCAATGCATGAAAGTGAAAAGTGAAAGTGAAGTCGCTCAGTCATGCCCGACTCTTCAAAACCCTATGGACTGCAGCCCACCAGGCTCCTCCACCCATGGGATTTTCCAGGCAAGAGTACTGGAGTGGGGTACCACTGCCTTCTCCTCACCCTGCTCACAACCTTGTAAATATCTCTTTGTAAAACTCTCTTCAATTACCCCATTTCACGGCACCTTCCCCTTCCCATTGAGACTCTGACTGATGAAGTCACTGGTATCAAGGATGGACCCAGAGGAATATAACTCTCATGTGAGATTCAAGGATGGGACTGCTTGCTCACATCCTGGAGATGAACTGGGATGAACCCTTCACCAGAGGGAAAGAAGGTGCAGGTTGCCTATAAAATACAGTAGCATCATACTTGCTCAAATCATCCCTGGCAGTGGCACTGGAGAAACGCAGATGGAAGGCAAGACGTCGGTAGATGAAGTGGCTTGGCTGTGCTGACAGTGGTGATTACAGGTCTGTGGGGTAGGATGTCTTCTCTGACAGCCCCGGAGACCATACACAGAAAAGGGACAAACTGAAGGTCCTGAATGACCAGCTCGGAACATGGGTAGAGATCCCCACGTCCTTCAGGGTAGTCTTGAGGGAGTCACTGATGGCCTGTTGGGCAGATATTCCCAGGGACTGTGGGAACCAGCTGCAGACATGCAATTACATTTTCAACTCCACCAGACTTCTTATCCTTTCCACTGGTTGCAAAAGGTGGGATCCCGCTGGGATCCCACAGGCTGGGACATTTGAGCAGACAGACGTGGCTGCCACGTCACCTCAGGACCATCCCACACCCTTCGTGTGGCCTTCATCCAAGCCCATGATCAGAGTTCTATTCTAGGATAGCCCAGATGGAGACAGACACAGCCTGAAACAGGAGGAGAGGGCCTATAGGCCAAAAGGTTCATAGGAAACCAACAGGAATCCATGCAGCGTCTTTCAAAGGAAGTTCTAAGGGCACTGGGTGGAGATGGATAAAACATAAGACTGGATCAGAGAGAATTTAATGAAACAGTCATGCTCACTGAAGAGTCAGAATTCCATGTGCTGGTGTGAGCCCCTGGGAGGGGAATCTGAGCTACGCTGGACTCAACAGTGGCTGGCAGAGAAGGAGGACTTCTCCAGCACTCTGAAGGAAAGGAAAATGTAGGCTCAGGATGTGAGGAATGTTGGCGGGACCTCTTCTGCACAACATCATAGCCACACCTACCCCCTCCCCGAGAGGCCCAGACCATAGCTCCCTCAACGGGGCCGGAGAATTCCATTGTCAAGCGTTCACAGGCCTCCCTGAGAAGTTCTTCTCGGCTGTTTCCTGGAAGCAGGAAATGACAGTGGGAGAGGCTGCAGTGGAATTAGGCTCCCTGATGTTAATGGCAAAGAAGTGAGATTCCAGCAGAGGAGGGGTCGGGGGTGGGAGGGTTCAAAGACACAATGCACACAGTCAATAAGAACTTGGGCTGGAGAGGTCATGGGAACATTTGGGCCTCCAGGGACCTCTGGACCTGGCTAACGCATTATGGGGTCCCTGGCCTGCGGAGATGTGCAGACTATTAAGATGTTGCTTGATGGCACTTCCCTGGTGGTCCAGTGGTTATGAATCTGCCTTCCGATGCAGGCGATGTGGGTATGATTGCTGGAACTAAGATCCCACATACCACAGGGCAGCGAAAGCCCACGCACTGCAACCACTAATCGTACGGGCTTCAACCAGAGATTCCACATGCTGCAACTAAGACCCGAAGCAGCCAAATAAATAAACACTGAAGAAAAAAAGAGATGCTGCTTGACATACATAAGCAGAAAAATTCTGGGTCTAGTGGGCAAAATCACAGTGGAGAAACAAAGCTTACCCCGTGTTTGGACCCAAAGGCCCAAGATTCCTTGACTTGGGGGTGGGGGCAGGGATCTCTGTGAGCAAGTGTGTACAATGCAGCCACAGGTCTATTGTGAACCTCCCCCGAATCCTCCCCAAAAGAGACCTGGTGCCACTGAACAGAAGAGGGAAAGGGAACTATCCAGACTTTCCAAGGACTATTAGGTACTATTAATATTTCTCATCTCATGCTAACCACAGGAGACTCAATTTCCACAACAGTCCCACAGCCAGAGTGTGAACTCATCGAGATCAGGCCTTACAGTGGGTCCCTGAGGGTCTATCCTGTTGTCATTTCCCCAGAATGTATACTAGTAATAGATAAGTTACTAGTATTCCCTGAATCTCACAGTGGCTCGCTGACTCACGGAATGAAGCCCATTATGGTAATAAGGGCCAAAAGGAAACCATCTCCTTTCAAGTGGAACCTCCCCCCAACCCCCGCTACCAAAATAGTGAATCCAAAGAAATATCAAAACCCCTTAGAGAACTGCACAGCTTAGTGCAACCATCAAATACTTAAAAGATGCAGGAGTGGTGATTCTGACCACATTAATATTTAACTCACATTTGACTGGTTCAGAAACCAAACAGATCATACAGAATGACTATAGATTATAGACAGTGGTCATATGGTGATACCAAGTGCAAATGCAGAGTCAGATGGGTATCTGTACTAGAACAAGGCAAAAAACACACTTGGTACCTGATAAGAAGCTACAGTCCTAGGGAAAGCATGTCTTTGATTCCAAGTAGCTAAGCCGATTGCCTTCACACGGTGGGGACACCAGTATGCTCCACACGAGGCTTTATGTCAGGACCGTACCAACTTGTTCTCTGTTGTACTACAGCCCACAAGAACTTGACCATCTAGATGCTCAGAGAACATCACTGCATTTCATTGGTGTCACTGTGCAAACTGGACCTGGTGAGCAGAAAGTAGAAAATATTTTAGGTGCCTTAGTAAGTCACATGCATTTCAGGGGACAGGAGTTAAATCCCATGGAAGTTTGGAGGTGTTTCATACTATGAATTTTCTAGGGACCCAGGGGTCCAAAAAAAGGGTTCCAGGAAAACATCCACTTTTGCTTTATTGACTATGCCAAAGCCTTTGACTGTATAGATCACAAAAAATTGTGGAAAATTCTTAAAAGAGACGGGAATACCAGACTACCTTATCTGTCTCCTGAGAAATCTGTATGCAGATCAAGAAGCAACAGTTAGAACTGGACATGAAACAACAGACTGGTTCCAAATCAGGAAAGGAGTATATCAAGGCTGTATATTGACACCCTGCTTATTTAACTTAGATGCAGAGTACATTATGGGAAATGCCAGGGTGGATGAAGCACAAGCTGGAATCAAGATTGCTGGGAGAAATGTCAATAATCTCAGATATGCAGATGACACCTTATGGCAGAAAGCAAAGAACCTCTTGATGAAAGTGAAAGAGGAGTGAAAAAACTGGCTTAAAACTCAACATTCATAAAAGTAACATCACGGCATCCAGTCCCATCATTTCATGGCAAATAGATGGGGAAACAATGGAAACAGTGAGAAACTTTATTTCTGGGGGCTCCAAAATCACTGCAGATGGTGATTGCAGCCATGAAATTAAAAGACACCTGCTCCTTGGAAGATAGCAGGGTCTATGATCTGTCTATGATCAACCTAGACAGCATATTAAAAAGCAGAGACATTACTTTGCGGACAAAGGTCTGTCTAGTCAAAGCTATGGTTTTTCCAGTAGCCACGTATGGATGTGAGAGTTGGACCATAAAAAAAGCTGAGTCCCAAAGAATCGATGCTTTTGAACTGTGGTGTTGGAGAAGACTCTTGAGAGTCCCTTGGACTGCAAGAAGATCCAACCAGTCCATCCTAAAGGAAATCAGTCCTAAATATTCATTGGAAGGACTAATGCTGAAACTGAAACTCCAATACTTTGGTCACCTGAAGAACTGGCTCATTGGAAAAGACCCTGATGCTGGGAAAGATTGAAGGCAGGAGGAGAAGGGGATAACAGAGGATGAGATGGTTGGATGGCATTACCAACGTGATGGACACAAGTTTGAGCAAGCTCCGGGAGCTGGTGATGGACACGGAAGCCTGGCGTGCTGCAGTCCATGGGGTCACAAAGAGTCGGACAACTGAACAACTGAGCTGACTAACTAGAGGGGTCCAAAAAATGTCAGGAGTGAGTGACAAAGTGCACTTCCTAATACAAAGAAAGAGATAACATATTTGGTAGACCTGTGGGTTTGGGGGTTTAACACACACCACACTTGGGTATGCTGCTCTGACCCATTACAAGGGAAATGACTGAAGCATGGATCTATAATGATTCATGAGCAGAGACTAATCCGTTGGCCAATTAGTCAAGAACTTAAACAGAACGAGATTGGAAGACTGGTGATGAGGTGGGCTTGGAAGAGGTATGCAGATATACTCTCCATACAGTACTATTCCCTGAGCTGAATCATCAGTCACCTGGGGATAGGTTGATGACACTGAATCCCTTCCACCATGGTGGGGGCAGCAATTTGCCCTTGTAGGAACAGATGCAATAGTCTACATAAGTCTATTTTGTTTTCCGTGACTATAACTCTGCCAGAACCATCATTCCCTATAGAATGCCTTATTCACCATAGATCACATGTTGCCTAAGACCAGGAAAAAAATGCTCTTTAAGTGCAAAGAAAATGCAGCAGAGGGTTTATTCCAATAATGCCAGTCCATGGCTCACCTGTGTGCATCCTGTGTAAAGGTCTTGAGCCCCACGCATGTTCAGACATCTTTTCACCAGCCTCTGAATAGACAGTCAAGAAGTCGCCCAACAAGGCTCTACTGCGGTCTCAACTGGTTCAAACACTAGCTTGCTTGCTAGAGGGGTGCCATGGACTGAATCTGTTTCCCCCAAATCCACATCTCAAAATCCTAACCTCTATGTTATGTTTCAGGTGAGGCCTTTGGGAGGTGATGAGGTCATGAGGGTGAAGCCCTCATGAATGGGATTAATGCCCTTATCAAAAGACTCCCACGAGTTCCATCCTCTCTTTCCACCACGTGAGGTGACGTCAAGAAGTTGGGGGTCAGTAACCTGGAAGAGGCCCTCACCAGAACCTGACCATGCTGGCACCTTGATCTTGGACTTCCAGCCTCCAGAACAATGAGAAATAAATTTACCCAAGTCCATGGCACTTTGTTAACCAGTCTGAACAGCCTGAGGCAAGGGTTCTGGAGCACTGGACTCACTCACAGCAACATCTTAGGAAGAATGTCCCAAATGGTGGGCCAACTGGAGTGCTGCAAACAAGCTCCAGGAAGGCCATGGGAGGGGACCCCATCCTCCAGGACAGCTGGGCAGGTCCTGAGCAGCTGAGCCACCTCACTGAAGGCTCCCTGGAGGGCAGCCAGGGGGCGCAGAGTCCGATGGCATGAGCATCGTCCTGAAGGCACACAGGAGAACAACGCCCCGCACCTGCGGCCCTGCCACCTGGCCCTGGGCTTGAGCAGCCAGCCACAGAGCCTGCAGCTGCTGCCTGTGAAGGAGGGGCCCATGCGCTGCTGGAGGACTTTGTGTTCCATGTGCCCAGAGAAGGCCTGTAGGGGTGGGGAGGGGCTCCAGGCAGGCTCAGCTCAACCTCAACTTCACTTACACTGGACACTATCATTGTGATTTTGGGTGACAGGCCTTTGAGTTGTCTAAGCTAACTGAGGAAGCATCGCTCTAAAAAGGCATGTTCACTTTGCCAATAAGAACTGCTTTATTAAAAAGAGTTGATGGGAACTAAGCTAGTTTAATTTAGATCAAACCAGTCAATCTTAAGGGAAATCAAGCCTGAATACTCATTGGAAAGATTGATGCCGAAGCTGAGACTCCAAGATTTTGGTCATCTGATGCCAACAGACAACTCATTGGAAAAGTCCCTGATGCTGGGAAAGACTGAAGGCAGAAGGAGAAGGGGATGTCAGAGGATGAGATGGCTGGACGGCATCACCAGTGCAATGGACATAAACTTGGGCAAACCTCAGGAGATGGTGAAGGACAGAGAGGCCTGGCGTGCCATGGTCCATGGGGTCCAAAGAGTCGGACACAACTGGGCAACCAAACAACAAACTAGTTTGGACTCGAAATTCTAGTCACATCATCCCTGACACACAAGTCACCATTATACACGACATGAAAAAGCTGTTAAGATTACTTAACGACACGAAAAAGCTGTTCAGATCAGATCAGATCAGATCAGTCGCTCAGTCGTGTCCGACTCTTTGCGACCCCATGAGCTGCAGCACGCCAGGCCTCCCTGTCCATCACCAACTCCCGGAGGTCACTCAGACTCACATCCATCGAGTCAGTGATGCCATCCAGCCATCTCATCCTCTGTCGTCCCCTTCTCCTCCTGCCCCCAATCCCTCCCAACATCAGAGTCTTCTCCAATGAGTCAACTCTTCGCATGAGGTGGCCAAAATACTGGAGTTTCAGCTTTAGCATCATTCCTTCCAAAGAAATCCCAGGGCTGATCTCCTTCACAATGGACTGGTTGGATCTCCTTGCAGTCCAAGGGACTCTCAAGAGTCTTCTCCAACACCACAGTTCAAAAGCATCAATTCTTCAGTGCTCAGCCTTCTTCACAGTCCAGCTCTCACATCCATACATGACCACAGGAAAGACCATAGCCTTGACTAGGCGAACCTTTGTTAGCAAAGTAATGTCTCTGCTTTTGAATATGCTATCTAGGTTGGTCATAACTTTCCTTCCAAGGAGTAAGCGTCTTTTAATTTCATGGCTGCAGTCACCATCTGTTGTGATTTTGGAGCCCAGAAAAAGAAAGTCTGACACTGTTTCCACTGTTTCTCCATCTATTTCCCATGTAGTGATGGGACCAGATGCCATGATCTTCGTTTTCTGAATGTTGAGCTTTAAGCCAACCTTTTCACTCTCCACTTACACTTTCATCAAGAGGCTTTTGAGTTCCTCTTCACTTTCTGCCATAAGGGTGGTGTCATCTGCATATCTGAGGTTATTGATATTTCTTCCAGCAATCTTGATTCCAACTTGTGTTTCTTCCAGTCCAGCATGTCTCATGATGTGCTCTGCATATAAGTTAAATAAACATGGTGACAATATACAGCCTTGACGTACTCCTTTTCCTATTTGGAACCAGTCTGTTGTTCCACGACCAGTTCTAACTGTTGCTTCCTGACCTGCATACAGATTTCTCAAGAGGCAGATCAGGTGGTCTGGTATTCCCATCTCTTTCAGAATTTTTCCACAGTTTATTGTGATCTACACAGTCAAAGTCTTTGGCATAGTCAATAAAGCAGAAATAGATGTTTTTCTGGAACTCTCTTGCTTTTTCCATGATCCAGCAGATGTTGGCAATTTGATCTCTGGTTCCTCTGCCTTTTCTAAACCCAGCTTGAACATCAGGAAGTTCACGGTTCACATATTGCTGAAGCCTGGCTTGGAGAATTTTGAGCATTACTTTACTAGCATGTGAGATGAGTGCAACTGTGCGGTAGTTTGAGCATTCTTTGGCATTGCCTTTCTTTGGGATTGGGATGAAAACTGACCTTTTCCAATCTTGTGGCCACTGCTGAGTTTTCCAAATTTGCTGGCATATTGAGTGCAGCACTTTCACAGCATCATCTTTCAGGATTTGGAATAGCTCCACTGGAATTCCATCACCTCCACTAGCTTTGTTTGTAGTGATGCTTTCTAAGGCCCACTTGACTTCACATTCCAGGATGTCTGGCTCTAGGTCAGTGATCACATCATCATGATTATCTGGGTCGGGAAGCTCTTTTTTGTACAGTTCTTTTGTGTATTCTTGCCACCTCTTCTTAATATCTTCTGCTTCTGTTAGGTCCATACCATTTCTGTCCTTTATCGAGCCCATCTTTGCATGAAATGTTCCTTTGGTATCTCTGATTTTCTTGAAGAGATCCCTAGTCTTTCCCATTCTGTTGTTTTCCTCTATTTCTTTGCATTGATCGCTGAAGAAGGCTTTCTTATCTCTTCTTGCTATTCTTTGGAACTCTGCATTCAGATGCTTGTATCTTTCCTTTTCTCCTTTGCTTTTCGCTTCTCTTCTTTTCACAGCTGTTTGTAAGGCCTCCTCAGACAGCCATTTTGCTTTTTGGCATTTCTTTTCCATGGGGATGGTCTTGATCCCTGTCTCCTGTACAATGTCACGAACCTCATTCCATAGTTCATCAGGCACTCTGTCTATCAGATCTAGGCCCTTAAATCTATTTCTCACTTATACTGTATACTCATAAGGGATTTGATTTAGGTCATACCTGAATGGTCTAGTGGTTTTCCCTACTTTCTTCAATTTCTGTCTGAATTTGGCAATAAGGAGTTCATGGTCTGAGCCACAGTCAGCTCCTGGTCTTGTTTTTGCTGACTGTATAGAGCTTCTCCATCTTTGGCTGCAAAGAATATAATCGATCTGATTTCGGTATTGACCATCTGGTGATGACTGATTCCTTAAATACAAATCCATATAAAAATAGAAACACATATATTTACTAAATACATTTAAATGTATTCTATTTGTTTACATATAAATATATACGTAACTGTAACAGCTGTACGTATGTGACTGGTGTAAAACATTGTATTACATTCTATCACTTAGTACTACAGAAAGATCTCCTCCATGCACCGCAGTTTGCCATGTAAAATGTGCTATTTTCTTGGGTGCCATGTGGTGGGAAATGCTGGAAGCTCTGCTCTAACATATTAGAGGCCTCATTTCCCTGCCTCGACACCTGCCAGGCCTAGAGCAGAGTAGACAAACCACAGCCAGGGACTGATCACCGAATGGAATCTCCCTAAACACAGCCTCGCCTCTCATAATCACCTCTCTCAAAATAGCAAGAATAACTCCCCACAGGGTTAAAACCCTCCTTCTGGGTTTTTTATATGGCAACACACACACATGCAATGTCTTCTGAGGTGACCCTGACATAAGACTATGAATCAACCTGGGAGGAAATGATGGGTTTTGAGGAAAAAGAGGGACAAAATAACCAGTACATGGTAAAGAAAAATTCTACCTAGAACCCTTGTGTGTCATGGAGACGGGGTTAGTTAGCCACAGCTGACACTGACACATCCGAGGTTGAAATGTCTGGGTCCTCAGGTCTCTAGATACTTCTAGGAATCCAAACAAAGAGGGTGAGCTTAACAAAAGAGAGCAGGAGTAATGTGAATGAACCAGACACACAAGAGTGCACATTCTGACCGCATTTTACAAAGAATAAAAACGGGCTAAATTAGTCTACGACCTTAGAAATCAGGACAGTGGTTAACACCGGCAGATGGGGGCAGGGGGCGGGCGGGAAGGTGGGAAAAGGCCACAGGAAGGGCTTCTGGGCTGTTGACAATATAATGTCACTCGATGTAAATGTTGGTTACATGGGCTCTTTCTGTTTGTGAAAATGTATAGAGTTGCCTACTTATACGAGTACTTTTGTGTTTGTGTATTC
The DNA here is from genome assembly GCA_935064755.1 of Tragelaphus eurycerus. Classification (NCBI taxonomy): domain Eukaryota; kingdom Metazoa; phylum Chordata; class Mammalia; order Artiodactyla; family Bovidae; genus Tragelaphus; species Tragelaphus eurycerus. Next base: position 197,295 of record CAKXYN010000335.1, on the reverse strand, counting down.
TGCTTCAGTGAAAATAGTTTAAATAAAATGGCAGAGAGAGAGACCACACAAACAAAGTCCTTGCTAGTCAGGCACTGGGTGTGGAAGACAGAAGACCAAGACAAAACTTCCAGGGGCCCCAGCTGACCAAGAAGCTCTGAATGTGAAGTAACAAGTCATGTTACTAGATGCAAAGAAAGCAAGCCAGCCTGACAGCTGGGCTATAATAATGGATGCTTATATGACTTACAGAGATTCAAAAGTGATTCTTCTGTGATTTCATGTAGCTCCTTGAGCCCTGATCAGAATAATGGGGAATTTTTATGAACATCCTTTCAAAAGAACATTGAGAACTTTAACGGATTCAGAGAAGAGCAAGAGAGATGATTAAAGACATGAGAAACAGACCCTCACAAAAAGGTTACAATTAATGCATTTTTATTAAAAAATGGGTGCTGGTCCTCTAACCTTGATAAGTGGTGAGATGACTCCCCAACCCTTTCCTCTAATCCTCTGGGCTGGAGGACCCGACCAAGCCAAATAAGTCAGCTGGTGCTAATTTATTGAGCAGATATGTCAATGTCATCCTGAAAGAAAAAAAGATGTTCCGTTGTTAAAAGCAGGAGTCAGAATAATTGGGGTGGCTTAGCTTGCGTAAGAGATTTCACTGGCCTTAAAATAGCTGAAGAATTTTGAGAAGGGAGTTGATCAGTTACTCCTCACCTCAGACAGATTGGAAGTAAACCATCTTAAAGCACAGATTTCAGCAGGACTCCAGAAAACAGAAGAATGAATCACCGGGCCCCGAGGACCCTCAGGAGGAAAAACTGGGCCACTCTGACCAGGTGAGGTTCTTACTGACATCATAATTTTTATTATCTCCTGGGTAATGAGTTCGATTTTATTTATAACAGGGACAATAGCTTACCCTGTACAGCCTTGGAATTCTCAAGAGATGCTTTTATGTGCATTTGACTCAACTTAGAATCTGCTTTTGAATCCATGCTGCCAGAGGGAAAGCGGAGGCTGAGAAGTGGCCCCAGGGCAGCCGGTGGGCAGGCCCTGCAGCCCTGCTGGTCCCTGGGGCTGGGAGCTGGGGCAGGCCTGCCAGGCTGGGGGTTGGAGGGAGATGTAGGCAGGGGCTGCCGGCTGTCGCCCATCACCATGGTGACCTCTCAACCAGCAGCTGCTACGGTGCCCACCCTCAGGAAGGCATCTGAAGGGCTTGCTTCTGCTGCAAGTCAGGCCAGAGCAGGCCCCCCAGAGGCCTGAAGCCTCAGGAAACCTTGGTCTCTTGCGCAGTCTCTCCCTCTGCTCCCAGCAGAATCCAGGGGCCGCTTCAGAGCACGCACTGCCAGGTCAGCCTGAGAAAAGTCCCTGGACACCCACATGCTCTCGCCGCTGTGTCTCATCATCCTGGGAAAGTCCGAGGCCTGGAGGAGAGACCACAGTTGGAAAGCATTTTTTTAAGTGAAAAGGGAATGACGTGGTCACTTTGGTTGAGGCCAAGACTCAATCCCCTCGTCTGCCTGGCACTGAGTCCACATCAGAGCTGATGCTGGTGGGCGGCCTTCCGGGGGACCCCTCCAGGCTGGAATCCTGAAGAGCCAGCTGCCCCTTCATCTCAACAACCTGCTGCCCCTTCAGCAGCCCCAGATCCCCGACCCCTCCCCCACCTCAGAGCCCCTTGCACACTCCAGCCTCCACCCTCTGCATGGCACCTGCTGCCTGGCACACACAAAGCCCAGCCAGGCCAACACCCGAGGGAGCCAACAGCTGGCAGGCCATCCAACTCAGGCCGGCGCCTGCCCCACTGGGCCCCAGGGAGGAGGGGGCTCTTGATGGGGAGCCTCTCTGGCAAGACATCTGCTCCCCTGGCCCCGAGATCTGAGGGGCGGATGCAGGAGCTGGGAGGGGGCAGTCCCTTCTCTGCAGCTGTGCCAAGCGGGTCCCCACCCGACGCCTTTCATGCCTGCTCCTCTGCCCCCCCCAACCCCCATCAGCTGGCGTCTTGGGAAGAGAAGTGTCACAAACAAAGCTGTCTGCTGGCAGCCATCCAGGCGCCCCGGGGGCCCTGCACCCCCTACCTCAGGCCTCTCCCTGAGCACAGCTCTGGGCCCCAGCCAGGCCAAGGCAGGGTACTGCCCAGCCTGGTCCGACACAGATATAGGCGGGTGGGGGTAGGGGGGCAGTGTGGGGCTGGGACCACAAGTGACAGATGAGCAGGAGGCCCCTGTCACTCCATCACCAGCCTGGAGGCTCCCTGGTGGCAGGAGAAGCAGCAGCCCCCACTCCGATCAGGTCTTCTCTCGCCATTGGCCAGAGCTTCCAACTGAACAGGGAAGCAGGGGGCAGCGGACAAAGGCCCAGGAGTGGGGGAAATTAGTTTGGGGATGAAAACCGACATCAAGGACCCCAACCTACTTCTTCGAGCCTGGCTGGAAGCAAGTAAAAAGCCTGTCGTCATCCCCTCATTAGCATAAGGATGTAAAAAACAACACACAAGCAGTTCTGCCCCTGGCCTTGCCAGAGAGAGCAGTTTATAAAGCGACTGAGGGGCCCGGACTCTTCTGTGGCCTGAGACTGACTTCTCTCCAGGCAACTGCTGGCGGCACCCAGAATAGGAAGCCGTGAACTCAGCGGCAGGTGGCTACGGCGTGACCTCCAGGCCCTGTCACTGCAGGGGACCTCATCCCCCCCCCCCCCCCCCCTGCTGGAACCCACGTCCAGGACAAAGCCCTGTCCCGAGGGCCTGAGCAGACACGGACACGCCTCTGGGGAAGCCCCAGGCCAGGGTGCGACAGCAGGGGTGGCCACACTCTGCTCACAAGCCCCACCCAGGCTGGGGGCCTGGAATCACGTCTGCTCAGATGTTTCTGGGTTTGCAGATCATGCTTCTACCTTCCTTCCTACCCCTGGCGACTCAGAGATGCATCAGAACAACTCCTAGGCAGAGGAGCTCAGGTACTAGGCGAGCATGGGGCAGGGAGTCCCATGACACTTCATTCCGGTCACCTCCCCGCTGCCCAGCTGAGCACTCCCCGCTGGGTTCTGAGAAGCTCCAGCCCTGGCAGAGAGTGAGAGGGAGGCCTGGGGAATTGTGAGAATCACTCAGAGCTTCCCCCTGCATGGCCTGGGCATGGATGGTCCTCGAGCAGACCAGGACATCACAGTGCATCACAGGAGGGTGTGTGTGTGTGTACAGGAGGGTGTGTGTGTAGGAGGGTGTGTGTGTGCACAGGAGGGGGTGTGTGTGTGTGTGTGTGTACAGGAGGGAGTGTGTGTGTGCACAGGAGGGTGTGTGTGTGTGCACAGGAGGGTGTGTGTGTGTGCACAGGAGGGTGTGTGTGTGTGCACAGGAGGGTGTGTGTGTGTGTGTGTGTGTGTGTTGCTGCCCGTCTGCACGCCATCACTGAGGGCCTTGAAGCTCACATCTCATTACTCTGCTCACTATGCTGCCACGACACTGACACTATCCGTTGACTCGACTCTTTCCCTCTCTAGTTCTGACAAGTGACAGCAGTGGCGGTGCTTGTTTGTGGTCGAGGACGGGGTGTGCTTGGCGTGAACAGAATCCTCCAGACGGTTCACCAATGCCCTGCTCAGCCATCCATCCCCCAGGCCCTGCCCCAAGGGCCGCGCCCAACGTGAGCCAGCCTGGTTTCCTTGACACTTCAGCCATCTCAGCATCCACATCATAGCAAATGGAACATGTATTTTTAATGAATGAGACAAGCCCCATGCTTTTAATAGGGCAAAAGGGGGAAAACTTAGCCACAGACATGGAATGGGCTTTACTCTCCCAGGAATTCTTCCAGAGACAAGAGTGTGAGAGGCAATCAAAGCAAGAGAGAGAGGGAACCTGTCCTGCATCACCCCATGCAGCTCTCAGCTGTCCTTAGACTCTGCACCTGTGCCCCTGGGAGCCCGGAATAAGGATGCAGAAGGCACGACAGGTGCCAAGGGCACCCATGGAAAGAACAGTACCCTGGGCGCCCATCAAGGCACCCTCGGATCCACCATTTAACTTCTCTGAAATTGTTTCCCTACAAAATAAACACGCCCTGCCTGCCTCACTGGATGGCTGTGAAGGACAAATGGGACCAGAACCAGGAGAGGGTCAGGCAAGCCCAATGCTCCCTTCCATGGAAAGGTGAGCCCTCAGAGGCCAGGGCACAGGAAAGGCTAGGAGGGCCTTGAGGAGGGGGAATGGGTCCACCTTCCCCTCCCTCCTCTTCCCCAGGCTGCTCCTGCCACAGGCTGAAGTGCCCCCCTCAAAGACCAGAGGTTGACGTCCTAACCCCCAGCATCTCAGAATGTAGCTGAGGTCTTTAAAGAAGTAATCAAGTGCAAACAGGGTCCTGGGGGCGGGCCCCAACCCAATATTCCAGTGTCCTTACAAGCAGAAGAGACCAGGCCACGGATGCACACAGAGGAAAGGCCTGTGAAAGGCTCAGAAGAAGCCAAGGAGCGAGGCCTCAGGAGAAACCAACCTGCCCACACCTCCACCCCTGCCTTCCAGCCTCCAGACCTGTGAGGAAATGTGTTTCTGTTGTTTAAGCTCCCTGTCTGTGACACTTTGTAACAGTTGCCCTGGGGAACAGATACAGACCTGACCTTCTGGCCCCAGGCGCTGTCCTGCAGAACTGCTGACTCTGCTGAGCGCTCACGATGCCTGGTCACGGGGTGCTCCCATCGGTCAGGCCAGGACACTCTGAGTGAAAGGCACCCACTGCAGCGGTGGTTTCTGTCCCATTGCTAAGACATCTGGGATAGTGTGACCTGTGTATCTCAGACCAGGTGCGGAAGGGGATCTCAAATGGGTGTCCAAGTGTAGCTGTCAGGATCATCTGGGGAGACTGATCAAAATGCAGACTCCTAAAACAAAACGCAGAGCTACCATCTGAGTGTAATCCAACCCCTGGTCATATACACGGAGAAAACCATAATTTCAAAAGGCACATGCACCCCAATGTTCACAGCGGCATCATTTACAATAGTCAAGACATGGACATGACCTAAATTCCCATCAACAGAGGGATGGAGAAAGAAAATGTAACACATATATACAATGGAATATTCAGGTCAGTTCAGTGACTCAGGCATGTCTGACTCTGCAACCCCATGGACTGCAGCACGCCAGGCTTCCCTGTCCATCACCAACTCCCGGAGCTTGCTCAAACTCATGTGCATTGAGTCGATGATGCCATCCAGCCATCTCATCCTCCGTCGTCCCCTTCTCCTCTTGCCCTCAGTCAGGGTCTATCATCAGGGTCTTTTCAAATGAGTTGGCTCTTTGCATCAGCTGGCCAAAGTATTGGAGCTTCAGCATCAGTCCTTCCAATGAATATTCAAGACTGGTCTCCTTTGGGATGGACTGGTTGGATTTTCTTGCAGTCCAAAGGACTCTCTAGAGTCTTCTCCAACACCACGGTTGAAAAGCATCAATTCTTTAGCAGTCAGCTTTCTTTATAGTCCAGTTCTCACATCCATACCATGACTATTGGAAAAATCATAGCTTTAACTAGACAGACCTTTGTCAGCAAAGTAATGTCTCAGTTTTTTAGTGTGCTGTCTAAGTTGGTCATAGCTTTTCTTCCAAGGACCAAGCGTCTTTTAATTTCATGGCTGCAGCCATTATCTGCACTGATTTTGGAGCCCAAGAAAATAAAGTATGTCACTGTTTCCACTGTTTCCCCATCTACTTGCCATGAAGTGATGGGACTGGATGCCATGATCTTAGTTTTTTGAATGCTGAGTTTACTCAGTCATAAAAAAAAATGAAATAATGCCATTTTCAGCAACATGGATGGACCTTTTTTGCCTGGAAAATCCCATGGACGGAGGATCCTGGTAGGCTCCAGTCCATGGGGTCGCTAAGAGTCAGACACCACTGAGCGATTTCACTTTCATTTTTCACTTTCATGCATTGGAGAAGGAAATGGCAACCCACTCCAGTGTTCTTGCCTGGAGAATCCCAGGGACGGGGGAGCTTGGTAGGCTACCGTCTATGGGGTCGCACAGAGTCGGACACGACTAAAGCAACTTAGCAGCAGCAGCAGCAGCAGCAGAGATTGTCATACTGAGTAAATCAGAGAAAGACAAGTAACAAGTATCATATGGTATCACTTACGTGTGGAATCTAAAAAAAATGATACAAATGAACTTATTTACAAAACAGAAACAGGCTCACAGATATGAAAAACAAGCTTATGGTTACCAAAGAGGAAGGAAAGAGGGATAAATTAGGAGTTTGGGATTGAAATATATACACTATCATATATAAAATAATGACTTGCTGCCCCAGTACTTAATGAAGGAGAAGGAGTGGGAGGCCTGGAAGGCATGTATCCCAGGGGCGAGCCATCAAGTGATGGCCAGCATCATCAGACTGGACATCACGAGGCCCCTTCCACTCACAGGAGGCAAACAAAGTAAGGATGAGGACCTCCCTGTGGCCCAGCGGTTAAGAGTCCACCTGCCAACGCAGGGGACACAGGTTCAATGCCTTATCCAGAAAGATCCCACGTACTGTGGGGCAGTGCTCCCAAGAACCACAGCTACTGAGCCTGTGCTCCAGAGCTCATGCCCCACAAGAGAAGTCACTTCGATGAGAAGCCTGTGCACCACAACACAAGGCAGCCCCTGCTCGCTGCAACTAGAGAAACTCAGCAACAAAAGCCCAGAGCAGACAAAAATAACATCAATAAAAATGTTTTAAAAGGAAGATGGAAATGCAGAAACACCCACTCCTCTTCATCACCAAAAACCATGAACAATTTTGTGTCCTCTGACTTTAGGGTAGCATGCCAGTCTTCTCATGAAGTGCACCTGCTGATCTCTGGACACGCTTTTAAGCACTGCACAATTTGGCTACAGGGTTTCCTTGGAAGGCCAACTACAAACACTGCCCAAAAGCTGACGTTCAGGACCCCAGGGGAGCAGGCCCTCCTCCTCCTGCTGAGGGGGACCTGCCACCAGACCCACAGCAGCTCCAGGAGCAGGTGAGGGTAGGAGATGCCCCCCTTGTCCTGGCAGCAGGTCTGTGAGCCCAGGCGCTGTCTCAGAGCTGTCTGGGTGGGCGCCAGGGGAGGGGATAGACAATAGGGAACCAGACTGGGGCTGTTTTCTTTTCTGAAAAGATCTTCATTTCCACGTTAATTGCGATTTCTGGCCAGCCTGGGTTTCAGACTCAGTCGCAGGGCCTTTCGGCAAATCACTCCTGGCTTGCTTCCTCCAACTCCTTTTTCTCAGCCAGATGCAGCCAGTCATAAGCTGACAGGGAAAAACACAGCTCTCCAAATTATTCTGCTGTCTTGTCAGGGGGTATGTGGTTGTTGCCGTTTAGATGATAAGTGGTGTCCAACTCTTTGCAACCCCGTGGACCACAGAACACTTCCCTGTCCTTCACCATCTCCCAGACTTGGTTCATACTTGGAGTTATTATGGAGCTTGGGACAAACTCCAAATGGGTATCAGCTGTCAAGGATGCTGATCTGAGCTACCACCTCTCAACTTCCCCATCTCATCTTCACGCATGCTCACTGAGACAAGTGAATTCTTTCCCCTTGACCCTCTCTACACTGCTCCACAAACCCAGGACCACATGGAGGGCAAAGATGGCCCTCACCCAGGACTGGACTAACCGTCCCATTTGAAAGGCCTTTCCTGCTAGTACTTAATGAGGCAAATGCCCTTAAGGGCTGGACTGTGGGGCTGACCAGATGTGGATGGAGAAGGGGAATGCGGAGGGTGGAAAGGAGTCAGCAGAGAAGAGAAAGGGATTCCAGCAGAACTGAGCCCAGAAGTGGGGACAACATAGCCCGTCTGGTTTAATTAGAGCAGTAGTTCCAGGCCTCAGGTGGTAAAGGACGGAGTTTCTGTTTTTAGTACTTGAGGGCAAAACCAGGGATCAGGTTAGGTGTTCTGCACAGAGTAATGATGGAAGAACATTTTTTTCTCAGGGTGTGAACAAGCTGACATTCAGGGCCCTGAAAGGCTCATACACCTAAGTCCTGGCCTTCCAGCCCCAGTGAAACTGAAATTTACAAAACTGATGTATTTCGAATGGGTCCACTTTCTCCTTGGGGCAATTCATCAGTCAGATATGTCACGGGCGCTAGTGGAAAAAACGGAATTCTCTAAAATTCGGAGGGAATACAAACCTTGAATAAAAAGATTGCCGACCAACTCATTTCACCAAATATCCAAGACTTACAAACACGCCTACAGGAGTCCTGGGACTGGGAAGACAGTAGACGGGTGCTCACTGCTGGGTGCAAGGCCCTTCAGAGCCCACGCACAGGTGGGGTGGGTGGGGCAGGGGGAGGGGAGAGGGTGGTGAGCCCCCACCTGCACAGGTGAGAGGAGTTGGGCTCTACCTGAGGCCCTGACCCCGCATCCCTACCAGGCGTCCAGGTGGGCAACCAGGGCCCTCGCACAGGAAGCGGTCTTTCTGCTGCATCAGGGACCAGGGCTCGCCCACCAGGCCTGTGCAGGAGACTTTGTTGTGATGGAGAAAGCAGTCTTCCTTCAAGCAACATCCTCGACGTCCCGTCGGGAAGCCTTGCACGTGACGTAGATGTGCTAGGACAGACTCGAGGTCAGAAGCTGTGAAGTTAAAACCACAGCAAAGTCCGGGCAGGGCTGAGAAGTTCTCAGCCTCCGGCACGCCAACCGGGCTCCAGGCCCTAGGCTTAACCTCAGTCTACGGCGCAGCGGTAACCACGGCGACCGCGCCCGCCCCGCCGTCACGCCCCACCCCTGGAAGCCCCGCCTCCCAGCTCCCCATTGGTCACACGTTCCAGCGCTCCCCAAAGCCACCAATCACCGGCCACGTCTCCTTACAAAGGGTGGAGAGACTCCTATAGCCAGAAGCTGTGCTCGGATGAAAGCTAGTTTGATGGCTTAATTTACGTTAACGTAACTGGCGTGCTGCGATTCATGGGGTCGCAAAGAGTCGGACACGACTGAGTGACTGATCAGATCTGAATGATCAGATCTGAATACCCACTCCAGTATTCTTGCCTGGAGAATCCCAGCGACAGAGAAGCCTAATGGGCTGCCGTCTATGGGGTCGCACAGAGTCGGACACGACTGAAGCGACTTAGCAGCAGCAGCAGCAAACTCCAATCGAAGCAGCAAAAAGCAAGCAGGATGATTTAATCGCGTATATATAAAGGAGCAATCCCAGAGCAAAAGCAGCTCCTAATGACCGACTCTGGACCGTGTCTGTGCAAAGAGTCATCAGGTTGAGCTACTCCTGGATGTCTGTCTGTCTAGACTGGAGTTCAGGCTCCATCACTTCCTGATTCGATGTCACTTCTCATCCGGGGGTCTCCTTCTCTCTCACTTTAGAGAGAAGGCCTTCATAGTCTATGAGAACCCTTCCAACTCTAGATTTCTCTGAGCTGCCGAGTCTAAGTTACTGCACGGAACCCAAAGCTGTTCATCGTTCAGACTTGAACTGGAAAGCATTGAGTGGGAGGCTGACTTAACTGCTTTTTTCCCTTTACCTGTGTCTGCAGAAGAAGAGCTGTCTCATTCCCCTTTGCCAGAGGAAAAAAATCAATAGGTGTTTAATCTACAAGGGAGATGAATTTCCCTTCCAAGTCAAGGAGATGCTGAACTGCTCTGGGCTGAGGATTGATAGAAGTGTCAGATGCCAGAGCTGACAGCGCCGGTAAACAATCCCATAAAACACCACCACCACCGGCTTTACAGATGAGGAGTCTGTGGCCCAGAAACGCTAAGGGACTTGTGCAAGGCCGCCCAGCTGTCAGGGCTAGGAACAAATCAATGTCCTTGCTGCCACACACCACCGTGGACAGCTTTGGCCACTTGCTTAATGCAGGGACCCCCTTTTCCTGTGCCGCCCCCTCTTCTTCCTCTCACATTGCCCACTAGTACCTGGAAACATACAATCCAACCCTGGAACTTCAGAGGCCAGGACTAAGCTGAGTGTCTGGCGCATTCCTTTTAAAAACGAAGAATGGGCTGCCTTTAACTTGGCCACAATCTGAAGTTCTGAAAATGCTAGTAATTCTGCAACACAAAGGCTTCAGCTTTACAGGACTTGCAGCTGGTTTCACAAACTTTCAAAGCCTTAAAGAGCGAGTGATGGGGGTACTCTTTCTGCCCCCTTCTGATGCCTATGTCAGAAGCTTTCTCTATCTCCTTTATACTTTAATAAAACTTTATTACACAAAAGGTCTGAGCGATCAAGCCTCGTCTCTGGCCCCGGATTGAATTCTTCTCCTCTGGGGGCCAAGAATCCTGGTGTCTTCACATGATTCAACAACAACCTTTCATTTTGGGGGCTCATCCAGGATCCTTCAGGACAAGACCCAAGGCATGGTAGTTACTCATAGACTTCCCACAGTACTTCTTCATTCCATGTGGACTCCTTCAAGGGCAGTGGAGCATCACAGCTTCCCTTGAACTTCATCTGGAATATATAGGTGAACTATAAAGAAAGCTGAGCGCAGAAAAATGGATGCTTTTGAACTGTGGTGTTGGAGAAGACTCTTGAGAGTCCCTTGGACTGCAAGGAAATCCAACCAGTCCATCCTAAAGGAAATCCATTCTGGGTGTCCATCGGAAGGACTGATGTTGAAGCTGAAACTCCAATTTTTGGAGAGCTGACTCATTTGAAAAGATCCTGATGTTGGGAAAGATTGAAGACAGGAGGAGAAGGGGACAACAGCGGATGAGATGGTTAGATGGCATCAGCAACTCAATGGACATGAGTTTGGGTAAACTCTTGGAGTTGGTGATGGGCAGGGAGGCCTGGAATGCTGCGGTTCAATGGGGGTCGCAAAGAGTCAGACACGACCGAGCGACTGAACTGAACTGAACTGAAATACAAATGCTGTTCAAGGACACTGAAAGAACCCTGATGTTGAAAATCAGATCTGTATTGTGAGCAATGCTTAGAAATCCATGAGTTGACACATAGGAAAAAAAAAAAAAAAAGAGCGAGTGATGGGGGTCAGAAAGACAGCAGATCCTCTTATTTCCCGATTGTCCCAAATCCACAGAACAGAATCCACTGGATCTGTCACCTGCAAAGTCTTACAGCCTCCATCCCAGAATCAATTCCTTCATTTTACCAAACCTACCTCATTGCCTGTCATCTTGGATAACCTCCTTTACCCAGCATCATGTGTTCCTGAACTCCTATATAGTCTCAGCACATATGAGACAAGAGGTAATCTCAGAAGCCTCTCTCTGGTCTATTTTCGCCCTTTTGCCTCTGCCCACCTTCCATCCAGGGCTGTGGCCTCCTGCTTTCCCATCACACATGCCAATTCAAAACACTTTTCAGGCTTCCCATGGTTTTCTCCTAGTTTTCTAGCTAATTCCCAAAATCCAACTTCTCCGTTGCCTCCAAAGTTTGTCCAGTGCTGCTCTGAGACAGCCAAAGAGCAATCAGCCAAACCAGTTCACCAATTGCAGAAACTGGAAGGTGTGTCACCAAGGAGGAGGGGAAGAGGAGGAGAAGAAACAGAAGGAGAAAAAACAGAAGGCAAAGGGCTGAAATATATCCCCTTCAAAAATAATCTGAAAAAGGATGGATACATGTATAACTGAGCCACTTTGCTGTATACCTGAAACTAACACAACATTGCAAATCAACTACACTCCAATATAAAATAAAATAAAAATGGATCCCTTTTCAGCCTACAGAGCAAAGCCCCAAATCTTTTATCACCAGGTTCATAGCAGAGCCTACCCATCACTAACTGCATCGCTCATTCATTTAACCAACACCTGGAGCCCCTCCTCTGTGCTGGCCCTCGGGGTACACTAGCAAATGAGCCAGGCAATTTCCAGGCCCCTCAGAGCCCACAGGCTTGGGCCCCCAGCTCAGAAATAGCGTGAAGGGTTCTGGTTGGACAGTGCAAGAATGAGGGGAGGGAGACGTGACTGGAGCCAAGTTCTCAGAGGGGATGAGGTTGGGGGCGCGGATCTCCCAGAGCATCATACTCAGCATCAAGAGTTAGAATTTTATCTGTATCTTAAGTACAATGAAAAGTTTCTGCAGGGTTTAAGCAGCAGAGCAGTATGATCTGATTCACGTTTGTAAACCTGCTCTGGCTACTGTGGGGCTCATGTAGAATTATCCAGAGAGGAGTCTTCTTGGCCTGAGAAGAAATCCATGCAGCCACCATGACTAGACATCCTCTTCTGCACTTGAGGAGAAGGCAATGGCACCCCACTCCAGTACTCTTGCCTGGAAAAGAGTCAAACATGACTGAGCGACTTCACTTTCTCTTTTCACTTTCATGCATTGGAGAAGGAAATGGCAACCCACTCCAGTGTTCTTGCCTGGAGAATCCCAGGGACGGGGAAGCCTGGTGGGCTGCCGTCTCTGGGGTCACACAGAGTCGGACATAACTGAAGTGACTTAGCATTAGCATTCTGCACTTGAATCTGCTCCAGGAGGGGATTGTTCATTCCACCCAGTCTGGCTTGGGGCATCATTGACTGGGGACCTCCAGGTTCGTAAAGCATTCTTTTATGCACAGTTATGAACTAGATTTTGTCCAAAGTCTTTCCTGCGAGGGCCTCTTGCCTACAATCCTCTGCCTTTTTTTCTTTTTTAATATTTATTTATTTGGCTGCACTGTGTCTTAGCTGCAGCACTTGGGATCCTTAGTTGCGGTATGAGGGATCTAGTTCCCTGACCAAGGACCAGGCCCCTGCATCAGGAGCTCCAAGTCTCAACCACTGGACCACCAAGCAAGTCCCTCGCCCTCTGCTTTAAACCACTGTCATGTTTGCTGAATGAACCAATGAAATACCAAGTAGATGGCTGGCTGGCTGGCTAGTGGGATGGAAGTAACGTGTGCATACATTGGAGGGAGCCAGGGAAAGGTCCAGGGGGAGAAGAGATGATCAAGGGCAGCAGTGGAGACGTTGATCTCACCTCTTAAGCGGCCGCCCGCTTACTCTGGTTCAACCCTCGGTCCACCTTCCCAGCTCTTTAGCTGCCTGGAGACCTAGCAAATGGCCTGAAGCAAGCATCATAAATCTCCCCAAGTGCTTTCTCCTTTAGGGCAAATAAATCCCCTTCTCTTCAGACCCCACGATTGCGTCCCCCGCTCTGGGCCACAGGATTTCCACCTCCCTAGATTTCCACTCCAGCCCTGGCGGTGTTAGGAGAACCCAGGAAGAAAGAAGGGAGGTGCAGGCTGCTGAGACACCAGGTCAGGGTTCCCTGTGGGGCCAGAGACAAAGATGGAAGCAGAATCCACCCCTGCCCAAACCACAAGGCTGGTCCTCGGATTCCCAAGGCCCCTCCGTCCTGCAGTCCATGGGGTCACAGAGTCGGACACAACTGAGTGATGAACAACAACCACTCCCTGCCCACTGGTGGGTGCCATCGCGGTGACAGGCGGTGCCAAAGCTTGCCGACCACGCCACTGTCCCCCACCACCCAGGGAATCCAGGCCATCCACGCCTGCCTTGTGTGAGACTGCCTCCTCCCCCAGGAGCTGCTTTCAAGGCTTTGGTCTGAATCCTGTGTCAGATCACCCATCCCCTTTCTGCAGACAGAGCCTCTGGACAGAGAAACAAGCTCCATGTGCCAGCTTAGGGACCAAGAGATACAGAAGAAAATGCCACCACCTTAGTGCGAGGCCTCCCCACTTGGGAAATCTGGCTTTTCAGATTCTGAGGGGGAGCCCCACTTTCGTTAGCAAAAAGAGAGAGAAAGAGGGAAGGAGCCAGGGAGAACGCCAGGGCCAAAGTACTCAGCAAGGTCTGCTTTTGTCCTCCTGTGAGGGGTCCAGAGGGAAGGAAATACCTTCCCCGTGGTCTAAGTACTGGAGGTTTCTTTGCCCTGGCATTTGATCGCTTGATCCCTGGACACTGCGGCAATGTGAACAGTTATCATCCCATAGACAGTTTCCAGCAACAGAACCTCCCTGGCTGGCTCCACTCCCCCCTCTAAGGGAGGTGGAGGTGACTGTGTCCCCATGCCATCCTGCACCTGCCCCCACAAACCACCTGGGGCCAGGACACTCATCCTGGCAGAACAGGAAGGGCCTGTGGCAAAGGATGCCAATGGGGGCCACTGTCTGAGGTCACTCAGGCTTCCTGTCCAGAACTGCCCTCCCTGGGGCCCCTGGGCTCCACAAATGTCCCAGACAGACCACGGTCCTCTCCTCCAGCAGGCAGATGAATTCACATGAAGACAGACCCAGGGCTGGGAGAGAGCACTCTGAAGGACGCTGGTAAGCATAATAGTTATAACAGATTTCCTAGGCAATTGTAGGCAGTCTGTGATAAATGAATATAAAACACTCCCTTAAAATGTACAGGTTCTCTGAATAAGCATTTCCACTTCTAAGAATCCACCCCCTAAAGCTAAGCCAGGAACATGGCAAAGAGGAAAAAATGGGAAACAACCCAAGTGCCTAATCACAGGGGACTGAATGGTGTCTTGTACTTTGAGACAACAGTTACAGGCCCCTAGCAAATGCAACATTTGAGTACACATCCTGATAAATGAGTATTTATTTATAATAAGTTGTGTACAGGTACTATGGCACTAAACATGTTATGTGCATTTAAAACACATAATATGGGCATTTTAAGCAGTATTTTAATTTTTAAATTTTTATTTTATTCATTAATAGCACAGCAACATTTAGGCTTCAAGAGAGTAATCTGATTTTTTGGACATGCTCGGTTATTTCTTTTTGCATTTTCATACTGTTCATGGGGTTCTCCTAAAGGAAATTAACCCTGAATATTCATTGGAAGGATTGATGCTGAAGCTGAAGCTCCAATACTTTGGCCATCTGATGCAAAGAGTTGACTCCCTGGAAAAGACCCTGATTCTGGGAAAGACTGAAGGCAGGAGGAGAAGGGGATGACAGAGGATGAGATGGTTGGATGGCATCACCAACTCGATGGACATGAGTCTGAGCAAACTCCAGTAGATGGTGAAGGACAGGGAAGCCTGACATGCTGCAGTCCATGGGGTTGCAAAAAGTCGAACACGACTGAACGACTGAATAACAACAAATATTTCTTAAAATCCTTAGTGGTACACAAGTGTACTACTTTGAGATACAACTGTTGAAAGTTCAGTGTATTTCTCTGCTTGGTTAGAGAGCTGCCATAATCGAAAACAATCTTTTGTGAAGGCAGAAACAAATAGGAGAAAGCTATACCTGGGCACATAATAAATCAAATTAATTTTTCATTCTTATATACATACTTAGTATATAATATCTGTACTGGAATTGAGCTAAGTACATTTTCCACTTCTATGATGTCAATTAATCCATTCTACATTTTTAAATATTTTTAATGAATGAACCCAAAACACTAAAAATTTCATGGGAAGATCTTTAAACAAGTTAGAAAATTCTTTTCCACATTTTCAAGTGAGTAAATATGAGTGTGTATATATAACTGCACTTTTCCAGCAACAAAATAGCATAACATTGGAAATCAAAATGTTCTCACTACTTCACTCAAAAAGCACTACTTTTCATTGTTAAAAATGTCACCAAAACCTGAAGGGAAGATCCCGTGTATTTGTTTTCAAAGTTAAGTGACACAGTATGATAAGCCACCAAATTCCTATATTTATTAGCTTTTTAAGGTAATTTGCTGCATAGTATACATCCAACCCTGTGTACATAAAACACTTTTTAGGTCATTCCCTGGAGAAGGCAATGGCACCCCACTCCAGTACTCTTGCCTGGAAAATCCCATGGATGGAGGAGCCTGAGGACCCCATGGAGGCTGCAGTCCATGGGGTCGCTAAGAGTCAGACACGACTGAGCGACTTCACTTTCTCTTTTCACTGTCATGCATTGGAGAAGGAAATGGCAACCCACTCCAGTGTTCTTGCCTGGAGAATCCCAGGGATGGGAGAAGCCTGGTGGGCTGCCGTCTATGGGGTCACACACAGTCAGACACAACTGAAGTGACTTAGCATAGCATAGCATAGCATAGGTCATTCCCTATGTCCTTAAAAATTATTATAAAGATTCTGCTATATATTTAAAGCTTTGTTTTATAAATGGAACCAGGCAAGAATACTGAAGTGGGTTGCCATTTCCTGCTCCAGGAGATCTTCCCGAACCAGAGATCAAACTCACGTCTCCTGTGTATACTGCATTGCAGGGAGATTCTTTACCCACTGAGCCATCAGGGAAGTCCATATAAATGGAGCCACAGCCCTGATATTCAGTGTAGAACTTTGCACTCCAGTTTCAAATTCCTTGCTATAGTAATTTGTTTATAAATAAATTTCAAGCATGGCATAAATTATCAGCTATTTGTGGAACACTTACTAGGGGTCAGGCATAGTTTAAGCACTTTACATACATTAGCTCATTTAACTTTTGCAAGTATGTCTCATGCAGATACAATTATTATCCTCATTTTACAGGTGAGGAACCTGAGGCACAGAGACGTAAAGTAACTTGCTCAAGTCACACAGAAGCACTGGAATTTGAACCATGGTGGTCCAGATGCAAGGACAATGTTCTTCCCCACTGGGGAGACCACTATCTATGCATCTGTGTCTATCTACTGAAGTTCAAGAATCTTCTGGTTAAAGGAGGCCTTCTATTTTCTATCTGCTCTTATACCTACATCTTGTTATTGCTGTTTTTAACTACTATTGAAAGCATTATTTAATACTGAGAATATACACCCTTCAATTATCCTTCCTGAAGTGACTTTCGAAAACAAAATTCATGTGTTTGTTTTTGAAACAGAACTCAGCCAATGCTGTAACCAGGTGGCTCAGTGGTAAAGAATCTACCTGCCAATGCAGGAGACAAGGGTTGGATCCCAGATCCTACATTGCCGGGGCAACTAAACCTGTGCACCACAACAACTGAGCCCACGTGCTGCACCTTCCGAAGGCCCCACGCCCTAGAGCCCGTGCTCCACAACAAGAGAAGCCACAGCAGTGAAAAGCCTGCGCACTGCAGCGTAAGAGTAACCCCTGCTTGCCACAACTAAGAACAGCCCATGCGCAGCAATGAAGACCCAGGGCAGCCAAAAATAAAATAAGTTATTTACACCTCACCAATGACATAATATCATACCAATGTTTTCTTAGATCAGTCTGCCAAGGAAACAGAAATAAAAGCAAAAATAAACAAATGAGACCTAATCAAACTTATCAGCTTTTGCACATCAAAGGAAACCATAAACGAAGCAAAAAGACAACCTACTGACTGGGAGAAAATATTTACAAATGATACAACCAACAAAGGTTTAGTTTTCAAAATACACAAATAGTTCATACAACTCAAAAACAAGAAAACAAACAATCCACTCAAAAGAACAGGCAAAAGACCTAAACAGACACTTCTCCAAAGAAGACACAGAGATGGCCAAAGATCCATGAAAAGATGCTCAACATTTCTAATCATCAGAGAAATGCAAATCAAAGTCACAATGAGTTATCACCTCACACTGGTCAGAATGGTCATCAGCAAAAAGTCTACAAACAATAAATGCCAGAGAGGGTGTTGAGAAAAGGGAATCCTCCTACACTGTTGATGGGAATGTAAACTGGTGCAGGCACTATGGAAAACAGTATGGAAGTTCCTTAAAAACCTAAAACTAGAGCTACTATATGATCCAGCAATCTCACTCCTGGGCATATATCCAGAAAAGGTGAAAGCTCTAATTTGGAAAGATACATGCACCCCAATGTTCATCAGATCAGATCAGATCAGTTACTCAGTCGTGTCCGACTCTTTGTAAACCCATGAATCACAGCACGCCAGGCCTCCCTGTCCATCACCAACTCCCGGAGATCACTCAGACTCACATCCATCGAGTCAGTGATGCCATCCAGCCATCTCATCCTCTGTCGTCCCCTTCTCCTCCTGCCCCCAATCCCTCCCAGCATCAGAGTCTTCTCCAATGAGTCAACTCTTCGCATGAGGTGGCCAAAATACTGGAGTTTCAGCTTTAGCATCATTCCTTCCAAAGAAATCCCAGGGCTGATCTCCTTCACAATGAACTGGTTGGATCTCCTTGCAGTCCAAGGGACTCTCAAGAGTCTTCTCCAACACCACACTTCAAAAGCATCAATTCTTCAGTGCTCAGCCTTCTTCACAGTCCAGCTCTCACATCCATACGTGACCACAGGAAAGACCATAGCCTTGACTAGGCGAACCTTTGTTGGCAAAGTAATGTCTCTGCTTTTGAATATGCTATCTAGGTTGGTCATAACTTTCCTTCCAAGGAGTAAGCGTCTTTTAATTTCATGGCTGCAGTCACCATCTGCAGTGATTTTGGAGCCCAGAAAAATAAAGTCTCACACTGTTTCCACTGTTTCCCCATCTATTTCCCATGTAGTGATGGGACCAGATGCCGTGATCTTCGTTTTCTGAATGTTGAGCTTTAAGCCAACCTTTTCACTCTCAGCACTATTTACAATAGCCAAGACATGGAAACAACCTAAATGTTCATCCAGAGATGAATGGATAAAGAAGATGTGGTCCATATACACAATGGAATATTACATAGCAATTAAAAAGAATAAAGTAAGGCCATTTGCATCAACATGATGAGCCTAGAAATTATCATACTAAGTGAAGTCAGAAAGAGGAAGTCAAATCTAAGTGACCATATGATATCACTTAGATGTAGAATCTAAAATATGACACAATGAAATTATCTGTGAAAGAGATTCACACAGAGAACAGATTTGTGGTTGCCGAGGGGAGGGGGGGAGGGGGAGAAGGACAGAGTGGGAGTTTGGGGTTAGCAAATGCAAACCATTATATACGGAATGGATAAACAACAATGTCTAACCCTATAGCACAGGGAACTATATTCCCCGCTGGGTAGACCACTATTTATATGCCTATGTCTATCTACTGAAGTTCAAGAATATTCTGGTTAAAGCAGGCCTTCTATTTTCTATCTGTAATAAACTATAATGGAAAAGACTATAAAAAAGAATCTAATATATAACTAAATTATTTTGCTGTCCACCAGAAACAAACACAACATTGCAAATCAACTATACTTCAATAAAATAAATTTAAAAAGAAAAAGGTGTATACATGCACACGACATTTATTACATAAACGGCAGGGGCAAAAGCTTCATGCCGTCATCACCCGTGCGGACCGCACCCTTTGGGCTAAGTGGGTGTGGGGTGCACATGTCCTCCTGGAAAGGAGAGAGGGAACACAGCAGCAGAACTGAACTTCTGTGCTTGGGGTATCAATGCAGGATGGGGGTGGACGGTAAGCCAGGAGATGCCTAAAGCCTGGTTGGGTCCCAGATGCTGGGGCCGGGGGACCAAGGGGCGGCAGCCCATTTCCCAGTTTCCAGCCCTGATCCTGGCAGAAGACTGCCTGTCAGCTTGGTGTCAGCAATGACCGGTGTTATTCTAACGCTATTTTTCCAAACGGTCCTTACCAGACTTCACGTCCTGGGCTCACGTGTTCAACAGTGTTTGGGTCCTGAGTCCGAAGACAGTAGTCTTCCCAAGTGACACAGAGGTGAGGCATCAAAAACAGGAAGCCCGTGGTCCAAGGCTGCGGACCGCACTCCCTGCGGCCCCCGGCCTGCTCAGCCTTTCGTCCAGGTACCGCAGCCTCCACTTGACATGGGCCTCGTTCTCCACGTCACCCACGTCGCCCGCCCCACATCCTCTCCCCCCCCCCCCACACGTCTCTCCCCACACCCACGCATATCTCTCCCCGCTCCCCCCGCCCCCCCCCCCCCCCCCCCCAGCAACGCGGGGGTTCCTTTGGCCTCAGGCCCAGGATGATCTGGAACAGCTGATGGGGGCACCCAGCCTTCGTTCTGACCTCTACTTTGGGAGGCCACTCAGGCCCGGCAGGAGCCCAGGGCAGATCCCTGGGATGACCTGGGACTGACTGCCCGTCCCTGGCCGGAGGGGATGAGCCGGGGGTCCTGAGTCAGCTTCACCCCGCAGGGCCTGGGCTTCCTCCATCGCAGACGCTCATCTGAAAGATGAGATTCCCACCAGCTCGGCTGCTCAACCAGCGCTGGGCAGAGCAGTGTGTGGGGCCAACAGGTGCCTCCTGTACCCAGATCTAAGCCTCAGGCGGGAGAGAGAAGAAGTTGAAGATGTGATTTCTTGCACCTGCCGTGTACTGAGCCCCAGACCACGGACCGTTTGCACACGTGCTGTCTTTAATCCCATGAACAGCCCTGGGATGGTCGGCTCTTTCATCTTCAGTCTTACAGATGAGGAAACTGGCTCGGAGAAGTTGAATAAATAAATTGACCGACATCTCGCGGACCAAAAGTGGGAAGCCGGACCTGTGAGCCCGGGAGTGTGTCTGGGGACCCTTCAGTCCGTCCTGGAGACAGCACTGAGCAGTCTGACCAGTCAGCAGGTCCCTCGCAGCCCTGTCATCAACTCTGTCCCAAGGTCCACTATGGTACCCACCTAGGACAGGGCAGACCAGCTGGCTGGCATGTGGCCCCCGAGGCAGCAGTGGGCACAGGCTCTCAGACACAGTTTCTCCCACTCATTGGAACTTCACTCCCCAGCCCCGCAAAAGTCCCTGGACCAGGCCTTCCCAAACCGTAACAGCTCTTCTCTGAAATGGTGGAGGACAAAGTGGAGGGGACAGAACTGAGATTTGACAGAAGGGCAGCTGGGATGGGGAGTAGCCAAGGTCTGGATGGAAATACAGCTGAGTCTGCAGAGAGCCCATGTTGCAGATTATCCAGCTTCCTGGGCCCCCAGCTCAGCCCACTGAGATGCATATGAGGGCGTGTGTGCCCTCTCCCCCCCGAGACACATAGGGTGTGTGTGCTTGTGTGAGTGTGAGCACATGCCCAGTGTGTGTATGCGTGCATGTGTGCATGAGTTCATGTCCACGTGTGCAGTGTGTGTGTGTATGTGAGCACATGAGCGTGTGTTGAGGAGGACACAGGTTCTCACTAGCCGGGGTCGGGGAGGTACTTTAGTTTGAGGCGCCAGAGCCCACATGTGCTCCTCTCTCACTGGCTCCGACCTCCTATTTTATGGGGGGGACGGAAAGTCCCAGACAAGCTGAAGAGGCCACCAGGAGAGCCGATTATGATGTTTAAGAGCTAATGCTACCACCCACGACTCTGTGTTTATGAAGGACCTTTGCTCACCGTCACTCTCATAAACTGTGTGCAGGGCGAGCACTTGGGGGGCAGGGCCATCAGCCCTCATCCCAAGGGGGAGGAGGGGGCCCCTGCTTCTGGGCGGGTGAGAGCACAGAGGCCAGGAGGCAGCCACTCTTGCCCGCTGCCTGGCCCCGGCCACGTGGCCAACTATAGAAGGTGACAGATCCCGCTAAGGGATGCCACCTGGCACACACAGGGGGGCCGTTCCCATAAATCAACAGTGGGCCCACGTCTCAGGAAGGCTCCTGCAAGCCTCCTGCCTGGGAAAAGAGGAGAAAAAAAAAACAAAGAAGGGGTCAATGGCTGTCCTCCACGACTGAGAACAGGGCCCTGAGGGCAGAGTTAGGGCAAGAACCTCAGGAATCCCTAAACTCCCTAATTCTCACAGGAGAATCCCAGGGCTCTGAACCAAAACCAGGTTCCCTTAAACCCAGTTCCTCTGCCGAGTTTGTGATTATCCAAAACTTTATTCCCTTTCTCGCCATCTACCCATTCTCCTCAAGATGGAGGTGTGTCAAAGGAAAGAGGGGACTGAAACCAAGAAGGGCCCTGTGCGGCCCTCCCAGCACAAAAGCCCCTGTTTCTTGTCTGTAGAAAAAGGCTTTAGTCTCCTAGGTCTTGCCTGAATTCCAAAGAGCAAACTGTGTGTGTGTGTGTGTGTGTGTGTGTGTGTGTGTGTGTGCATGCGCGCACGTGCTCAGTCGCATCTGACTCTTGGTGACCCCATGGACTATGGCCTGCCAGTCTCCTCTGTCCACAGGATTTTCCCAGCAAGAATACTGGAGTGGTTGCCATTTCCTCCTCCAGGGGATCTTCCTAACTCAGGGATCGAACCTGCGTCTCTTGTGTCTCCTGCATTGGCAGGCAGATTCTTTACCACTATGCCACCAGATCAGACTTAAGCAGTTGCTAATTACGGAAGCTAGGGAGCATAGAAACAAAGAAAATGCAGTTAAGAAAAAATAATGACACTGGGTCAGGAGTAAATCAGAGTCCTTCCAGAACTGCCTGGTAGTCCAGTGACGAGCACTCCACTGCAGGGGCTCAGATCTGATCCCTGGTTGGGAAACTAAGATCCTTCATGCCATGTGTGGTGTGGCCAAAAAGAGCGATCTAGTGGGTATATGTGAGTTTTCCTTTAGGAACCAAGGACACCCCGCCCCCCAGGTGGAGAATGCTGACCACATGCTGACCACAAGCACTAGACCCCAGACTGGTTGGAACCAGAAGTTGACAATTGAGATTCCTGCAACATCACCCTGCACCATCAACCAATCAGAAGAAAGTCATGCATCCTTCAGCCCTCCCCACAAATGTGGCCTTTAAAAACACTCCCCTGAAAATCATCAGTGGATTTAGGTCTTTTAATCATGAGTTGCCTGGTCTCCTTGTTTGGCATCTACAATAAATGCTGTGACTTCCTCCACTGCAGCCCGGTGTCAGTAAGTTGGCTTTGCTGCTCTGAGGGCAAGTGAACTTATGTTTGGTTTGGTAACAGAACCCCTAGGGTGGTCGACATGGGTCAGTGCTGCCCAGTCCAGAACAGACAATCCTGTAGTCGCTGAGGAGATGCTGGTTCCCTTGGGAGGATTTGCTTCCGCTCCTGCATCTACACAGCTCCAAGGTGCTCTCCCTGAGAACCACAATGATCTCTTCTGCAAATTCGGTGCAGAGTTAGTTCCTTCTGATCCTTCCAGCTCCTCTTATTCTGAGTCTACGACTGGGCAGAGACTCCCGCTGAAGGCGGGAAGGAAGATGGTCCTAGCACCTCCGAGCGGGGAGAGAGATCCTAGCAGGCATGGAGCCCACCTCCGGCACTTTGTGGATGAGGAGACCTGAGCTGCAGAGATATCACAGACATGTCCAGGGTTAAAGATGAAGCTGAGGGCAGGGCCCAGGCTCCTCAGTAGCCTGAGGCAACAAGGCTCCGCTTTGTGGCTGCTTGATTTCTGAAATGGCACTTGCACTGGGAAACAGTGATGCTGAAACAAAGGCTAACAGGTTTCTAGCTTTAAATAGTGATTGGTAAAAATAAGAAAGCCTTCTGCTCCAGCTCTTTAGTGTTGTCCCCACCCCCCACCCCCATCACCTCCTGCAGACAAAGGCGGGAATTAATCACTGCTGTTCACAGAGCAGCACTGTTCATATAGCCTCTCAAAGATGCTGAAGCCTTGGGAGAGGGTGAACATCGACTTCCAACACTGTGCAAACAAAGTGGGGGGAAAGAGAAGGAGAGGCAGGATGGGGTGATAGGAGCCCGGGGAGAGGCCCCGTTCTTAGTCCACGTGGTCTCTTCACCAGCCCAGGGCCAGCCTGGCCGTGTGGACTTGATTGTAACTCTGCAAATTCAGGAGAACCACACATGCTGGGGGGCACCCACCTCCCTCAGGCAAAACCCTTTGCTTTTAGAAAGGCAAAACCTCTTTGGAACACAAATACGGATCTTTCTAAAATGGATGGGAAAGTTGCACAACACTGTGAGTGTGCTAACACCATTGAACTGATATTTATTTAATACAAAGGGTCAAAATGGTAGATTGTATGTTACGTGTATTTTAGCATAGTTTTCTAAATGGGGAAATATCCTAATGGGAATAAAGAAAAAACTGGTCCATGTTTTAAGAGATCTGGCCTCTAGAGAGATGGCACAAGCCCTTGTGCTCCCAGGAGCCTGGAACAGCATTGAGCCCAGAGGGCTGGCCCAGGCGAGCTCTAATTAATGGGGAAACAGTTCTCAGAAGCCATGTTCCAAGGCCACAGTCACTGAAAGGGAAACAACCATCAAAGAGAACTGATTCAGCTTGCCTGAACCCGTATCTAGTAGACACAGACCTTGCCCTGCCAGAACCCCCAGGAAATGCACCTAAGTCTTGTCTGTGTGGTCACAGTGCCAGGTAGGGGTTACAGGAGCACACAGGCAGGACACTGTCATAGAGAGGATCAGATCTGAGGACCTGTGCCGGGAGGGGCCTAGGGCATAAAGTTCATATCACAAAAACTGACTTCAGGAAATACATGATCCAACTTCCTGGCACTTCAGTGGCTAGGACTCCGTGCCTTCACTGCCAGGGCTGGGTTCAATCCAGAGTCAGGGACCTACGATCCCACAGGCCACGCAGTGTAGCCAAAAGGAAAAAAAGAGAGAGAGAGAGAATACATGATTCGATTTACAATAAACAAAAAAGACCTGGAAACAACCAAAATGGCCATCAACAAATGAATGAATAAAGAAGATGTGGTACATATAAACAATGGAACACTACTCAGCCACAAAAAAGAATGAAATAATGCCATTTGCAGCATCATAGATGGACCTAGAGATGATCATACTAGGGAAAGTAAGTCAGACAGAGAAATACAAATATCACATGATATCCTTCACATGCGGAAATCTAAAAGAAGAGTACAACTGAACTTATTTATAAAACAGAGACAGACTCACAGATACAGAAAACATACTTATGGTTACCAAAGGGGAGAAGGGAATGATAAGTTGGGAGCTTGGGGTTAACATGCACACTACCATACATAAAACAGATAACTAATAAGGGCCTACTGTATAGCACAAGGAACTATATTCAGTATCTTGTATTATTATTTAATGTAAGAATTGTTTAAAAGACTATAGATATAGACATATACTAAATATATGTGTGTGTAACCAAATCATTCTGCTGTATACCTGGAATTAACACAGTATTGTAAATCAACTATACTTCAATTTTTTAATCAGTTCCTCAAAAAGTTACCATAGAATTACTTTATGACCCAGGAATTCCACTCCCAGGCATGAGCCCAAAAGAACTGAAGGCAAGAACTCAAACAGATGCCTGTGCCCTCATGTTCACAGCAGCATTATTCACAACAGCCAAAAGGAGGCACAATCCAAGTGTCCATCAATGGGTGAGTGAATAGACAACAGATGGTGTGTATCCAATGGAATACGATTCAGCTGTAAAAAGGAAGTAAATTCTGACACATCCCACAACATGGATGAATCTTGAGGATGTTATGCTAAATGAAATAAGCCATTCACAAAAAGACAAACGTCGTATGATTCCATTCACATGTGGTGCCGAGAGCAATGACATTCACAGAGGCAGGAAGGAGATGAGGGGTTACTAGGGACTGGGGAAGGGGGAATAGGGAGTCAGTGTTTCATGGGGATAGAGTTTCTATTCAGGATGATGAAAAACTTCTGGAAGTGAATAGTGGTGATGGTGCACAACCTTGTGAATATACTTAAGTTCTGTCGCTCAGTTGTGTCAGACTTTCTGTGATCCCAACCGCAGCACATCAGGCCTCCCTGTCCATCACCAACTCCCAGAGTTCACCCAAACTCAAGTCCATTGAGTCGGTGATGCCATTAAACCATCTCATCCTCTGTCGTCCCCTTCTCCTCCTGCCCTCAATCTTTCCCAGCATCAGGGTCTTTTCAAATGAGTCAGTTCTTCACATCAGGTGGCCAAAGTATTGGAGTTTCAGCTTCAGCATCAGTCCTTCCAAAGAACACCCAGGACTGATCTCCTTCAGAATGGACTGGTTGGATCTCCTTGCAGTCCAAGGGACTCTCAAGAGTCTTCTCCAACACCACAGTTGAAAAACATCAATTCTTTGGCGCTCAGCTTTCTTTATGGTCCAACTCTCACATCCATACATGACTACTGGAAAAATCATAGCCTTGACTAGACGGACCTTTGTTGACAAAGTAACGTCTCTGCTTTTTAACATGCTGTCAAGGTTGGTCATAACTTTCCTTCCAAGGAGTAAGTGTCTTTTAACTTCATGGCTGCAATCACCATCTGCAGTGATTTTGGAGACCCCAAAAATAAAGTCAGCCACTGTTTCCACTGTTTCCCCATCTATTTCCCATGAAGTGATGGGACCGGATGCCATGATTTTGGTTTTCTGAATGAATATACTTAGTGCCACTGAATTGTATACTTAAAATCATCAATTTCATGTATGTATATTTTACTACAGTTAAAAACAATTCTTCAGGTACTTAATTCCTCAGCAGAAAAACCCACTTCACTTCCAGGTTTGCTTCAGGCCTCCACAGGCTGGGAGAAGCGACAAGCAAGAGTGTTGGGTGAACTTCTGATTCTTGCAGGAGCACACCAGATTTCCAGATCACTTTGTCCACTGGAGAAACAATTAAATCCTGGAGACAATAGAAACACCATGAAGCTGACCAGCGAGAGAGGTAACAGAACATTTGAGCATCTCAGCTGCTCAACAGTCGTTAAAATGGGCAGACTGATGGGTTTTAGCTTTATCAGCCTCTTTGGGCAAAGAAACAGGAACAAAGGCCTGCCCCCACAACCACCACTGCGACAGGCGCCCAACAGGAGCCCCTGCCTGCAGGGATGCCTGCCCTTGGGGCTACACTTCCTCTCGCCCAGAAGCATACACAGCACAGCAGCACATGTGACAACGACCTTGGCAGCTGACAAGGCAAGGCCAGCGCACACCCCAGCCTGGCCACCGGACTTGCAGCCTAGATTCCCAGGGAAACTCCAGCCAAGCCTGTGGTGCCAGGTGGTCCCAGACGCGCCCACCTGCCTCTTGGCACAGGTAAACGGATGCTGGCAGCCCCTCTCACTACTGTGACCCCCTCCCCATCACCCCCTCCACCCCCTGCCCCCTGCCCCTCTTCTGTCCACAGCTCTGCCTTCTTGCCATTTCCTGGGAGCCCCCCACCTCTGCTCTCCTTCCCCAGCCCCCCATGGACTGGACATTCTTTGTGTGACCAGGTAACCCTTCTCATCCTTTTGACCTCAGCCCCAGAGGCATTTCCTCAGGGAAGCTTTCTCTGACCCCAAATCTAACCCAGGCCGTTCTGTAATTACCCTTTTATAAACCTGCTTCCTGGCTTTCAGAGCACTTAAATCGCCGGTTTTTGAATTATACATTTATTAGTGGGATGATTTGAATAATATCTCTATCCTTCACTAGACAATAAACACCCAGACAGCAGAAAACATATCTGGTAATATTCATCATAATCCCAGCATCTCATACATTGGAAGGACTCGAAATTGTTTTTGAATGAATAGCTTAGACTTGGGGTTTGTCTCAATTTTGCCTCTTGTTCTGGGCCCTTTGTCAGCCACTGACCTTGCTGAGGAGAAGGCAATGGCACCCCACTCCAGTACTTTTGCCTAGAAAATCCCATGGATGGAGAAGCCTGTTAGGCTGCAGTCCATGGGGTCGCTAGAGTCGGACACGACTAAGCAACTTCACTTTCACTTTTCACTTTCATGCATTGGAGAAGGAAATGGCAACCCACTCCAGTGTTCTTGCCTGGAGAATCCCAGGGACAGGGAAGCCTGGTGGGCTGCCATCTATGGGGTCGCACAGAGTCGGACACGACTGAAGTGACTTAGCAGCAGCAGATCTTGCTGAAATATAGTTTTTGTAACAAAGCAACTTGTACCCTTTTAACATTTAAAACTGAGTAGCATCTTTCCTTTCCAGTGAAACAAAAAGAAAATTGAAAAATAACCAAGAACAAAATTACAATAGAGAATGTCAATTGCAAATAAGATCCTACATGTCCTGCTGCTTCTCCCATCGAGTGGCTGGGCTCGAGCTATCATTAGGAGAGAATTTTATTTTAAAAGTGCCATCTGAAACTGCAAGGATGTCTGTTAAACATCACAATTCCCAGGGCTCTTAAAAGGACCAAATAAAATCAATATATGGTACTTCCCTGACAGTCCAGTGGTGAGGACTCTCTGCTTCCACTGCAGGGGACACGGGTTCCATAGCTGGTGGGGGAACTAAGATCCTGTGTGCCACAAGGTGTGACCAAATATATAGACAGATAGATAGATCCCCTGGAGGAGAGCATGGCAACCCCCTCCAGTATTCTTGCCTGGAGAATCCCATGGACAGAGGAGCCTGGCGGGTTATTATAGTCCATAGAGTTGCAGAGTCAGACACAACTGAAGTGACTTAGCATGTACATACACACGCACATACACACGCACATACACACACACAACAAACATACAAATGATTAGGTACTGTAAACCAGGTACTACGCAAGGTGCTTCCAAGACATTCTCTCATTTAATCCTTGCCCTAGAACTAAAAAGAAGGTATAATTGTCTGAATTTTACGTTTGAAGAAATTAAAGTCCTTAAAAGTTCAAGAAATTTGCTTCCACTCCACTTGAGAAATACAAGACTGGAATTCAGGTCTCTCTGACTTCAGTGTCCATATTCTCCTGACCCCAAGACTCCGGATCTTCCCAGGGTGCACCTCCAGCACTGTCCTGGAACCAACCAGCTGCTGGCCATCTAGAATCCAGGAGGGAATGTAGAGGGTCTCTGCTTTCCACGTCCATCCCAAACTCACTAGAAGTTTGGAATGCAAAGCACTGCATTCCCTAGTATAAGGGCAGCTGAGCAAGGACCCGGATCTCCTGGGGAAACCCAGTTCTGCAGAGCATCCCAATTCCGCCACTGTGCCAGCATCTCCCTGACTCCAGTGAAGGGGCCACTCACCTCATGTCACCAAGATCTGCTTCAGTTCATGTTCCCTTACCCTGCCCTCCACTCCCTGGTGTGAGGTTCAAACAGCCCTCAAGTGTCTATAAGATCACGCAGTGAGAGGTTGACACTAAAGGAAGCTCTCTTTCAATTTACAAACAGTTTTTAAAAAGTGATCTTTCAACCTAAGACAAAATCCAGCTTTAAATTTTTGCCACTGTCTCCAGATCCAAAAGTACTATTTCCTAAGTATTTTAATAGACCCGCACTTAGTCCACTTTGGAATAGATGTACAGTTTCCATTCTGCTCTTTGGAAGGCCTTCCTGTGTTTATGGCAAGTTGTTTTCAATGTCAGTCACAGAAGGAGCAGAAAAACCCTCAGTGTTCAGTGCACCGTCTGGTGGTGTGTGCAGGTGTGTCCTTAAAATACCTCTCGAGAGTAGTGATGAAGAGTGACAGCCCAGGGCTTCCCTGGAGGCTCAGTGGATGAAGATCCACCTGCCAGTGCAGGAGACACAGGTTCAATCCCTAGTCCAGGAAGATCCCACATGCCTTGGAGCAACTAAACCCATGTGCCACAACTCGTGAACCGGTGCTCAAGGGCCTGTGAGCTGCAACCACTGAGCCTGCATGCCACAACTACTGAAGCCCATCAACAAGAGAAACCACGGCAATAAAGCAGCCCTTTGCTATTGTTCAGTCACTCAGTCGTGTCAGACTCTCTGCCACCCCATGGACCGCAGCATGCCAGGCTTCCCTGTCCTTCACCATCTCCTAGAGCTTGCTCAAACTCAGGTCCATTGAGTTGGTGATGCTATCCAACTATCTCATCCTCTGTCATCCCCTTCTCCTGCCCTCAATCTTTCCCAGCATCAGGGTCTTTTCTAATGAGTCAGCTCTTTGCATCAGGTGGTCAAAGTATTGGAGCTTCAGCTTCAGTACCAGTTCTTCCAAAGAATATTCAGGTTGATTTAAGACTGACTGATTTGATTTCTTTGCAGTACAAGGGACTCTTAAGAGTCTTCTCCAATACCATAGTTCAAAACAATTCTTTGGTGCTCAGCTTTATGGTGCAACTCTCACATCCATACATGACTACTGGAAAACCCACAGCTTTGACTGTACAGACCTTTGTTGGCAAAGTGATGTTTCTGCTTTTTAATATGCTGTCTAGGTTTGTCATAGCTTTTCTTCCAAGGAGCAAGCGTCTTTTAATTTCATGGCTGCAGTCACTGTCTAAGTGATTTTGGAGTCCAAGAGGTCTGTCACTGTTTCCACTGTTTCCCCATCTATTTGACCTGAAGTGATGGGACTGGATGCCATGATCTTCGTTTTTTGAATGTTGAGTTTTAAGCCAGCTTTTTCAGTCTCCTCTTTTACTTTCATCAAGAGGTTCTTTAGTTCCCCTTTGCTTTCTGCCATAATGGTGGTGTCATCTGCATATCTGAGGTTACTGATATTTCTCCCGGCAATCTTGATTCCAGCTTGTGCTTTATCCAGCCTGGCATTTTGCATGTTCTTTGTATGTAAGTTGCACCACAATGAAGAGTAGCCCCAGCTCACCACAAAAAGAGAAAGCCCACACGCAGCAATGAAGACCCAGTGCAACCAAAAATAAATATTAATTGAAAAAAAAATTGACAACCAGAAAAAAATAAAACTGAAAAACAAATTTTTTGAAGTGACAACCAGAAGAGGTTCCACTCTTGTTTTCTAGGGCCCTAAGATTAATTACTCTAAACAAAAAATACCCCAAAAAAAGTCAAAATAGTAAGAGCTTGATGATTATGTTTTGAATGTGTAACCAGGTTGTGAGTGGGTAGCTATTTTAAATATACACATACGAAGTTTACTTTCTGCAAAGAGACATTTCCAACTCCTACTCCAAGCTCAAGGAAATTAAAACACCACACACACAGACACTCGTCTCATCCGTATTTTCACCAAAGATAATGAACAGAGTAGACAAATCAAGTTGACAGGTAATTTACCATTAACTGTTTGATTTCATCAGTCTAGCCACAATGCATTATGAACCAGGAAAATTAGACAAGTCAAGAGGCTGATAGTATCAGTGTTTAATGTTTATTTTCCATTACCTGGCAGCACAATTATTCTCAGTAAAATATAATCATTCTCTAAGAAAAAAAACTTGAAGCAGTTTGGCTAATAAAATAGTACTATTACAATTTCAAGCAGACTCAGCTACTTGGAGAAAGAGTCTGTGTGCCTTTTATTGATGACCATGGTGACAACTGGAAAACCATGCAGATTTATCCCTCTGTTTAGGTGAAATGAAGGGAAACAGGACATTCTCCACACAAATAACTGCCATACCCACTAAATGAGAGCTGCTTTTCTCTTTCCCTTTTGAATGTCATGCAGAATGTCGTCATTTTTAAACGAGTTGACAGTTCTGTGCAGGTTATCACATCCCAAAGCAACAGAGGACAAAGTTGCTAAAAACCTTACATCAATATTTGACATAAATAAATGTCACGCTTACTCTGGTGCCCTAAGCCCAGGTATAAACTCATCCAAAATGATGGCGGGCTCCCCCTGCCTATCAGACTTTCCAGAAATTGAGTTTTCAAAAATTGTTGGTTTGAGATGAGCTTCACACACAAACATTCCTGTCATAAGGGGAAATCATTCTTCCCAATGCTCTGTTTTGAAAAACCAATGGGATGGAATACAACTTTGAAAACAAGTGTAGATTCCTTGCTCTTCAAATGTAAGTTCAAGGTTCAGAATTTTTACCATTTGTGGCCCTTATGACCAGCTACCAAACAAAGCAGCTGAGAATACAAGAAAAGTTTCAAGATAATGTCTTCTTAGAAGTAGAAAGATAATAATTTCAAGAGCATCAATGCCAAAAGAGGGAAAAGGCAGTTTCTAAGACTTAATAAGGTCCATCCTAGCTCTGTTTACCACAGATATGCTGAGGGCAGCATATTCAAAAGCAGAGACATTACTTTACCAACAAAGGTTCACCTAGTCAAGGCTATGGTCTTTCCTGTGGTCATGTATGGATGTGAGAGCTGGACTGTGAAGAAGGCTGAGCGCCGAAGAATTGATGCTTTTGAACTGTGGTGTTGGAGAAGACTCTTGAGAGTCCCTTGGACTGCAAGAAGATCCAACCAGTCCATTCTGAAGGAGATCAATCCTGGAATTTCTTTGGAAGGAATGATGCTAAAGCTGAAACTCCAGTACTTTGGCCACCTCATGCGAAGAGTTGACTCATTGGAGAAGACTCTGATGCTGGGAGGGATTGAGGGCAGGAGGAGAAGGGGACGACAGAGGATGAGATGGCTGGATGGCATCACTGACTTGATGGGTGTGAGTCTGAGCGACCTCCGGGAGCTGGTGATGGACAGGGAGGCCTGGTGTGCTGCAGTTCATGGGGTCGCAAAGAGTCGGACACGACTGAGTGACTGATCTGATCTGATCTGATATGAGAAGGGAGGGGGGGGGGAATAATAATAGTAATAAAGCTGTAGCAAGGGCTTCAGTGTACAGAAAACACAGCACCTGCAGGGTGGGGACGAATGAAACAAGAGGGAGGAACATGTGTCATTTCTCATTCACCCTCCACTTGCTAGTTGAGCACCCATTGATTCTTACATGAAACACATCACTTCATGTTTGCTCTTGTCTTTACTCCTTTATTCACTTTTTTCCTGGATTATAGATTGGTCTTTCCCTTCTTACTTTCTAACAGATCTTTAAATATTAGGGAGATTAGCCCTTCATCTATAACAGATTGTGGTAATCATGAAAGAATAGTAAAAGAATATACAGCTAATAGCTATAGTAAGAGAAGTGAAATATTGAAAACTACTAGAGACAAAAGGTGGGGAAGGCAATGGCACCCCACCCCAGTACTTTTGCCTGGAAAATCCCATGGACGGAGGATCCTGGTAGGCTCCAGTCCATGGGGTCGCTAAGAGTCGGACACGACTGAGCGACTTCACTTCCACTTTTCACTTTCATGCATTGGAGAAGGAAATGGCAACCCACTCCAGTGTTCTTGCCTGGAGAATCCCAGGGACGGGGGAGCCTGGTGGGCTTCCGTCTGTGGGGTCGTGCAGAGTCGGACACGACTGAAGCGACTTAGCAGCAGCAGCAGAGACAAAAGGAGGGGAAAAAACACCATTCCATGTTTATGGCTGTGAAGAATTTTTAGGAACTGAGGACAAGAGATCAAATGTTACGACAAAAGTTTATTACTTCACCAACACGATAACTGAAAACATTAAGGACTTTGGCATACTTTCTTCTCATTCTCTGTAACAGTGGCATTAAATTTTCACTTGCAGAGTGTATGTAGTCATTAAGGACTATATACCCTCCTGTTGGTCCTCACTGAGTCTTATTTCTACGAGCAGTTAAATGTTTAATGCACAACAACTAGTCCTTACGCTGATGTTTCCGAGACATTTTGGTAGCCTGAATCTGTAATCTAAACTTCTGTAATTGGTCCTAAAAGACGGGATCATGATAAGAGTCTTGAATTCTTAAATGCAGATGACATTCTTAAATGCAGATGACAATGTGTGCCTTCAAAGTTGGATAGAAAAATCCCTTAACTGACTCATTGCTTGAGAATCTTAAATACATTGCTTTCATTTGCATCTGGTATAATGTGTTACTGTTGAAAATTCTGATAATCTAATAATTTCCTTTACAAGTCACATGTCATTTCAAACAGATGCCCCAAAGGTTTGCTTTTCCTTACAATCCAGTAATTCCATTAGAATGTCTTATTGATGGTTATCTTAGATTATTAGTTATACTGATATTAGTTTTATGTTAGCTATACTAATGTTATTTGATAGTCTCTAATTTCTTTTCTAACTTAAGGAAAGTACTCCTGAAATATTTTTAATGTCTTTTACTTGCCCTTTGTTTCTGTATGAACTCCTATTGATTCTGTATTTGACCTTTTTATCTACCTCCATTGTCACTTTAAAAATTTTTTTCACATCTTTTAAGGCATTCTGTTTTATTTATTTGCACTTATGTTTCTATTTATGGTTCTGAAACATTTTAAATTCTGTCCTGAGTTCTGTCATCTTAGGTTCCGTAATTCTGATTTGATGTTTACTTTCATGTCTTATTTCTTAAAAACCTTGAGTTCATGTTGAAATAAAAGATTACAGTTTTCTTTATGGGCATGTGTTTCTGGAATGCATCTATTTGCATAGGGATGCTACTATACTAATTCTTTTTTTCCTCACAATTTCTTAAGAGATTTGGCTTTGATGCTATTATTTTGCTCATTTTAAGGTAAAAGTAATCTTCCTGAACTTTTGGACTAAGGATTCAAGAAAGGTTCATTACCTTATCAGATTCATTCTGGTGTTGTTTCTGAATTGTGTTTAACATTATGGAAGAGCAGGGGAGGGAGCTGTGTGCTGAATTTTGGAGGGGGCTAGGCTCCTTCACGGGGAAGGCAATGGCACCCCACCCCAGTACTTTTGCCTGGAAAATCCCATGGACAGAGGATCCTGGTAGGCTCCAGTCCATGGGGTCGCTAAGAGTCGGACACGACTGAGCGACTTCACTTTCACTTTTCACTTTCATGCATTGGAGAAGGAAATGGCAACCCACTCCAGTATTCTTGCCTGGAGAATCCCAAGGACGGGGGAGCCTGGTGAGCTTCCGTCTACGGGGTCGCAGAGAATCGGACACGACTGAAGCGACTTAGCAGCAGCAGCAGGCTCCTTCAACCAGCAGCTGGCTGAGGAGCAAAAAGCTCAGCAGAATTCTCTGAATTCAGTAATCTACACCAATCAACGTACAGCCCAATCAGATCAGATCAGATCAGTTGCTCAGTCGTGTCCGACTCTTTGCGACCCCATGAACTGCAGCACGCCAGGCCTCCCTGTCCATTACCAACTCCCGGAGGTCACTCAGACTCACACCCATCGAGTCAGTGATGCCATCCAGCCATCTCATCCTCTGTCGTCCCCTTCTCCTCCTGCCCCCAATCCCTCCCAGCGTCAGAGTCTTCTCCAATGAGTCAACTCTTCGCATGAGGTGGCCAAAATACTGGAGTTTCAGCTTTAGCATCATTCCTTCCAAAGAAATCCCAGGGCTGATCTCCTTCACAATGGACTGGTTGGATCTTCTTGCAGTCCAAGGGACTCTCAAGAGTCTTCTCCAACACCACAGTTCAAAAGCATCAATTCTTCGGCCCTCAGCCTTCTTCACAGTCCAGCTCTCACATCCATACATGACCACAGGAAAGACCATAGCCTTGACTAGGCGAACCTTTGTTGGCAAAGTAATGTCTCTGCTTTTGAATATGCTATCTAGGTTGGTCATAACTTTCCTTCCAAGGAGTAAGCGTCTTTTAATTTCATGGCTGCAGTCACCATCTGCAGTGATTTTGGAGCCCAGAAAAAGAAAGTCTGACACTGTTTCCACTGTTTCTCCATCTATTTCCCATGTAGTGATGGGACCAGATGCCATGATCTTCGTTTTCTGAATGTTGAGCTTTAAGCCAACCTTTTCACTCTCCACTTTCACTTTCTGCAATTCAACACCAGCAGCCACTGAGCTCAGGATGGTCCTGTCTCCCTCCTCCACCATCACGCTCACAGAGCCTGAGTCAGAGAGGAAAAAGCTGCAGACCCCCTTCACCAACCCACGTTCTGGAGAGTGCTGAGCCAGTATCTCACCTTTGACCCTAGGTAATAGATATTCACTAAAGAGAAAAAAAAAAAGCATGGCAGTTTGATTGCTGGGACTTCTTGGCTCCATCTCCCCTGCCCACCCTGAAGGCTCCATCTCCCCTGCCCACCCTGACCTAGACAATCTTCTTGATCCACTGTCCCTATCCTGCCCAATTTTGATTCCACTCCCAGCAACCCTTCTTCAATGAGAGGCCTTGCCCTGGAAGGGACTTCTGACAAGTTAGTTTTGAGAATTCCTAGCGGAGAATGATTCAGCCCCTCCAATCCTGGTGGTTACACTGCGGTCCTCTGTCCTTGGGTCTGTCAGATGCTATTCTATAGTCTCTTTCCTGCTCCTCTCACAGACACCGTATCCTTGCAGATCTTGGAGCAGGTGGAGCTTTATCCAGTCGCTTGTCTTTTGGGGGTTGTGAGGGTATGTTACCTAATTTTGCTGTCGTCATTATGTTGTTGTTTTAATGTGAGAACTGAAAAAACTATGCTGTAACCAGCATCTTCCCAGAATCCTTTCCATGTGTCTTCACAAAGGAGGTATGATGTGGATTACTTATGTGACTGCTAACAACGTTGTTAAATCCACGATTTTCCTGAAACTTTAGCTCATGTTCCACTCCACATTTTACTGCTTCCCACCATGATGATCCATCTGCTGTTTAAACCCAGGCCTCAGCCACTGAAATGATGCTTCATCAAAGCCATCAATATTTCCCGTATTTATCTGACAAACTTGCATAACTTCAACTCAACAAGTACTCAAATTATATATGTCATTCTCAACTCAAGCTACCCAATCACATAGCAATAAATCTCAGCTCAATCTCAGCAAGCTGGCCCGACCAAAACACTAGCAGCTGACCAGAAGGCGTACTCATAATTTATAATAAAACTACTGAAACTGACCATTTCAGTTCACCTACTCAGTAAGGGTTTTACGTCAGAACTAAATATACACCAGTTGTCATAATACCAATATCAAAAACATAAACACAAAAGCAGGGACTCTGTTTCATTCACCATCATATCCCCAAAGGTTAAAGCTCTGTGTTAACAAAACATATTCATATTTATTAAACAAAGTCAATGAATTTGTTGAATGAATAGATGGGATCTTATAAGACTGTTTAAAGTGTCTTCCAAACCTCCTATGCAGTGGGAGATGTTTCAGAGCTGCCTGTTATCTGAAAAAATGACTTCATATCATCTGACGCTGGCTTTGTGGAACTACTGATGCCAACTGAATATGCTCCAGCTGCTTCCAAGAGTGGTTAGACGGGTAAGAAGGTTCAGCTGTTGCTACTGGCCATGCTCAGAATCAATTTGGCTAACATAATAGGTCAGGAGGCGGAACCATAATCAGAGGGTGTCATAAGGTGCAGCCAGGTGTCAGGAATGACACATCTGATCTGATTTCCAACATAAGTGTTGAATTCAGGGAAACTCATAGAACTAAAAATATTGGGACCCGCCCCCCCCATAAAGGGGGGACCACACAGTTGTGCTGGCTTCCACAGAGGCCCTTGATTCCTCTTCAAGTCTACCCGCTCCAGGAAATCTGGATGCCGTGGACACAAGAGCCTCAGGAAGCCCCAATACAGCCTGTGTGAGCAGCCAATCATCTGACAGTCCAAGGCAAACAGCAACTGCTGAGACAGGCCGCGTGCACAGTCACCAGAATGCACGTAACACATAAAAAAGAAGTTTCAATATGTCCCATAAATAAAAATGAACTTAGCTTGAAAACAGATGCCCACAACAGGTAGACAAGCTGTTTCTTCATCAAAAAATATGTGAACATGCCAGAATATGCTTTACTTAAATGCATCATAAAGTTTAAATAGAAATAACATAACTAATTAAGATGCTTCTTCCCTTAGGCTCATCCTTCTGAGCGACTGATCAGCCATCCGGCTGTAGGCATGCACACACATTCTGGGCCTCCATAACCTAAGACTGTGAATGTGAGGTCCCAGTAGGTCTGTCCTGCTTGATCCATCGATGAGACTCAGTTTTACTTAAGTGTTAAGATACCCATTTCTCTTGACCAAATACATAAACAATCTCTCAATGTCCAGGAGGTGGCCCTGAATACCAGGCTGAGTCTCCACTAGTCATGACCCTGACCTGACTTCTGTTCTGACTTCTACTTATGCACAGGCCTTGTTGATAGTTTCCACAGCGTCACATCTCATTCTGATGTCAGTACAGAGTTCATCAACATCACAGGGTTCACAACAACCTGCAGGTCTCACTGCTACTTGCACTGTGAGCCACAACAATTAGAACTACCTAGGGAATTCCTTGGTGGTCCGGAGGTTGAGATCCATACGTTCACTGCATGGAGCATGGATTAGATCCCTGGCTAGGGAACTAAGATTCCACATGCCTCAATTAAAAGTTCCCACATAAAGCAACTAAGACCCCCACAGAGCCAAATTAATAAATTTTTTTAAATATTAAAAGCAAAAACAAGCAAGCAAACAAAACAAGAAAAAACTACCTAGAAGATCTGGCTCCCAGTTAAAATCTTTACCAAAGGCTGTTCTTCTGAAAACACTGGGAGAGGAAATAAAATGAAGGGAAGGGTGGGTTGACGAGAAAAATTAAGAAACCAAACTTTTCTGGATTCATATTGTGGTGGTGCATTAAACAGTTACCTTGTTCTCGACGTGCTCTGTTTATGAGTATCATGAAAGTGCTTTTTGCATTTTTTTTTTTTTCCTGCAGAAGGGAAGCAATGAAGGAAATGAAAGAGTTCATTTAAGTGCCACAGTCACATAAGGCTAATCTGTAAAAGCTCAATCCAGCTGAATACAGTTACAGCCACCCCTGGTCCACAAAATTTCAGTTGAGAAGCCTAATTGAGATTCTTGAGGAGAACTCCCTGCCTTCCGTAGCTACAGAAGGTCTTATTAGCATTCTGGACATCCCGTTCTCTGCCAAGGCCTAGGGCTGACTTTGCAGTGCCTGGGCTCCGGGCTTGTGAATTTTCAACAGATTCTAATCACCGTCATTGTAAGGCTGCTGATCTGGTTTTGCAGCCCCTTTGCTTTTTCTTTTTCGGTTTCAAACTGAAGTTGCAGGTAACATGATTGTATTAGTTATGCTGGAATACCATTTAAAAACAAAACAGAAACAGTGCCCCACCTCAGGGACTGTAACAAATACGCTGAACTCACTAATTAAAACACCTCGGTCTCAAACTAGGCATGCTTTCTATAAAGGAGGATCGTTAGTGCAGACGCTAGAGTTGAGAGACCAGGAAACTTAATAACATCTTATTTTCTACCCATTTTCAACTCTATATGGATGCAATATTGGAGTAGTTGACTTTTATAAGACCAATGAGAGGATGATATCCATCCGACTGTTCTTATTTCTTTTTCACTAAAGAGACATGTTGTAGGTTCCTCTATGTATTTCTTCTAAATGCTTAAGATGTTGGAGAAATCAGTGTCGTAAAAAACAGCATGTGTAAATATTTAATCAGAAGCCTCTCCCACGAACTGAGAAAAAAATCTCGGGGCACAATTATGGAATAACCTTTTTTTCCTCTCATTGCTATCTTAATATTTAATATTACAGGTTTATAAATAACCATGGGATAAAATTAAAATAGTACAAAGGTCTCCAGGTATCTACCATTATTATTATTGATGAGTTTTCATTTGTATGTAAGCAATGACACATTCAGGCTTCCCTGGTGGCTCAATGGCAAATAATCCACCTCCCAATGCATGACACACGGGTTTGATTCTTGGGTCAGGAAGATCCCAGCAGAAGGAAATGGCAACCTACTCCAATATTCTTGCCTGGGAAATCCCATGAACAGAGAAGCCTGGCGTGATGCAGTCCTCTGGGTGCCAAAACGTTGGACAGGACTTAGCAACTGAACGGTATACATACACATATATGTGTGTATGCATATATAACACAACTGTCTATGTCCAAAGTTTGGCTGAATTATTCCATTTGTGCTTTTCATGTAAGAGAAAAAAATCTATAGGTTTGCCTCTACCTAAAAGGTAACAATGCTTTTTTTCTTAATTAACTTTTTCTAAAGTAAAAGGCAAAATTTCTTAACGACAGTAAAATTTAAATAGTATTTTCTTGTATTGAAATAGAACAACATACTTGAATATACTTTTTTCTTTCCATTTCCAACTATTTTTTTTTAAATGACACTCTGAAGGAAAGTCTATTAGTAAATGAAATTTCACTGACAATTTATTTCAGCTTTTAATATATTTTCTACTAAAAATCAAGCTATCAAGACAGGAAAAATTACTGGTTTTGTTATGACAAAACAAGTGAGAATTTTTAATTCACAGAGGATGAAAACACAAGACATTGATCTCATTGTACATACAATATTACAATAAGCTGATTAGCCATGGACTATTAAAACATTTAAGACTTCACATACACACGTGTACTTTGAAACAAGAAACACAGGACAATTTTATTCTTTGATATGTTGTAACTACCAAGAGAAAGAACATCACTGATTTGCATCTAATTGTTTTCCTGGCATACAATTGCTACATAGGCCAGGCCTAGGGCATACTGTATATGGTTATGGACATCTTTAGGCAAATATAAACATTCTTATCTGGGGGATTTTTCTCCCTGCCCAAGACAATCTGCTTTCCCACTGCTGTCAAATAGCTTAGTTTGTTATCAATTTAATAAGATCACAACCACAAACAATACTTTTACCACAAAACTCAGGCGAGGGGTTTTTAGACAGGTCATACAAAAAATATTTGTTCCCAAGAAAACAAATCTTTAAATTGTAAATGTGATCCTAAGAAAAAGAGTCTTGGTTACAAATCATTCACTTTCAAATACTGATGAAGAAACAGAATTGGGGGAGGTGGGGGCGCAGGGCGGGTGGAGAGGGCAGTAGTGTGGTGGGGAGCAGGAAAGGCGTGAAATGAGGGAGACGTATTTGCCACAGGAAATACCGGATTCACTCGATTTTTTAAAAAATGAGGTATTATAAAAAGTGTGCCAGTAAATGCAAAAACAAAACAAAATTAAAAACCAAAATGCACATTTCCAATGGAAAAAAATCTCTAAACCTCTTATAGTTTTCTTTATTCGGATTAGACATTTCATTTACAGCAGTTAATCTAGAAAAATACATTTTAAAAAAATCTTCAGCAGACCATGCTCTCTGTAACAAAACCTTCCAAACCCTGTTTTATTATACAAACCGATCTACATTAGTAATGTAAAAAGAAATTCTCAGATTTAGCAATGTCATTTTCGATCTGATCTAATTTACATATGGGTTTCCACTATTCATACTGCAGAGTTAGAATTCTGTAATAAATTTTTTTCTAATGTATTCTGTACATATTAAATAATCTAAAAGGTTCCTCTTGTAGTGCATTTACCATTTCACAAGTCTATTCAGCATTTTTCCAGTACCATTTGCATTACAGTGATTTGCTGTAAATGTAATTAAAATCTAAAAGTGCACACAGTTAACTTCCTCAAATAACGGCCTGTTTCTGGAGGAAACCTAATGTTCATGGAGAAGAGTTACCAGTATCGTGATTAGAAACAAGGGGTTAGAATGTAGTCTGAGACTATAGAACACAATTATATACATGAGCTAAAGGACAGTCTTCAGCCTGAACTTACATCAAAGAAAGTTGGTTTCTCCACAGGGTCATACCAAGCACTCAATATGGCACTAGAGAGAATTAGGATTGTTAGCTACAAGTCAGTGTAGTATAGACAGCCCCCAAAATACCCTGAACTGGCTTATGCTAAATTCAACTCTAGTATATCACAGTGTTTTAAGTACTATTAGTGTGCTGCTGTGTTACACAGTGAAGACAGCCAGCCTTCAACAAGGGATGGTGTCTGGGTTGTAATGAGTCCTAGCACTCAGACTGCCACTGCATGCAGAAACCCTGGAAAAGAAATACACAGGTTTCGAAACAGACGTACTTCACTTTGTTTTAAATGCCCAGGAGCGTTTTCAAAATAATGATTGTAAGCGTTGTTCTATCAAGTAATGAACCTATCAAATCATGAGAAGAAATTCTACGTTATCCAGTTTAAGGAGAAAAAAATGTATTCTTACCAAATTATCCAGTGTATATGACTGGTTAGAATTGCAAGTTTTGATTTTTTTTTTTTAAACTCAAATTCAGAGTGTAAAACGCAAACATTCAGGATAAAATTAATTCAAAGGTACACACAGGTTTATCAACTTGCAACAAAGCAGCAAATATGAGGGCCTAACACACATCTGGACTCTTCCGTTCCCTTCTGATCCCTCAGAAAAGTGCAAAATCAAAGAGTCACTGCTTGGTCCAAACATAAGATACGTCA
Organism: Tragelaphus eurycerus; assembly: GCA_935064755.1. Taxonomy (NCBI): domain Eukaryota; kingdom Metazoa; phylum Chordata; class Mammalia; order Artiodactyla; family Bovidae; genus Tragelaphus; species Tragelaphus eurycerus. Next base: position 155,623 of record CAKXYN010000335.1, on the reverse strand, counting down.
GGTACAAGGACTGGAATCTGATGAAATCCAGCTTCTATTCCACAGGTTGTCTTCCGTAAGTGTCAGCGTCCAAAGATGGAATTTATCTCAAGAAGAATTAATTCTACGATCTGATTCTGGTAGACAGTATGGACCGCTATGTTACCAGTCTCCTTCTCTGGCTTGAGCAGAGTGGGACCAAAAACAATCGCTATGCTCTGATAGGTCATTCGGTTTTTTTCTCCATTTTCTATAACTCTAAGAGGAAAATAAAATTGTTAAAAGAGAAAATTTAAAAACTGGGGAAATTCTTCAGTGTTTATAAACAGTTTGCACTCAAAGAGAAATAATGCTCGTTTCCCTAAGGTACATATAAACTATTTAACCAAAAAGAATTCACTCTGAATAATATGGAAAATTTTCTTTTGGATAAACTTAGGTGACAGGTATAATTGAACACCTGCTATAATTCAAATAACAATGATTCCCCCACTGAAGTGACAGGGAAATCTCATTAGAGCACAGAGAATAAACTTTGAATTTTACTCATTTTTGCTATTAAAAAAAAAAATCTCATGCTGTGATCACTTATTTTAGTAAACTGGTCGTCTTCCTAGCCGAAGTTTTAGAGTAACTATATGGTAATTTAGACCTAATTATCCCGACTTTAAGGTAACTGAATATTCCTCACTTAATAACCAATCTCATCTCCATAATAATTAACTTGAGCAACTATTTCTGAACACTTACTATATGCTAGGCATTATATATTAATAAAAGTTTCACATATAAAATTAACTTTAATGTATTCTTTATACCAAACCGTGTTAACTACAAGGAACTGGGGCTCAGAGACATTATCTTTCTTATGTTACAAAGACAGCAGAACAGCAAAGCTGGGCTCTGAACCTGGGTCTGGTCGCCTGGCCCTGGGGGTCCCACACCACATAGCATACCTGTGCACTTCTCTGACCTTCTTTTTCCCCAATTACTCCTTCTCTCCCGCCATGAGACTCTTACCTTTTGAGATGTCTGAACAGAATCTGCATTGTGTCCTGATTTGGCTTTGGCAACTGTTTGATCAGGTCCTTCACAGCAGAGACACGCTGTCGTGGCTCTTGTTCTGAAAAAAAAAAAAAAAAAAAAAAACAAGTGGAGAGTCTGCATGAAACTGAAAGCGAGACAGGGTGTTTTGGAACCTGGTATTTGGTGATACGCAGTGACATCTGGTGGTCACATTTAAAATTTCTGGAGTGAAGCGATTCTTTGAAAAAAACTTTCAAGTAAGATCAAAAGGAATTGCAGTAGCTTAATCCGTATGTACAGAGGGTTTTCAACATCTGGGGGGAAAACTGAGTGCAACTACATACTTACTAATTGCATTAACAAAATCATTAAAATGATTAAATGTAAAGAGAGGTTCCGGTAATTCTCGAAAAAACATTTTGAGGGCTCCAGTGATGACATGAATATCTTCCCATTTACTATCCTTCAACTCCAATTTCTCATCTGCAAAACAGAAGGAATAGGAAATTCTTGGAAATTATTTTAAACCAAATCTACAGTATGAGTGATTCTTCTGTATGTAACAACAGGGAATATGACCTCACCGTGATTGACCGCAAACCTCAGCTTCTGGATCACTGCTAGGTTGCCACTAACTCTGTAAATCCCATCAACATCCAGCCCTAAGAGACAAATGACAATAATTCAAGATTGAAGTTCTTGTTGGCCTCATCTACAGATGCTTTCATGTCTTAGAATTCTTATTAGCATTTAGCCTAAAATAAAATTTCTCTTTTCCTCTCAATGGCTTTTTATAGCTACTTGGCAGGGTAAGAGGAGTGGAGATTCACTCTGAATTGTTTGGTAAACAGCAACAAATCTACTTTATCATGCAGACTGTGGATCGCCTCACAGAAATCATCTCAACCTTGAAATACTAACAATTGATGATAAACTTCAACAAACACTTGAGGATAAATCAAACAGCAAAGAAAGCTGGTAGATAAAATCAGCCTACCCATTTCTTCGTATATCATTTGATAGTGTAAATGTACGTATTAAGGCACTCTCTAAAAAATGTTTGTCAAATTACTGCTGTTGTTCAGTTGCTAAGTCGAGTCCAACTCTTTGTGACCCCATGGACTGCAACACACCAGCCTTCCCTGTCCTTCACTGTCTCCCAGAATTTGCCCAAATCCATGTCCATTGAGTCAGTGATGCTATCTAACCACCTCATCTTCTGCTGCCTTCCTCTTCTACTACTGCCCTCAACCTTTCCCAGCAATTACGGTCTTTTCCAACACGTAGCTCTTCGCATCAGGTGGCCAAAGTATTGGAGCTTCAACATTAGTCCTTCCAATGAATATTTAGGGTTGATTTCCTTTAGGACTGACTGGTTTGATCTCCTTGCAGTCCAAGGGACTCTCAAGAGTCAGTGTTTATAATAAACTTAATATGAAGTTAAAGTGTTACTCGCTCAGTCATGTCCTACTGTTTCTGACCCCCACAGATTGTAACCCATGAGGCTCCTCTGTCCACGGAATTCTCCAGGCAAGAATACTGGAGTGGGTAGCTATTCCCTTCCTCCAGGGGATCTTCCTGACCCAGGAATCAAACCTGGGTCTCCTGCATTGCAGGCAGATTCTTTACCATCTGAGCCACCAGAGAAGCCGAATAAACTTAATACAAGACAGCAACTAAAATGATGGTTCTATAAGAAGAATTGATAATTTGAGAGAGCTATTAATTTCTTTTATTATGTAGAATAGAATCATTTGAAATTCACACAATGAAATCCCCCAAAGTTCAAATATTCAATAAATGATGATGCACATATTAACATTATCTAATGTGCTTATTATTCGTTTAACTTCCAGTAAAGGCAAGGACCATGGCTTCTCTATTGTAGGGCTGATAAAGATCAGACAAGAGATCCGTAAGCAGCAGTAATTACATTTTATGCAAACATTTTCATTACACAAGAATTTTTTAATGTCATACTGATGTAAGTTAATGTGACTGCAGTCAAGATACTGTTATTTTAAAAGCTAGTATAAATAACACTAATAAATAACATGCTAAAATTAACCAAAACAGAAATTAATTTAAGTCTTCTTTTACAAGAAATGATATAAAGAGGATTTGTCTATTTGGACACTTTATAGTTGACTTAGCAGTTTTGGAAGGTCATCTCATTTTTATTATAAACAGAAGAAACTTTCTCTTGGTAAGTAAACACCATCTCCAATACTGTCCAATCATTTCTTAAACACAGTTTCACAATCACCACTTTCATTTTAAGCAAATGTCAACTCCAAATGGCTTCAAGGAATACCATATCCTTAATCAACCCTAAGTACTGAACATTCAACAGATGACTGCAAAGCTCTTAATTTGAAACAGTACAAAAGAGTAAGTTTTTCTTTTTTTTTTTGCAAAACATGCTTTTCTTGACAACTTACAACTAAAAACTTCTGGTTCCAACACTCAAAATCAAAAATCCTAGGGGTTTGAATGGCAAAACAGTGGGCTGGTGTGCTTAACATTTAAAAAAATTTTTTCTTACCATATTGCTCGACATGTTCAATGCATAATTTCACAAATTTTGGCACTGTGCTATTCTCTCTCTGACACAGATTAGAAAGATTGGCTCCAAATACCTGATCTGGAAGAGATTTTAAGAAATAACAGTTCACAAAGTGGCTAAACCACTGGGAGCGCAACAGGAGGTATCCTTGCAGAGGTGCACTTCACCACGACACATGCCCGTCTGATCTGTACTTGGCTGACTGCTTCCAATTGTACTTCACCACATGGTTTTCCTTCTTCATGAAGCTCCAGAACACCTTCCGTCACTCCTGCCTGGCTCTTCTGCTCTTGTTTTTGGTGGCCACACCTCACAGCTTTCAGGATCTTAGTTCCCTGACCAGGGACTGAACCTGCACTTGGCAACTGAAAGCACAAAGTCCTAAGAACTGAACCATCGGGGAAGTCCCTGACTCCCTTCTTACTTTCTCATCCTGTGCAGAGGACAGGATCAATCTCCCTCCTCCCCCCAGATGGAGCTCCTTCTCATCACTCCTGGTCTCAGCTAGTATGTCACCTCCTTAGATGAACCTTCTTTGGGACTTTCCTGGTGATCCAGTGGCTAAGATTCCATGCTTCCAACGCAGGGGGCCCAGGTTCAATCCCTGGCTGGGGAACTAGATCCCACATGCTGCAACTAAGACTTCCCATGCTGCAGCTAAGAGTTTACATATTGCAACTGAAGATCCCGTGTGCCACAACAAAGTCCAAGAGTAGCCAAATAAATAAATATTGGGGTTAAAAAAACAACCCTCTGACTATGCTACCTAAGGTAACCCAATTCTAGTCACTCAATTTTATCACTGTGTTCAAATTCTTCATGGAACTCATCACTATTTTGTTATCTTGTCTGTATCTCATCTTTATAGAAGTTTCTTTCTTCCCCCAGCAAACGCTTTGCTTATTTTAAACATTTTCATTGGATTGTAGTTGATTTACAAAGTTGTGTTAATTTCAGGTGTACAGCAAAATGATGCAGTTACACATACATATATTCACTCTTTTTTAGATTCTTTTCCCCTATAGGCCACTACAAAGCACTGGGGTAGAGTTCCCTGTGCTATACAGTAGGTTCTCTTTAGTTATCCATTTTACACATAGTAGTGTTTACTGAAATTTATTTGTATATTTTAGTTTAGGTGCTTTGCAAACAGATGTCCCAACAACAGTCTTTGTTAGAATCTTGACAAAAGACAGGCATAATATATATATTATGCTACCTTTTATTATATTTTTTACTGATGAACAAATGTCTTTTGAGTTATGTATTAGAAAATTCTACCTTTGAAATTAAACACACTTTTAAGAATTAAAGGTATACACAGCCCATGTAATTTTAAAGAATATTAAAAGATCTTATTAGTGAATTGTGACCCTTACATTTGAAAAAAATATAAAAATTAGTTAGGAAAAAGCACTTTATACTAATTTTGTAATTACCTTAAATGAGAATTGAAGGCAAACAATCAAGAATAAAATTGTTCATTATCTTTCTTCTTTTTTTCTATTGTTAGTGACTATCAGAAGAATATTTCTTCTGATCTGTGTATCTCAAAACTAAAATCTTAATTGTCATTCTGAAAGTTTGCCACCCAACCCATCACATCTGTGTAGGTCCTCTGGTGCAGGGTTTCTAAAAACTGAATTTGGTATTTACGTCTGTTCAATGCTTTAAACTCATATACATTTAAAAATCAATTTTAATTACTCAAATGTATTGCAATCACTGAACTGATAATGAATAAGGAATGAAAACATTTTTACTGTTTCGAAATTACTCAGCTATAAATGTAAATCGTCTTATTTCTGATTCTGGCCAAAGTTCATTGCTATAAACATCACTTCTACCTACCTTTAATATAACCTTTTTCACGAACAGCTTGCAAAGTGGGGCGTCGTGTAAGAAACTTCTTCAAGTTTTTCTTGGTTTTTTTCTGTTCTGAAGAATCTATGCTAGATACTTTTGTGGCTTAAGACAGATTGATATTAAGCATTTCATAAGATAAAGGCTTTTTTGATAAAAATTTTTCCACCTAGCATTCAAAGTATATTAATCTCATATATAAAAATCACAGTAAATCAATTATTCTAACTTTAATATGGTTTAAAGAGTAACTCATGAAGAATTAAATTAACACAGACCCAATTTCAAAGTAATACACCACACAAAACATTCCATTTCTATCACTAAACACTGGCCACAAACAGTGCCTTCTTTGGTACGTGTGCCAAGACATTTGTAAGTTATGCTAAGTCGCTTCAGTAGTGTCCGACTCTGTGCAACCCCACAGACGGAAGCCTACCAGATTCCCGTCCCCATCCCTGGGATTCTCCAAGCAATAACACTAGAATGGGTTGCCATTTCCTTCTCCATTCTAATACATACTCATTATTTAATAAATGACGCTATGTATAGTCTTAGACTATCCCCCAGTTTTAGAGCATAAAATGAAGAGCAAAAAGTAAAGAAACCATCCTATAAAACATAAACAAAACCTCCACCCTTCCCGATCCTTACTCAACTGGGAGCTGGGGGTTGTGTATGTATACATATATATTAAGATGTACTCATATGCACACACATATATGTATATACATATCCATCACCATTATTTGTGCCTCAGGCTGAACTCAAGACTCGTCATAAGTATCCCTACCCTGAGCTAAGGATGGGATCACCTGGAAAATACTCTACATTTCTTGTAGTCCTGATTTCTTTTTTGATTACCATAACACAAATTTGAAAAGTAAATTTCCTGAAAATAACTATATGTCAAGAAAGTTGAGAGCACAAACAATTATGTGAGGAAAGGATTAAAACAATAAAATTTTCATGTGTTTACACTGTTATATGGTGACAGTGTCAGTAATAGGCCTGAACAATTAGAATGTAAAAGAACAAAAGAACTGATTTTTTCTACTCCTTCAGTTACTTGACGACCAAAAGTTCTGAGTTAAATGTGGATTTGTTCAAATAGATTTAACAAAGTTCAGAGTCATGGCTAATGGCCTGTTTAAACTATGTAATTTACAAGAGGCCTGCTTTAGAAAATGCAGTCCCTGAAACTGCTGGCTCACTCTGGTCCTGTACATATAATGTCATCTGGAGGTTAAATGCATGCACCTACCTGCATAGACATCTATGAGTCGGAGGCGGCTGCCTGGTGTTCAGTTTGGAACTATGGTACATATCCCCTAACTTTTGACTTGTTAATGTGTAAGGATCTTAAACAGTAATTACATATTTTTCAGTTCATAAAATTCAGCTTCCTAGAGACCTCAACATAAGTGCATTCTGTTGTGTGCATTTTTTTTTTCCTCTTGAAAAGGTAATGTAGTATATGCTGCCATGGGGCTGCATATGATTAGGGTGAAAAACTACAATGAGTAAATGAAGATAGAGAACACTGAAACACTTGAGGCTGCAACTACTGAATCTTACAACTCTTGTAACAGTGGTGACTCCACTCAGCATTTACACTTTGAAGAGCTAAGAGAATAATCAGCTCACTCAAACCACTAGCAAAACTGGGAAAGAAAAACTTACAACGCAATTTCTTAGGCTCCTTCTGGTCCTTTTCTTTATCGTGCTTTTCTATTCCTGGTGAATCTGGTATCTCCTCTTCAATTGCTCCATCGGGTTCTACTGTCTGTTAGAGATTTTCCAAACACATATTACTTTTACGATTACTTTAGATGCAATTCTCAGAATGATCAGTGATCAACTCTTCCAAATGACTTTAAGGAACCATTTAGTATACAGAATCCATGATTTAGATAGTTGATAAATATTATAAAAAATACTTTTTCTTCCCCATTGATGACTTAATTCTGAATTTCAATAAAGAAAAAAATTACTGATAATTCACAAGGATAATGGGTTTGTACTAATAGTGACACTATCTTGCCTCAAGTGACAGTAATAATCGCTTGATCAAGTGGCAGTAATAACCGTTAGAAGGTCAGGCTGTAACCTGCAGCGACAGATCAGGATGAGGCTGCATTGCTGGTAACAGGACAGACAAACTTACCTGCAGTGGCACCTTAACTGTTTCACAGCAACAGTCTTTTAAAGCTGCATTTTGTGTCAACAGTTCATCATTACTCCCAGACTCTAGAACTCATTTAAGCCTAACTAAGTTTACTTTTACAAGTTAAAAAGCAGACTGAATTCTCAAAACTGAAAACACTTCTCTGCCTTTCATTCTGAGATCCTTACTCCACCAAGAATCCATTTCTGTGCACAGTGTAAGGAAAAGCTCCAGCTTCTCCTTGGGCCTCCAGCTGACCAGCACGTGCCCTATCCTGGCACACTGAAAGGCATGTGGGTCTGTCTCCAGCTTCTTTATTCTGTTCCACGGGTCTGTGTATATCTCTCCCATTATGGATAGGTAGCTTTATCAGGGCCTGACATACGAAACTGCAATTCTTCTGCAAAGGTGTCTTGCATATCCTTAGCCCTTTGCATTTCTAAATGAATTTTAGAAAAAGCTTGTCAAGTTCTATCAGAAAACCTACTGGGATTCTGAAGGAGATCCAAATACCTCAAACCTAAAAATTTATAAATCATTTGGAAGAATATTATATCTTTACACAACTGAATATTTTAATCCATGAACACAATATACTTCTCATTTAATTAAGATCTGGCAATGTCTCTCAATAAAGTTTTGTATTTTTCCCTGAAAAAGTTTTGCCCATCTCTTGCTTTCGGTATCTTTGGCTACTCTGCAAACAGTATACATTTAAAATTTTTATAATCAATAATATAGTCCTCCCTTTTCAGTTGGCTTATTCCCTGAACCTGGAGGCCTTAATTTAAAAAAACCACTTTCTCCACAAGGTCCCCCTTGATCCCTCCACTAGTGTTAGCCTCTACATAATCGGAGTCTTTATATGTTCATTATATTAACTGTTCGGCTGTCTGTCTTCAGTAATCTTCTGCCTTTGACTGTAAGCTCTATGCGTCTGGCTGCATGCTGCTACACCCCAGTGCATAAGACACTCACACGTTTGGTAAATGAACAGCAGCATCCTTGCTTTCAAAGGATAGTGAATGGATACTGTGACTAGAGCAGAAAGCCCATTCTGGGTAGAGGAAAAGGTACATCTGGATAGACAGATTGCGCTCAGGCTGTTGAACTTTAATACGAATCATATCAGGTTTCTGAGCAGGAGAGGATTATAAAAGTGACTTAGGAAGTTTATACTGTAGTGGCATTAAGAATGGATTGGTGTGGGATGGTGTAAGATAAAATAACGAAAACTGTTCGGGTTTTACTCTTAGTATAAAAATTTAAAGACCTATCCATGGTTTCAGAAATAAATTAAAAAGGACAAGGTTCAGAAATTTCATACAGTATTACAGACTGCAAAGGAATAATTCACATCTAGACTAGTGAATAATTTACTATTAGAGTAAAAGTTGGAGGTGGAAGAGTTAAAAAAAAATTCAGATTTAATATCTGGGTGTTCTAAACTGGGTGAATCACAAAATTTGGGAGCATAAAAGGATACTTGGAGACAATCCAGTCCAATTTTTTTTTTTTAGTAGAAAAACTGAGACCCACAGAAAGAGAACACTTGGATATGATCACAAACCTTGTTAATAATGAAGCATTAACAACAAAGTCTCTCAGAGACATCTCAATCTCTACCAAAGCCAGTGATTCCCCAACTTTCTTCTGTCTCCATTTAGTTTAAAATCATTATACTCCTAAGTATCCGCTTTCCTTTCACGTCTGTCACTGACAAATGATCCTTAATCAGGAGCCATGTCCCCATATGCTGAGGGGGTAGGAATACAGTCTAAGAAAGTGCAGCTTCAAGTTATTCAATACTGCTCTTACTAACTCAGCTTCAGAATATAAATATGAAGTTCTTTTAGGTATAATACATATGAAAAGAAATTTACCAGGAACACAAGGGTACTCTAAGTAGAAAAGTTACTAGGAAAGAGAAAGTGCGAATGACTAGACGACTTCATTCATCTCACCATTTTGCTCAGTACCAGTTTCCACCAAACGGTATGATTTCCAGCACTTCCAGTTGATGACAAGATAACAACAGAGTAGACTAGGCATAGTGGCTGGCCCTGCCTCTGGAGCTAATTTCTTTTTGAACCAATGCCTCACGTGACAGTTACGTGAAATCTACTGGTGGCAAACATCCTATAAATGTGAGTGTTAAATCACTCATCAGCCTCTCATGTGCTCATGGCTCAGTCACTCAGTAATGTCCAACTCTTTACGACCCCACAAACTGTAGCCCGTGAGGCTCCTCTGTTCACAGGATTTCATGCCAAGAACACTGGAGCGGGTTTGCCATGCCCTCCTCCAGGGGAGCTTCCTGACCCAGCAATCAAACCCGAATCTCTTATGTCTCCTGCACTGCAGACAGATTCTTTACCGCTGAGCCAATGGGGAAGCCCCATCAAGCCCTAGGAATTGCTAAACTGATCACTGTCAAATATGTGTTTTTAAAAAGTATTTTTTCACATATAAATTGGAAACTAGATATACAATAGCCAAAAAAAGGAAGAAAGATTAAACAGCTCTAAGGTAAAAAAAAAAAAAAAAAAAAAACCCTAAGTCAAACACATACCTGATTACTGATGGTACTACTGAGAACTTTAAACCAATCATTGATAACAGTGTCATTGTCAGACTGAATCAGCAATTCAGTTCCTTGACGGGTTTTCAGCTTTAAAGAAGGAAAAAATATATATATATGTGGTTAGTGCTTTCAATCAAGTAAATGGATTTAATTCAAAGTCTACTAAACCACCAGAAGAAGATGAGAGGCCATATATTATATTAATGGTAATGCAAGGTTACAAATTCCACAGTGATGCCATTATCCTTTATTTTAGGCTATGCATTTTAAATAAGAATTGAAATATAATTTGTAAAGAAATAAAACCTATGATAGTTTTATATAAACTTGAGAAATTTTTTCTCTCTGGTTAATAAAGATAAATATAGACGGGAATATAGAAGGGTTGGACTTTCAATATTTCCTACTTAGTATGAAAATATAGTGACTTAGTACAAAAAGAGGGCACAGACAATAATTTTCACATCCCCTTTAGACAGAAACATTACTGAGCTATCAAACCATGAACTAACTAAAGGAATACTATGTATGATTCTATATGAATGTGGTAACAAATTTACATATGACATCCTTGATTCAACTGAAGAAGGATTTTGAGCTAGCCATAGAGAGCATTCCTTCTATTTTCTGGCTGGTGAATGTTTGATTTCCTTTTTTCCCAGAGGAACAAATGGCAATGCTTCTCAAACAACATTCTGAGATATATTCCTCAAACAACTCCTGTAATAATGTTTTAAAAGGTACCCCTCAAAAAATAAACAAAGGATTCATTATGTGATGTTAATTTAGAAAATATTGGATTGAGGAGATCTGAACAAGACTCTATCCTTCCAGACTTCTTGGAGTTCTGTTCCTCCAGGGTGCACTGTGGTTTTCTAACAGAGGAATAAAATACACAGTATTTCCCCAATTTATTTGGCCATGGGACCCTCTTCATTCTGGAATGAAACAAGGCTACCTCAGGAAACAGCGATTTCCTTCCCTGAATTTCTTCTTAGAGAGCAGGCCAAGCAATCAGTCAATAAGATACTCTGTACGTAAGATACTCTGTTCTGTTAAAGGTTCTCACTTAAAAATAAGAATAGCATTGAAACATGTATACTACCATATGTGAAACAGATCGCCAGTCTTCAATGCCTCAGACAGGACAACCCTGAGGGATGGAATTGGGAGGGAGGTGGGAGGGGGGTTCAGGATGGGGGACACATGTACACCCATGCTGATCCATGTGACTGTATGACAAAAACCACTAAAATATTGTAAAGTAATAAGCCTTCAATTAAAATAAATAATTTAATTTTAAAAATGAATGAAATAAAAGTTTTTGATAAATGCTAAAAAAAATAAAAATAAGCAAAAAATGCAGTCTCTGCTTGAAAAATTTTTCTTCTGTTTGGATAATCTAGTGGGGAAATAATTTACAGAAGATGTTAACTCCAGCTACATGAAACAAGTGCTATTTTAAATGCATAAACCTGCAACATCTCTATTGTGAGTCTTGGAACAGAAGAAACATTTGACAAGCATAGACTAGCAGCCCTTGGTACTAAAGGTAGACTCATCAGGAGTAAAAATCAACAGGACAGAAACAATTAGGTTCCACTTGGGAAACATTAACTCTTCCAATCCCCCTGACAACAGGAGGAAAGACCTGAGACAGGAGGCTCTAAAGGAAGGCTATTTGCAAAGCTGGTCTAAACACCCCTGTTCTCCACACACGCAGTGTGACCACGGCTCCTCCACCAGCAGGGGGACCCTGAATTTTTGGCCGGCCACCTGGCTTGCTTTAAGATGCAGAACACACTGGTGTTTGACTCTTCATCCAGATCTCAAGAAGCCCTGGGGCTCCCACTCTGGCCCTTTGGGAACCCTGAATGCGAAGAAGCCTAGAGTCACTCCACTGAACAAGGAGAGAGCCAGTGAGGAGCCCAGCCAGCAGCGAGCACTGAGCCTGGAGAGGGCAACTAGACTGTTCAGCCCCACTCAAGCTGCTGGACGACTGAAGCCTGGTGACCGGACCTGGGTGAGGTCAGAACCACCATTCAGCTCTGAGCATCAGAACCACCACTCCGCTCTGGGCAGGCCAAACTGAGCAAACGATGTGCGTCTTTTCTTGGGCTACTGAGTTTGGGGTGGTCTCTTAGGCAGCAATAAGTATGTGTTACTGTGGGGAGCTTTTTATGACACTGGGAAGGCTTTAACTTACTTTTTAATATTGGATCTTGTGGGTAAAGGGAACCACACCTTTTATTGTTGCTGGGGAAATTCAATACTTGGAACAAAGGCTTATAATATAAAGTCTGAGATCTAATCACTTAGGCAAATGAAGCTAGATCTTTACACCAGCTTTTTTGACTTAAAAGTTAAGTCAAATACAAACTGACTTAATGACTAACTCTGCCTTTACTAGTCACACTGAAAGACAATTTCCCCAATAATTCAGAATATAAAATTACTATGGTTAAGAATGAGGATTATACTTTGACAATAATTTATTACCTCAAATACATTCTTTTTGCTGGATTTATCCTTTGAAGCCATCTCGATGGTTGCTCCCTTAAGGTCCACTGTGAACTCTGGTTTGGACTGATTACTCCCAAACTTCATTTTGGAAAAAAGGAAAAACCTTTGTTATATTTATGTACATATATGTATCCAAGAAGAATTAAGACCAATTTTGTATTATTAACAATAAACAAAACAGGGGGTTATCTCAAATTCTTCTCTCTTTATATCATAAAATAACAATTCCTACTCGAAATTGAAAAATGTTTGTAAGACATGATTACATACAGTTCATTGAAAAGGAAACAAAATGGCTCAACCTCCATCATTATAAGGAAAATACAAAGTAAAGCCACGCTAAAATCTTTTTTCACCCATTAGTATAAAAACAACAAGAAGTTTGATGAAAAATTACATTGGTGAGGCTAGAGAGTAATAGGCCCTCATTTGCAAGTGGGCTATAAATCAGAATTCCTGGAGAGGAAAAACTGCTAATACTATATTTTCAAATTTATAAACACGTGTATACCGTGGCTGAGCAATTCTGTTTTTTTGAATTTATTCTACAACTATCCATAATTGTGTAAAATGACATGTTCAAAAGGTCATATTCCTATATACATATAAATAACATCTGGCAGATAACCAAGTTCTTTTCCACCGAATAAACATGCTCTAAACCGGATTCTGTACTTTCAAAGGTTATTTCCTTATTGACTCTTTATGTTGTCAACAACTAACAATAACTTGTAAAAACAAAATCCTGAGCCCCATGTTCTTGTATTCAGCCTTTACCAGAAATAAAAGCTGGAGTCAGATGCTCTAAAGCCTCAGCAATTGAAAGAGGAACGGTGAACAGATCAGGAAGACAGTGAACATGGCTGGTTTGAGAAGAAGCAGCACTTAGTTGGCTATTATATTTTGTTAACCAAATAAGGAAAAGGTTAGTAAGCAGCAGAAAGATATATGTTAAATATAGACCTACTCTATATATTGCCATCATTAACTTAAATTTCTGTTTCATCTATTAACTGAGAATAGAAAATAGCATTCCTATGTTACTGTAGGATTTGGGGGTTTAAAAAATCCTTACAGACTGATGAATTGTAATCTTCAAGTTCATAAAGATTTGTTATAGAAAATCTCACTTGCTAAAATATTTTCAAATTCTAGTTGTCATCGAAAATGAATCTTACCCACCAACCTTGTGATAACTTATTCACTATTCATAACGTCAATGACAACATTTGTAATTTTACTTTTAATAAATGCTTCAACTTCATCTGTTCCCTTTTACTACATCTTTTCAGCTGGTCTTAAATACTATAGCTGACATAACTAAATAAAACTCAAGGTATTATATGGGTTTTATTAGTGGAATCAAAACAAAATTTGGACTATTTCATGGAACTAGTGGAACAATTAAAAAATCACAAAACCAATTTTAACAATTCTACAGAGCCTCTGCCTTCTTTATACCTTTTGTCATTCAAAAAACATTAAAATTAATTCACATTGTAATTTAAAAATCACTGTAATTAAATCACAAAGCTATGATGGGCACAGATAACTTTCTGAGCAAATCTGATGTATTTCAAAAGTTATAAAACTTAAATGGATACATTTAACAAAATGATAAATATAGTTTAACTTGTCATCATGACATGGTTGGTAGATAGTTATAAGCTAAGATATAAATAACCAACTGAATAAGTTACAGTAACCAAATACAATGACATGACAAGGAATGCTATAAAAATACTCTACTGTGGTCAGCAAAATTTTATGTTTGCTATCCATTATTTCTCAAAATCCAGTCCTGCTTTTCTCTACTGTAATCATCACTCCAGTGCATTCATGGAAAAGAAAACAGAACTACTGTGGCAAGGGACATGCAACAGGAACACATACAGTGACAGCGGAAACAGGATCAGATTTTACATATGCGACAGCAGGCCGGCGGCGGACAGAGATTTTCCAGGAAGAAAGCAGCGAGAGCAGGAGCTCAGAGACTGAGCCCTGCTGGCAGAATGACTTGATGGAAAAAGGGAAGAAAATGACGATGTCATTACAGTGCACAATGGCAAAATGACATACAAGAGAAAACCATAATGGAACCAGGCAGGACAAAACTACAACTCTGCAAGCAGACACAACACAGGCAAAGTTACATCTCCAAAATATTTTGCAAAAGCCCTAGAATTTATCTCAGAGTATTTTCTGACTTTGTTATTCTATCAATTCATGCTTATCTTTAAGATGAATGCTTTTTACAACTTACTTTGAACAGACTTGTCCTCCCTTATATTCACAAGGGAAGACTTGGGGGGTAACAGAGAGGAGTCATACAGCCCCTCCTCATAAAGCCTTGAGTCTCCTCCCTGTGGCTGGCAGGGCCACGTACTCTGGTTCCTGTCTAAGATCTCTCTGAGGAGAAGCCCTGCCATCCAGCTCGCCTTCCCCTTACTCAGGGACTGTGGCTCTCCACCAGAGGCAAGGCTGTCACCCAGAGAACACCTGGCGAGGTCTGGAGATGAGCTGGAGGTGGGGTGTTGCCATGACCCGCTGAACAAATTAGGTGAAAGGCGTAAGAAAAAGGCAAGTATAATTTAAGTTACTGATCTAACAACCCAGGAGACAACTAATACTTTCCAGGAAACAAGTGACGTCTACCCATCCCAAAGGAGAAGGAGAGGCTGGCTGGATTCTGGATGATGCGGCACTGGTGTGATATTATCTTACAGGCAGCATGTGCACATTTTATTTGCTCCATCTTAACTACCCATGAAATCAAAAATAAATATAAAGCGTGAACGGTTTTCTAAAAACAGAGGTTGAAATAGTATGGATGGTTTTGCTCAGCATCCCATCAATGCGTATATGCCCAGGAGTGAGTGTAAGATCTGAATTGGCTATTTCTTCCAGGGGATATCAGTAGAGGTTTTTGCACTTAGTGTGAAACTAATCTGTAAAGAATCATATGTCTCCAACACGGCCCTGGAACAAACCATCTGAGCCCAACTGAAGGAAACGTGATGTCTTTCAACAGCAAAGGGAAAAACTGACTCTGCCAGAGACTGACTCCTGACAGCATCTTTCTAAGTTACACTCAAAGGAAATTTTCACTGGAGGTGATTCTTATCTTTTTGGCTGACATGCCAGCCTCAGGTAAGATGTGATTTCACTGTATAAACAGGACACATTTTACTTGTGATAGATCTGGCTGGTGACAGAGTAGAGAAACAAAGCTAGCAGTCTTTCAAATCCTTTGTGAACAACCCCAATTACAGAGTTAATTAAAAAGCATCTTGCATATTTCATCAATTTTTAATATTTATGAGTGCTACATGTACCAAAATATAGTACATATACTTATACATTTTTAAATTTGAATAATCTTATTTGCTTTTACTTAGGCCACTTAAATTAGTTTCAATTATCTTATTATGTGTTACATATGGGAATAAAAAGCAAGGTGGTTTGAGATTTTTTAGCTAGCCATATAATAAAAATTAAGAATTGACTGCATAATCAAGCATTTTATCATATCCCACATCTGTTTAGTTTTTAAGACTATAAAACAGTGTGACTATGTTTTATCAAATTATATCAATCTGAAATGATTATCATAATGTATTACTAACTATATTAATAAATTTTCATTTAAAGGCAAAAACTCAAATAGTGAATCTCTAAAGTTGAAACGCTATTAAGAATTTCACAAATTCAAAATTGGTGAGCTCAGTGAATTTTAAACTATGGTTCTGCTATTATCACATGGTAATGCAGTAACCCAACTTGAGATGATGAACAGAAATACCCTACGCCCTCTGCTGGCATTAGTTTTAATAATGAGTTCTGATTTATGTAAAGTCTTCAAGAGACCTTCTTAAAATCCAACCATCAGTCTATACTAATGGTTCTGTGCTGGGGTATTCACTTAACTTCCCCTAATTAGAAAAAAAAAATTTATTTTCTTTAAGTCACAGTGGTGCCAGTGGTAAAGAACCTGCCTGCCAATGCAGGAGACATGAGACATGAGTTTGATCCCTGTGTGGGGAAGATCCCTTGGAAAAGGAAACGGCTACCTACTCCAGTATTCTCACCTAGAAAATCCCATAGACAGAGGAGTTTGGCAGGTCATAGTCCATAGGGTTGCAAAGAGTTGGATACGACTGAAGCAAATTAGCAGCACAGACATATCTGCCTACTTCAACGATGCCTCACTTACCACAGTAATCCATGTACTTGTTTTATCTGTATATACTACAACTTGGCAATCTTTAGGGATTCGTAATTATCAAATAAATGATCATTATCCAACTTTCTTCAGGAACTTTTTTTATTACTTTAATCTCTAATTGCTTCTCCATTGCTTTCATTCACTTTCTTCACTCAATTTCAAATAAAAGTTGAGCCACAAGTAGGAAGACTAAATAAATACATCGTCTTCTAGAAATGCATTAATATAACAAAAAAGTACCATACTCTTCCCCTCAGGTGACAAAGGAAAAATAATTATCAATTTACTTTAAGACAAGTCAAATAAAAATTTCAATCTTCTAATGTGGATAAGCATATCACAGGTCAGTTTCACTGTACTGGCAGACCAGAGAGCAAATCAAAGCATCAGAGAAGCAAAACAGAAGAAATATTCCAGAAAGTTCCTATCTGCACTCAACCCAACAGTTTTGGAGGTTACTACATCATGGTATTTGAGGACTAGCATGCTCTGAACAATGTTACATGACTGTAAAGGTATGTGACTAAGATTTGCTTTGATTTTACAAATGGATTTCTCTTTTATCAAAGATAAGGCCAACAGGTCCTAGTCATTTTAAAGCAATTCAGTAATTTTAAGAAAAATTCATTAAGGTAAGATATAAAGCAGACAAAAGACACTAGCTTAATTTCATTTTTAAATCTTTTTGGAAATACCCAGAGCATGGACTCTGGAGCCAAAATGGTACCCAGATCTGTCACTTACATAGCTCTAAGACTTTGAGCAAGTCACTGAACTGTTTCACACCTCATTTTCTCATCTCCAACAGCACAAGAGGGGATGACAAACAGTATTCCCCCAGAGTTAAGAGGATAACACAGATATATATATATATACATACACACACACACACACACACACACACCATCTTCTATACTTAGAACAGTATCTCATACATTTTCAGGATTCAAAAAATGTTAACCTATTATGATATGTCACAAATTATAATTTTTGGTATTTGTATTATAAATACCCGAGAATTAACAGTAGTAAACACTCAAATATACAAACAGCTTCAAAGTCCCACAAGTAATGGTGACATCTTATTTTCTTCTGAAAGTGGGCTGATATCATATATAGACACGGAAACCTGACTAGTATCCAAGGGTCAGGTTACAAATCAAGGTGGGGCTTGCCACATGACAGCTTATTCTCTAACTAAATACCTGAAAGAGCAAAGCCAGGATTTTAACAATACGAGTCAACTTTTCTAAGTGGCCCTTTTCTTTCTCTTAAGAGTCAAAATGTATCTTTAACTAAGAAAGCCTCATTTATTTGCACATGAGGGGTAGTTAAAAGGACTCTGGACTACCTTATGAAATTCAAGTGCAATACTGTCCACATAATTTAAATGTGTAAAGTCTCCAAAGAAAAGAAATACTTACCCAACTTGTGCTACTTCCTTGGGTTTTAGTGAAGAGTAAAGATGAACCCTGCAAAACGGCCCAAGAAGACAACCAGTTCTTTCTGTAATGAAAAGATGGCCAATGAGAACTCCATATCCTGTTTTTCCAACCAAACTTAAAAAATTAAAATCTACTTCACTGATATTAATGTGGTCCACGATTTATACTCATTACTGATATTCTTATTATTTTAATTGGGGATATAATTCAAATGGAAACTACAATCATTTTATATCCCCAAAGCAAATGAAGTAAATTAGAGATACAGATTATCAGAATAACTACCCATCTAATTATGTTCACATGGGAGTAATCTAGCAAGCACATCTGTGACCAAGGACACCAATTCCAAATCATATGAACAGAATGCTACATTTGGCAAGAATTCTTATTCACAATCAAAAAGCAGACAAACAGGATTATCTTACCTAATTCACTGTAGATTGTTTTATATGTTTTAGCTATTGTCCTTCCCCTAATGAGGCTGCACTAGGTAAGGACTAGACAGTAGGTACATTCTAAATTCCATGCTGAATGATCATCACTAAGGTTGCTAAAGTGAGGCATTCAAAAACTTTTCTAAATTACAAAATCAACACACATACTCTATCAAAATGCTGAATATAGAAATGTATAAAGAAAAGGCCTCATTTCTTCTCTTTCAATCCCTACTCAAGAGGTAAAAATGTTTACCTTTTAGGCGATTTAATTGCTGGCAGGCTAAAATGAACATCAAATATATCTTCCATAAGAATTTAAGGCTTGCCTTACAACCAAACATATGGCATGTTTTGTGAAAACTTTACAGACACTCCTAAGGAGGTTTATTCTCCATTTGCAGAATGTAGAATTTAGTATCTATTAATTAGACCTACTTTATTATTTTACAACTTTTTACATCTACTTGACCTTGAAAAGTAAAATAAAGTTTACTCCTATGGGGTCTCTATTTTTCCTTTTATTTCCTGTTTTGCTAAGTCATTATGCTACTTACTTGGACTATTTCTAATGATTAGGTTTTCACTGTGAGTTGATCCATAGGGCTTTATCATTTTAAAGTTGTTAGTGATTCCCCTTACTTGAAACTATCTACTTTCTCTATGGAAATGGATATTCTCATATTCCTTTGATATGCCTTTGTGTTTAATTTTTCTAAATCATTTTTCACAGGTCTCTTTTAAGACTGAGCCGGATTTTGCTTTGTGCTTCACTCTGAGCACGTTTTTCTTTCAAAGAGCAACATATTTTGGAAGGATTTATTTTCATTTCTAAATTTATTTTATACTCAATCTTATATTTATTTAGATAGTATCTACTCAATTTAGTTCAGTCGCTCAGTCGTGTCCGACTCTTTGCAACCCCATGAATTGCAGCACGCCAGGCCTCCCTGTCCATCACCAGCTCCCGGAGTTCACTCAGACTCATGGCCGTCGAGTCAGGGATGCCATCCAGCCATCTCATCCTCTGTCGTCCCCTTCTCCTCCTGCCCCCCAATCCCTCCCAGCATCAGAGTCTTTTCCAATGAGTCAACTCTTTGCATGAGGTAGCCAAAGTACTGGAGTTTCAGCCTCAGCATCATTCCTTCCAAAGAACACCCAGGACCAATCTCCTTTAGAATGGATTGGTTAGATCTCCTTGCAGTCCAAGAGACTCTCAAGAGTCTTCTCCAACACCACAGTTCAAAAGCATCAATTCTTCGGCACTCAGCTTTCTTCACAGTCCAACTCTCACATCCATACATGACCACAGGAAAAACCACAGCCTTGACTACAGAGACCTTTGTTGGCAAAGTAATGTCTCTGCTTTTCAATATGCTATCTAAGTTGGTCATAACTTTGCTCTTCCAAGGACTAAGCGTCTTTTAATTTCATGGCTGCAGTCACCATCTGCAGTGATTTTGGAGCCCAGAAAAAGAAAGTCTGACACTGTTTCCACTGTTTCCCCATCTATTTCCCATGAAGTGATGGGACTGGATGCCATGATCTTCGTTTTCTGAATGTTGAGCTTTAAGCCAACTTTTTCACTCTCCTCTTTCACTTTCATCAAGAGGCTTTTGAGTTCCTCTTCACTTTCTGCCATAAGGGTGGTGTCATTTGCATATCTGAGGTTATTGATATTTCTCCTGGCAATCTTGATTCCAACTTGTGCTTCTTCCAGCCCAGCGTTTCTCATGATGTACTCTGCATATAAGTTAAATAAACATGGTGACAATATACAGCCTTGACATACTCCTTTTCCTATTTGGAACCAGTCTGTTGTTCCATGTCCAGTTCTAACTGTTGCTTCCTGACCTGCATACAGGTTTCTCAAGAGGCAGGTCAGGTGATCTGGTATTCCCACCTCTTTCAGAATTTCCCACAGTTTATTGTGATCCACACAGTCAAAGGCTTTGGCATAGTCAATACAGCAGAAATAGATGTTTTTCTGGAACTCTCTTGCTTTTTCCATGATCCAGTGGATGTTGGCAATTTGGTCTCTGGTTCCTCTGCCTTTTCTAAACCAGCTTGAACATCTGGAAATTCACGGTTCACGTATTGCTGAAGCCTGGCTTGGAGAATTTTGAGCATTACTTTACTAGCCTCTCTGAAAAAATGCTAAAATATATTTCCATTTCAAATATACTTCCACTTTAAATAAGCTTTTTGACTTTAATTTTCAAAATCAGAAAAACTGTGGAATGTATACCTCAGTATAAATAATGGATATTTGAATACTGAGTGAATGATAGTTCCCTATGTGACTGTGTCCCTAGGTCTATGTGACTGAGTTGCAGGCAGAAATTAGTCACATTTTTTTCATGGAACCAATTTTTTTTTCTTTAAAAAAACAACTGGCTGATACGCTGTGATTATTTAAACTTGACTATTTGGCAGGTAGACATTATCTCAAAAATGGATGAAGTGAGCCTGTCATTTCAAGGAAAATAAATGATAGTATATGTTGACAATAACAAATTAAAGCTGTCAAACAGAAAGCAGAATTTTGGAAAACTCAGCACTTGTGCCACAGTAAGGTTGACAATATTTCAAAACTTAGTGACTTTGACAATGATAATATTGATTTGTGATTCTTTGGTATCATAAAATAAAATGTGCCAATATTTGAAAACTCAGCAAACTTCATAAACTGGTATTTTCCAAATGACCTACAAGATGCTACAAAATTATGCACAGGTAAAAGATTCATGCAAAATGAAACACAGACCCATGAATTTTAACATAACTGAGTATGAAAAGTCAGTTTCTCCCAAAAGGAAGCTTCCATAAGCCTCTGATCCTTATCCATCAGAGGGCAGACAGAATGAAAACCATAGTCACAGAAAACTAACCACACTGATCACATGGACCACAGCCTTGTCTAATTCAATGAAACTATGAGCCATGCTCTATAGGGCCACCCAAGACGGAAGGGTCACGGTAGAGAGTTCTGACAAAACATGGTCCACTGGAGGAGGGAATGACAAACCACTTCAGTATTCTTGCCTTGAGAACCCGATGAACAGTACAAAAAGGCAAAAAAGATACAACACTGAAAGAGGAACTCCCCAGGTCAGTAGGTGCCCCATATGCTACTGGAATAGAGTGGAGAAATAACTCCAAAAAGAATAAGAGATGGAGCCAAAGCAAAAACAGTGCCCAGTTGTGGGTGTGACTGGTGATGGAAGTAAAGCCTGAAGCTGTAAAGAACAATACTGCATAGGAACCAGGAATGTTAGGTCCATGAATCAAGGTAAATTAGAAGTGGTCAAACAGGAGATGGCAAGAGTGAACATTGACATTTTAGGAATCAGTGAACTAAAATGGACTGGAATGGGCAAATTTAATTCAGATGACCATTATATCTATTACTCTGGGTAAGATTTCCTTAGAAGAAATGGAGTAGCCATCAAAGTCAACAAAAGAGTACAAAATGCAGAGTGCAATCTCAAGAATGAAAGAATGATCTCTGTTCGTTTCCAAGGCAAACAATTCAATATCACAGTAATCCGAGTCTATGCCCCAACCAGTAACGCTGAAGAAGCTGAATGGTTCTATGAGGACCTACAAGACCTTCTAGAACTAACACCCAAAAAAGATGTTCTTTTCATCATAGGGGACTGGAATGCAAAAGTGGGAAGTCAAGAGATACCTGGAGTAACAGGTAAATTTGGCCTTGGAATACAGAATGAAGCAGGGCAAAGGCTAACAGAGTTTTGCCAAGAGAATGCACTGGTGATAGTAAACACCCTCCTCCAACAACATAAGAGAAGACCCTACACATGGACATCACCAGATGGTCAATACCAAAATCAGATTGATTATATTCTTTGTAGCCGAAGATGGAGAAGCTCTATACAGTCAGCGAAAAAAAAAAAAGACTGGGAACTGTGGCTCAGATCATGAACTGCTTATTGCCAAATTCAGACTTAAATTGAAGTAGGGAAAACCACTAGATCATTCAGATATGGCCTAAATCAAATCCCTTACAATTATACAGTGGAAGTGACAAACAGATTCAAGGGATAAGATCTGATAGACAGAGTGCCTGAAGAACTATGGACGGAGGTTTGTGACACTGTATAGGAGGCAGGGATCAAGACCATCTCCAATTTAAAAAAAAAAATGCAAAAAGACAAATTGGTTGTCTGAGGAGGCCTTACAAATAGCTGGGAAAAGAAGGGAAGCCAAAGGCAAAGGAAAAAGGGAAAGATATACCCACTTGAATGCAGAGTTCCAAAGAATAGCAGAGAAAGATAAGATGATCAATGCAAAGAAACAGAGGAAAACAATAGAATGGGAAAGACTAGAGATCTCTTGAAGAAAATTAGATACACCAAGGGAACATTTCATGCAAATATGGGAACAATAAAGGACAGAAACAGTATGCTGTTAAAAGTGCTACACTCAATATGCCAACGAATTTGGAAAACTCAGCAGTGGCCACAGGATTGGAAAAGGTCAGTTTTCATTCCAATCCCAAAGAAAGGCAATGCCAAAGAATGTTCAAACTACCACACAGATGCACTCATCTCATACGCTAGTAAAGTAATGCTCGAAATTCTCCAAGGCAGGCTTCAACAGTACATGAACCATGAACTTCCAGATGTGCAAGCTGGATTTAGAAAAGGCAGAGGAACCAGAGATCAAATTGCCAACATCCGTTGGATCATTGAAAAAGCAAGAGAGTTCCAGAAAAACATCTACTTCTGCTTGATTGACTACGCCAAAGCCTCTGACTGTGTAGATCACACCAAACTGTGGAAAATTCTTAAAGAGATGGGAATACCAGACCACCTTACCTGCTTCCTGAGAAATCTGTATGCAAGTCAAGAAGCAACGGTTAGAACCAGACATGGAACAACAGACTGGTTCCAAATTGGGAAAGGAATATGTCAAGGCTGTATACTGTAACCTTGCTTATTTAACTTCTATGCAGAGTACATCATGCCAAATGCTGGGCTGGATGAAGCACAAGCTGGAATCAAGATTACTGGGAGGAATATCAATAACCTCAGATAAGCAGATGACACCACCCTTATGGCAAAAAGCAAAGAACTAAAGAACCTCTTCATGAAAGTGAAAGAGGAGTGAAAAAGATGGCTTAAAACAACTTTCAGAAAACAAAGATCATGGCATCCAATCCCATCACTTCATGGCAATTATATGGAGAAACAATGGAAACAGTGAGAGACTGTAATTTTGGGGGCTCCAAAAGCACTGTAGACGGTGACTGCAGCCATGAAATTAAAAGACGCCTGCTCCTTGGAAGAAAAGCTATGACCAACCTAGAAAACATGTTAAAGAGCAGAGACATTAATTACTTTGCTGACAAAGATCCATCTAGTCAAAGCTATGGTTTTTCCAGTAGTCATGTATGGATGTGAGAGTTGGGAGTATAAAGAAAGCTGATCACCTAAGAACTGATGCTTTTGAACTGAGGTGTTGGAGAAGACTCTTGAGAGTCCCTCGGACTGCAAGGAGATCCAACCAGTCAGTCCTAAAGGAAATCAGTCCTGAATATTCACTGGAAGGACTGATGCTGAAGCTGAAACTCTTATACTTTGACCACCTGATACGAAGAACCAACTCCTTGGAAAAGACCCTGATGCTGGGAAAGACTGAAGGCAGAAGAAGGGGACGACGGAGAATGAGATGGTTGGATGGCATCACTGACTCAATGGACATGAGTTTGAGCAAGCTCTGGGAGTCAGTGATGGCGTGCTACGTCCATGGGGTCCCAAAGAGTCAATATAAAACTGAGCGACTAAACAACAAAATATGAATAAACCTGAATATAATGAAATAGATGCACTCTTAGGAAAAGTATTCTAGAAGAAGAAAATCCAAAAAACTATTATGAGAAAAACGACAACGAAAACAGAAGAAGTAGCCAAAGACCTACTTGCACTACTTATTCCCAAACGAAAAAAAGATCCAATTCACCGACTTCTACCAAGGAACAGCCTAAGGAATAGACAACTGCAGTACTTGTAAAAGTTATTTCAGAGTACTTAAGAGACAAATTTCCAAGTACAAAAATCTGACAAAGACAGTTCAATTAAAGCAAATCTAAAAACCTCGACTACACGTAAATTTTAAACTCTTTCTTAAACAGATTGACATTTTGGCTGTAAAAGCACAGCATTTCAACAGCACTTTTTTTTTTTTTAAATCAGAGAAAGTGTAACTTAAAAAGAGTTAATTTCCTAAATTCATTACCCAAAAAGCCAACAACCTGGACTTTCCCAGTGGCGCAATGGATAAAAATCTGCCTGCCAATGCAGAGGACACAGGTTCGATCCCTGGCCTGGGAAGATTCCACAGCAGTGGAGCAACTAAGCTCACGTGCCGCAACTACTGAGCCTGCACTCCACAATAAGAGAAGCCACTGCCATTAGAAGCTCGTTCACTGCAACCAGAGTACTTCCCTCTTGCTGCACCTAGAGAAAGCCTCCACAGCAACAAAGACCCAGTGCAGCCAAAATGAATTAGTTAAAAAAAAAAACAAAACCCAACAATCTAAGAGAAAAAGAGTCAGAGAATAAACTGATAATTCAACAACAACAACAAAGAAATACATATGGTTTGTGACACTCTACCCCACTAAAAGAAACGCAAATAAAAATACAATTTCTCTCTAACCTCCAGTAGCAAAGATCAAAGAGTCTGACAATATAATGAACTGGCAAAGATGCAGAGAAAACCCAGGCTCCTGGAAGTTGAGACTGACTGAGGACCTTGAGGTATAATCTGGAATTGTATCAATGGGATCACTGCATATGGCTTAGCAACTCTACTTCTATAAAATTTATTCTACAGGCATATCTACATACTCACAAAATGAGCTGTGCAAGACACGGAGTGTAATACTGTTTGTAATAGCAAAAGATGTAAAAGTCCTAAATGTCTACCAATAGACAGGCATATACTTGCAAAGAACAATTAAATAAACTATGATCAGATCAGATCAGATCAGTCGCTCAGTCGTGTCCGACTCTTTGCGACCCCATGAACTGCAGCACGCCAGGCCTCCCTGTCCATCACCAGCTCCCGGAGGTCACTCAGACTCACATCCATCGAGTCAGTGATGCCATCCAGCCATCTCAGCCTCTGTCGTCCCCTTCTCCTCCTGCCCTCAATCCCTCCCAGCATCAGAGTCTTCTCCAATGAGTCAACTCTTCGCATGAGGTGGCCAAAATACTGGAGTTTCAGCTTTAGCATCATTCCTTCCAAAGAAATTCCAGGGCTGATCTCCTTCACAATGGACTGGTTGGATCTCCTTGCAGTCCAAGGGACTCTCAAGAGTTTTCTCCAACACCACACTTCAAAAGCATCAATTCTTCGGTGCTCAGCCTTCTTCACAGTCCAGCTCTCACTTCCATACATGACCACAGGAAAGACCATAGCCTTGACTAGGCAAACCTTTGTTGGCAAAGTAATGTCTCTGCTTTTGAATATGCTATCTAGGTTGGTCATAACTTTCCTTCCAAGGAGTAAGCGTCTTTTAATTTCATGGCTGCAGTCACCATCTGCAGTGATTTTGGAGCCCAGAAAAAGAAAGTCTGACACTGTTTTCACTGTTTCCCCATCTATTTCCCATGAAGTGATGGGACCGGATGCCATGATCTTCGTTTTCTGAATATTGAGCTTTAAGACAACTTTTTCACTCTCCACTTTGACTTTCATCAAGAGGCTTTTGAGTTCCTCTTCACTTTCTGCCATAAGGGTGGTGTCATCTGCATATCTGAGGTTATTGATATTTCTCCCAGCAATCTTGATTCCAACTTGTGTTTCTTCCAGTCCAGCGTTTCTCATGATGTACTCTGCATATAGGTTAAATAAACATGGTGACAATATACAGCCTTGACGTACTCCTTTTCCCATTTGGAACCAGTCTGTTGTTCCATGACCAGTTCTAACTGTTGCTTCCTGACCTGCATACAGATTTCTCAAGAGGCAGATCAGGTGGTCTGGTATTCCCATCTACTATGGGCTTCCCAGGTGGCTCTGGGGAAAGAAAGAATCTGCCTGCCAATGCAGGAGTTCCACCCGTGGGGTGGGAAAAGCCCATGGAGAAGGAAATGGCAACCCAATCCAGTATTCTTGCCTGACAAATCCATGGACAGAGGAGCCTGGCAGGCTACAGTTCATAGGGTCATAAGAGTCAGACACGACTGAGCAACATCATCAACATGCAGCAGTTAAAATCAATGTGCCAATTGTACATGCAATGAAACAGAACCATCTCCAAGATAAACTGTTAAAAGATTGTTAAAAGTAATCTCTGTGTGTGTGTGTGTGTATATATATATATATATATATATTTTTTTTTTTTTTTTTTTCCTATCTCTGGAGGAAAACAGTACATCTCACTAGACCTAACTGGTTGCTTCTGGGGAGGGAACTGATGGCTGGTGACTGGATTTGACACTTGTGTATAGCTTTGTGTGTTACCATGTGCATTCATTACTTATTGAAAAGAATTTTAATAAAGCTAATGGTTGCTCTGAATCACGTGCCTTATCATTTCTGAATTTAACCTTACCCTAAGAAACATGTCAAGATAAAGAAAATTTTTGCTACACTCCCTAACAATCTTTTATATATATATATATAAAATATTAGAAAATACATTTGAAATGCTTTGAAACTGTTAATCACTTCTACTAGAATATAATTTATATAGTTTTTATTTATATCAATCAGATAAAAATATCATTAATGATCTGTGTACTTACCGAACCTTTTTTCCATTTTCAGTAATTTTTGTTACATTTAATAATCCATATTTCTCTTGACCCTATGGTATGGAACAGAGGTATTACTGTTTATACATCATTCATATAGGCAATGAGGTCTAAATTCTTACATACAACTGAATCAAAATGATCTGGTACTCTAATATTAGCTTAAAAGAAAAGATTAGTCAGTAGTAGTATGTTTAGTTGTATAATACGTTAAAAAATACAATTTTCTAATACTTCTGCAAAGTTATTTTCAGTTAAAAAAATTATTTTCAGTTATTTTTATAATTAAGCACTTGGTCTTCTCAAGTAACAGCAGCCATTAGGTAAAGTCAAACTACATTTCCATATGAACACTACAAGTCAGCACTGGAAAAGTGATTTATGACTTTCTGTTCAAAGCAAGGGATACAATGCTATAAGGATAAATATCACAGAAAAGGAATTATTTATTTTGTTGTCACTGTACAACAGTATAGTCTGAAAATTATTTAAGATACCCATTTTGTCAGAATATAAAAATAACCAGGTGGAACAAATGCAGTGACTGTATTTAATAAAGTAACTGGTACTCTGCATAGAATTGGCCTTAATGTGGCATAAAGAATTCACTACATGCTCCATTAAACGTATGATCACATGGTGAACTGGGCTCTAGACTAACTGCATCTATTAGTCAGTGGATGTAAAAACCAGTTACACAGCTTTACCATCACACCCTATGAAGGCAAAAGCCGCTGTGCTCAAGTTAAATATCATCTTAACATCCTTCCAGGTGGGACTGAAGAAGGGCTTCTCACTGCTCTCGCCTCCTATATTCAAATCAATTTAATCAAAATGAGTTAATGCCCAAAGCAATCATCAGCATTAGTGAGCACTGTAGACACAGGACAAAGCACTCAATTTTATTTCTACTAAAACATACACACAACATACACACACAGGGAAAAAAAGACTCCCAATTCAGAATTTATTTCTAACTATTTGACTCATACCTCAGCTATGTTCTCAATGTACTTTAATTAGGAAAAACAACCAAATTTTTCTTGTACGGGAGATAAATACTGAGTATTTTCTCACTAATGTCTAAAAGATAATGCTTGCCTGGTCTGATAAGAAAAACTCACATCTATAGACAAAGCTGAATAACTGTTCTACTATTCACTTTTGTACACTGGGAACTTGGGAAATATCCATACTACTGCAATTATTTTCACAAAGCATAAGGTTGGCTCGCCTTTGACATGCCAAGTCTGATTCTTTTTGTAAGAACTCTCTATTGCCTCTCAATAAAAACATCAATTACAGTTAAAAACATACACAGGACATTAAGAACATTCCCTATTTACTATCAAAAGCAGAGAAGGGGGAAAAAAAAACTTTCAATGATCCAGAAACTAAGTAACATTAATCTGAAAGGATGGGCCCTGATTGTCTAAGCACAGGAGCAGGAATAAGCCTACTAAAAACGCCAAATCTGGAACAGTGTGGGTGAAAAAGCAGAGACACGACGGAAATGCCAGCATCAAAACAGGAAGAGAAACGGAAGGGACAGCAGCAGTGACAGATGGCCAGAGCCTGAGGCATGAAAAAGCACTCTGGATCAGGGATTCTTACCTGAGCTGTGAATGGACCGACACTGCACAAAACCGTGCCTGTACAGGCATCGTTCAAGGGCAGGGCCCAGAGTACCCGGAAATTCTCACAGGGACCAAGACCCAAGCACTAACGCTCTAAGGAGCAAGCACTCCAACATGAACGTAAGAACAAAATCTGCCACATTCAAAGCGTACAGGTACAATGACCACACCAACAAGAAGTGCAGTGAGAAAGGCACAACTACCCCACCTGTGAGGAAGGAGGGGGTCAGAGCAGCTTCCTAGAGACTGAGGACCAGGAGGAGCTAGACGGAAACGCAGCCGGTGGAGATGACAGACCGGTGAGGCCATAGAGGCCGAAGGAGCATCAGCCGCAAGAGCTGTAAGTTCTCTCCACGTACTGAGGTGGAGAAGTACCAAGAAACAAAGGCAGTGGAGAGAATGAAGCAGACGCAGGAGACAATGGACTCAAGCGGAGCACTCCTAGTTACTACCACAAGAGACGCCCAGGCCTGGACCAGGGCAGTGGCTGTGAGCGAGGGAAAGCGTTAGTCGCTCAGTCGTGTCCGACTCTTTGCGACCCTGTGGACTGTAGCCCATCAGACTCCTCTGTCCATGTAATTCTCTAGGCAAGAATACTGGAGTGGGCTGCTATTCCCTTCTCCAGTGAAGGAGTGAACAGGGGCCAAATGTGAGAGTGATTCAGAAGACAGAGTTGACAGGGATGGGAAGAGGGTAGAACTGGGAATCTCCCAAGCTTGAGCAGCTGGGTAGAAGGGGTCCCTCAGTGTCAAGAACACTCTTTGTGTTTTTGTTTTTTTTTTCATTTTTTGGCAGTGACAAGCGGCATGTGGGATTGGGACTGAATCTGTCCCTCCTGCATTGGATGCATGGGGTCTTAACCACCGGACCACCAGGCATTCTCTAGAGGAGCTTTCCCGACCCCTCAAGTAGGAGCTCCTCCACCTATGACTATGGCCCCTAGTTCGCCTACTGTGTTGCATTTACTGCAAAGCACTATTACATATAATTTACTCACCCTCTATCAGGCTGTATGCTGGAACTAGATCTGCTGTGCTCATCTGTGTATGACAGCGCACAGCACAGTGGCTAGCAGCAACCTGGGGCTCGATATATATTTATTGAAGTAATTAACCCACAAAGTAGCTGTGTGGTGCGGCCAAAAAATAAAATTAAATAAAATAAAAGAGGGCATTAAGAAAAGAAATATAAGAGAAGGTCAGTGATGGAAGGTCAGTAATTAACCAACAAAGTAGCTGTGCGATCACACTACTAAGAAATGTAAGAGAGGGACTTCCTTGAGTCCAGTGGTTAAAAATCCACCTGCCAACGCAGGGCACACGGGTTACATTCTTGGTTCAGGAAGACCCCCACGTGCCACAGAGCAACAATGAAAGATTCCACATGCCACAATGCAGATCCTGCATGCCACAATGGTAGGAGTCAGTGGACCTAGAGCCTGTGCCCCGAAACAAAAGAAGCCACCACAATGGGAAGCTGGCGCACTGCAACTAGAGAGTAGCTCCTGCTCACTGCAACTAGAGAAAGTCCGTGCAGAGCAACAAAGACCCAGTACAGCCAAAAAGAAACAAATAATTCCTCTCTTCCACTGCAGGGGGTGTGGGTTTGATCCCTGGTCAGGAAGTTAAGATCCTGCATGCTGTGTGGTACAGCCAAAAAATAAAATTAAATAAATAAAAGAAGGCATTAAAAAAAGAAATACAAGAGAAGGTCAATGATGGAGAAAATAAAGCTTTAGCTCTTAACACTGAAGTTCTGCATCTGACATAAAAGTGAAGAGCAGGAGGAGGATACAGGTTTGACTATTCAGGTGTGAGCTTTGGAGGAAGGAATTTAGACAGATTTTTCATACTATTTGGTGTACTTTTCTCCACTTAGGATCAAAGTCCATCAATGTGTTTGTATAGCTTACTAAAATAACTTCATAAAAACTTTGTTAAGTCCTCTAAAATCTGTCGGTACTCACACAAATATTTCTTAGTCCTCTAAAAACTGTCCATACTCACACACGAATATTTCTTAGTCTAAATATGCTGATACTCCAAAGGAAACTTCAAGTTGAAAATAAGCAGGAATGTTTTAATAAGAACTAGTAAAATTGGTTAAGGTTGAACCAAAAAGATTGTAATAAGATTGTTTTATCCCAATAAGGCAAGAAAACAATCAAATATTTGTTCCATTGAGTAGTCTGGGAAAACTTCCACAGGTTCATAACCTCTTTGCAGGCTCCAGAATTTGTAACTGATTTTGCATTCATTTAGTAAAGTAAGCATTTCCCAATTTGGGGTAATAACTGTTAATATCAAAATCAATATCTCCCAAGAAAACTTTTATCTTCAGTTAATCATCTTATAATAATGTAATAAAAAGACTCTTTCCACACAAAGGAAGAATATAATGTTGAAATAGAACCACTGTGATGAAACTTCTAGGACAGGTAAATCCATACAGATCTTCAAATAAGAGCTTACTGCGGGGCGAGGAGAAGGGGCGGGGAAATATACAGTGAATGCTTGATGGGTAGGGGTCTCTTGATGAAAGCGTCCTAAAACTAGGCACATATTGTAAATACACCAAAGCCACTGAATTACAAACTTTAAAATAGTTGATGACTAATTTTATGTTAAGTGAGTTTCACCTAGATTAAAAAAATGTTTAAAGAACCAGTTTTATTTTTAAAAAATTAATGTCTAAATCCTGTTCAATGGAAAAAAAATTAAGACAATCTGTCCACTAAACACTCTTGTTAAAGAACGTGTTGAATGTCCTTTGTTCCAAAGTCGGTAAAGCACTTTAATACCATTATTTGAAAACATAAGGTCAAAGCTTGTTTCCAAATTATATATTCAAAATTGTATTCACTATTGAGTAACTGAAAACTTTAAAACGCATATTCTCATAGGTACATTGGGACAAATAGAGATTAGGTCTTTAGATCAGCCTACAAAATCCTACTGAATCCATGCTCTAGTCATACTGTAGAGAAACATCAATTTTTTAAAAGATGTATACACTACCTATTTCTAAAAAGGACTTCAGGTGACTATGAATAATAATGTATTTGAAAACTGGAAAGAAAACAAGAAAAAAATGAACATGTTTAAAATTTGTATTAAGGGATGAAATTTTAATCTGCTTTGATTAGAAGAGACTGAATGAAGACATTATATGCAAGTGAACAAAGCTTGTAAAAAAAAAGACCACGTATTATATGATTCTATTCATATGAAAGGACCAGAACAGGCAAATCTAGTGAGATAGAAAATAATTACTGGCTGCTTAGGGCTTGATGGGGTGTGGAGGTAGAGGGGGTAATGACAGATGAGTACTTCTTTTCGAGGTGATGAAGATATTTTAAAATGAGTGTAACAATAGTTGCATGTATTTGAATATATTAATACTAACAACCACCAAACTGTACAGTTTAAAGGGGTGAATGGTACAGTATGTTAGGTATATTTCAATACAGTTTTAATTAAAAAAAAAAAAAGATTTGAGAGACAGCTGGGCAATTTGCAGAGATTTAAAGATGACACCAAGTAACTAACACTGATTACAGTGTCAGTTTCATTTCTACATTTGCAGCTTCTTTTTTCTTACCACTAAGGCCTGGCTTTGTGCCAACCAGATTTTAAGTCAAAGAACTAAGAAAATATTTGCTCATATTAATTGAGTAAGAGTGGGAAAGACAGGTAAAAGGCTCAGTTCAAACAGTGCAAGTGGAGGACAGGGAGCAGAGGCTGAGGAAGATATTCAGGGGACAGAAGCCTCTGGGCGGGGGGTGGAAGTGGGGGTTCGAGGGTGCTGAACTGGGGGATGGGGGGAAGGACACTCTACACTTATGAGAAAACAGAAGAGCCTTAGGCAGAATTAACAGAGTTGTTCTTTTTTTTTTTTTTTTTCCACATGCAAGAAATTAAAGAATGAAACAGAATCCTGGTGAGGTAGTTCCCTGCCACAGCCATGAGAGGGGACTCTGAGTCCAGGACAGTCAGCTGCTGCTGCTAAGTCGCTTCAGTCGTGTCCGACTCTGTGCGACCCCAGAGACGGCAGCCCACCAGGCTCCCCCGTCCCTGGGATTCTCCAGGCAAGAACACTGGAGTGGGTTGCCATTTCCTTCTCCAATGCGTGAAAGTGAAAAGTGAAAGTGAAGTCGCTCAGTCGTTTCCAACTTTTCGTGACCCCATGGACTGCAGCCTACTAGGCTCCTCCATCCATGGGATTTTCCAGGCAAGGGCATTGGAGTGGGGTGCCATTGGACACTCAGGGTGCTTGGCAAACCCTTGAGAAAGGATAACTGCCTGGGGGAATAATCTGCAAACAGTCCTTTGTAACCTACGTGGGACATTTATAAACTCATGTTTCCAGGATTACCTAGAAATTCCCTTTTACCAAAATATAAATAATTTATAAAAGGTCTTCTTAGAAGTTATATATTACCCATACTTAAGTTTAAAAAGGTGTTTTCCTTTTTCTAGATAGATGGCTAAATTAAGCATACTGTAGTAACAGTGCCTTAGGTTCATACAATAATTCTTGACAAAACCACTAAAATCACATTCACTTTTATCTTTATTTGATGTTTATATACCCAGGACTGTGTTAAACAATGTAAAAGAAAAAAGGAGAAAGCAGCCCCTCTCTATCCCTATGAGTCCCTTTGGAGTTTAAACTCTCAGCAGGGAGATGGGGGAACACAAGGTAACTTTCACTCCCTGGATGCAGTCAATGACTTGGAGCTCAGAGAAAAAGAAGAGATACTGTTATGCTGAGGTTAGTGGGGGCAGGACCTACAGAGTCCTCCTCCAAGTCAGCTCAGGATTAACTGTAGGTGCGGAGAAGCCAAGGAGCAGGGTAGGCAGTGAAACCTTCTGAGCAACATCAGAAGGACAGGTGGACAACATGTTAGACGAATCAAAAGACCAGACTTGCTCAGGGAAGGGAGGAAGAGCCTGTAAAAGGAAAGCACCATCTGTGAAAATCTGGGCCCCTAGGAAATCAGAAGTATCCTAATAAAGTTTATTCCTTAAAATTAAGAAAATAATAAAAGTTTGTTTTTTAAAAAACTTTACAAATTTCATTTCTTTATTCAGCAAAACTCCCTGGAACAGCAAAACTCTACTGCACTGAGTACTCTGGTTCTGCTCCAAAGAAGCTTTCCTTTGTCTAGTGGGGAAGACATTAAGGGCTGGAAGCCCCTACAAGAAATAAGAAATGAAAAGAGTTGCTCTATTTTACAGAATCAAATAACATATACTTAAATGCTATGAAGAGGACTACAGGGAAAGTATGAAAGTGAAAATGATAGTCGCTC
This sequence comes from Tragelaphus eurycerus, assembly GCA_935064755.1. Classification (NCBI taxonomy): domain Eukaryota; kingdom Metazoa; phylum Chordata; class Mammalia; order Artiodactyla; family Bovidae; genus Tragelaphus; species Tragelaphus eurycerus. Next base: position 121,068 of record CAKXYN010000335.1, on the reverse strand, counting down.
AGTCCTGTCCGACTTTTTGCAACCCCATGGACTGTTGCCCGCCACGCTCCTCTGTCCGTGGAATTTCCCAGGCAAGACTACTGGAATGGGTAGCCATTCCCTTCTCCAGATCTTCCCGACCCAGCAATTGAACCCAGGTCTCCTGCATTACAGGCAGATCCTTTACTGAGCCACCAGGGAAATTCACTACAGGGAAATCTGACCAAAGCTAGAGGATTAGAATAAAATTCTGAGTCTGAACCGAGCTCTAAGGAATGACCTAGAAGTTGACTGGACAAAGATGTGAGGGACATGGGTTTCAGTACATGAAGGCCCTGGAGCTGAAGAGCCAGAGGGCAGTGAGAACAAGTGAGCAGGGCTGAGGACCCAGGACAGGCACAGCCTTGCAGACCTCAACATGAAGTTTAGTCCCCCCTTTCTGAAGGGAAATGGAGCCACTTGGAGGGGAAGAGGAGCAGGAAATTGCAGGAAGACTTGGGGAGGGAGGTCCTGCGAACACTGAGGTCAAGTAGAATTTCTCCAACGTTAAGACTGAAGAGAAGTCACGGGCGGTTATCCAAGCTTAGGAGAAACCTCAGGTTGAGTTAGGTACTGCCAATATTACCTGGCATAGGCTGGGTGATGCATTTGACGGTTTAGAAGGGAAAAGGGCATCTAAGCTCGTTAATAAGGAGGAGGGTGCTTCTTACCTTTGGACTGTTGGCCTGAAGAAGAAAGGGTAACGTGTAAACTTGATAGTATTCTCCAGGGACTTTAACATTTATGTTCAAAAGCCAAACGTAAATTCATCCCTTATAAATATGGTATACAAGTCGATCACGAAGGTACCATATTTTGCACAAAGCAGGGAATTTTTAAATCAATAAAATCTGATTTTTAATTTAAACCTATTATCTAGTTATTTTTTGAGAGATCAATGAAATTTTATAGAAGCCCAAGAGATATTTAAACATTACACTTAATAGAAAATTAATTTGCTGAAACTGATTGAAATAATTGGACTATATTTTCTACTTGCTGCTATCATACTAACTGTATCTTGGTGCTTTGGTGAAGAGGGAGAAGACTCATGTTCAGGATAGCAGGGTTTTGAGGCAGATGGAGATTCCTACAAAAAATAAGTAATGAAAAATGTTACTCTATTTCATATAATTGTATTTCTCCCTCTACTCATAGAGGGAGAGCTTAATAAGGGAGGCTGAGAAAAATTTTTTCCTAGTTACTTCCCTTCTATATTTAGCTATGAAACAAATATGGTACAGATGTGAAAACTACAGATGTCATAAAGTTTATAAAATATGGCATATTTTGTACCAATTACTATAAACTTAAATATCATATACAGGATTACACAAAAGAAATGAGGCATGCTGCCTTAAAATCATGATGCTGCATCAGCTTAAATTAACCATATTTAAAATAAGTAAAATTTGCACACTTGTGGATAAAAATGTTAACTGTCAACATATTAATTTGCTCTTGGTGTGAATCCGGGTAGGATTTGGCACAGAACACTCACAGCAGAACACTCACAGGAACTACTTGGCAACTGCCAGAATGAGAACTTGCATTTAATTAAATTGCTATTAATATTTAATTTATAGCTAACCTCAGTTATTAGAAATAAACAAAGATTTTTTTTTTTTAGTATGCAAAGAAGAAACCTCAGATTTACAGATTAATAACTCACCAGAAAAAAAGGAATATTTTAAAGTCTAAGCCTACAAGAATATAATAGAAGCAAGCCAATACTGTGCATTTTCAAAGAAACTCTGCTTTGTCGATATTAGAGTGGTATGTGATTTCTACCTCAGGTATTTTTAACACTGTTCATGGAGGATAAGACCAAAGAAACATTTTATTGGTACCAACAGCCAAGCTCCATTTAAATGTCCTCTGTTCTCCTAGAAGCTTTGAATAATTTTAGGAAAAGAGAATTAGGAAAATCATATGCCAACATCTATTATTAACTTTCCTATAAAGCTAGATAATTTCTCTGGACCTTCATCTTCACATCTGTATCATCTACTTTTCTATATTTATGAAACTGGATAAAATACTGGTGATGAGCCTGGGAATTTTTATTAAATCACAATATAAAACCATTAATTAAACATCCATTTACTTGGAAAAAAGTCTTCAGGTTCATAACCTATATAATTTGTAAATACAGAAACTAGGCAGCAGTGAAATTTTACAGGAAAAATTCTTGAAGGGACAACCTTAAAAGTAAACATCCAAGGCCTACATATAAATAGAGAAAACATTAAAATCATGTCAAATATTTCTTTGTAAAATGAAATTACATTTAATGTCCAAATGTCAGTTTAGCCTCATTTAAGTATTTTTTCCGACAGCTTCAGAAGTTTTGCTTTTCCATTTCTTGACTTCTCAAAGAGTGCCTAATATTAAAACAGTGTGAGAAAAAGAGGAAAGATTTGATGACCCATAAACTAGAAAATAAGTAACTGAATAAAATGAGTGGTAACTACATACCCTCACCACCTCCTTCAAGGCTGTCTGGCAACTGAATTAGGACCTATAGCACTGGAACAACATTTGCCACACAGTATTAGGTTTCTATGATTACTTTTCAAATTATACAGATTTTACCCCTTGTATTAGTCCACCAGCTTGTTCTGGTATAGTCCCTATTTTATAATCTTAAATCTTAAAAATATATATACTAGAAGATGAGGATAAGTACCAGATTTTATCTGATGAAATAATTATCTATGATTCCCATTTATAAAGGTAGAGGGTAAAAAGCCATTTCTACAAAAATAAAGTCTAGTCTCAAGAAAATCATGTTATCATATTCTGAAACAATTAGATGAAAAAGGATATGAAATAAGAATTCCACATATTATTCTAATAATATACTGAAAATGAATCTCAAGAAAGATTACAAAGAGGTAAGAAATTTTAAGTCTAAATCAGCAAAAAAGCATCCTTTTTATTCTAGAGTCCACTGGATGATGCAATAGAGTTGGTTCAACCATAGCTTAGGCATTAGAGCATTCATCACATATAGTACAGGAGCTTTTTGTATACACTGAAGTGTAATCTGGTTCTTATAGTTAAATGAATTTTTCTATTATTAATAAAATCTCTAGGACTCTTACCTATATAGGTTAACTTCAATTCTATTTCCAAGCCTTTAATAGCAGAGGCTCCAGAATTTCATTCCTTTAATATGCCCTCTACACTCCACCACCTAATATCCTTACAAATAGAAATTAGAAGTACTTATTTGACTGACTGATAGAAATAATTTAAAAATGAATTTAGGACTGAAAGTATCCAAACACAGAGAACTATGCCTCAGGAGAGGACCTCCTGCTTTCACTAACACGCCTGCAAATGCAGGAAACCTATTAACTATGCTGAAAGAGAATCTTGTTGGTAAAACAGAGAGTCCCCAGTGCCAAATATTTCAATTTTAGGATGTTACTACCACTCTCACATCATTACCACCACTTTAACATCAGTACATCTGATGTCTACAAATTTGAAGTGATTTCCTATTCTATCACCAGACTTGAGGTCACAAGGTAAAGATGTAACTCACAGGAAGTTAAAAATTCTACCGCTTTTCCAATCTCATGTTTGCATCAAAATCCACTCCCTATTTCAATCCACTCCCTATTTCAAACAGAGAACATGACTTCTCAGAAGCATTTTGAGCAGAGAGCTGTTAGGGAAACAGGAGGAACAGGCTTTCAATCTTCCTGGGATGGGAAAGTTAATTAAATGTCTCTACCATTAAATCTCTTAGAAACTGAAGACAAACAATAATGATGTGTGACTTTAAAATGAGATTATGAAAAAAACCTATCACCCACCAGGCCCAAATGTATCATGTATACATACATCATTATTTCATAGGTCAAAAACCAGAAAACTTCAGAACCAATCCCCACTCTGGGACAAACAGATATGGCATGCAATAAAACAGTCACCACCAAGGTATGAGACTCAACAAAGAAGAAAATAAAGCATAAAGAACTTGCCCGAGTTCTCAACAGATTTATTTTCTCAGAATGTCCTACCTTGTCATTGGCGTCCAGCACAATGGTGCTATGTCTCCACTTTGACAATACTATTGGTTCCTGCAGCCGCCTGTCCAGACTCCTACTTTTAATAATTTCTCTTTGCTGCTGAGATGAAGCATTGTACTAAAGAAAACAAATTACACCGCATAAATAATAGAAACAGAAGTGGAATCTAAACATGCTGGCTCCGAGTGACACGTGGCATCAGGCAAAGCTCACCATGTGACACTAATAGGAGTTCACTCATCTCTGACCAGCACTTGGCACAAGTTCACACACTTGGGTGTTGGAGAGACCAAGTTCATGTTATTTTTGGCAAAACACTTAATATCCCCAAGTCTAAATTGCATTCACTGTAAAACAGATACAACAGAAGTAGAGGGTTAAATAGCATACAGAAAGTGCCAAATGTTGCCCTGATAGGGTCTCAATAAATATTAGTTACTATGATTTGTAAAATGAGATCAGATTAGTTAATTTTTAAAAGTTCCTTCTACTTTGAAAATCCACATGAATTCAGTTATTGGCTTATGTTTTTAAAATGATGCTTTCATACACAACAGTATATCCACATTTAAAGGGCTTTTTGTTTTTACTTTTACTTTCCATTTATAGGCCAAGCATACTACTATTTATTTCTCTGAAGTGGTAAAATGTAACCAAGTCAAAAAGTAGTGACCATACTAGTGCCAGACACCAATCATGAATATATCAGTTGTGTACAAAGGGTAAGTGCTGTGCTTAGTCGCTCAGTTGCGTCCCACACTTTGCGACCCCATGGACTGTAGCCCACCAGGCTCCTCTGTCCATGGGGATTCTCCGCTGCAGTGGGTTGTCATGCCCTCCTCACAAAGGATAAGTAGTAACTGCCACACAAAAATTACATATAAAATTAAGAACACATTATTAATAAGATTCTAAGTCTAGCAATGTTTGAAATGTCAAGTAGATCATCAGGCATAAACATTTGAGAAACGTGAGGTTTAAAAGTTATGCTGTTTCATATAGGCAGTTTTAATATATTATAAATAACAAATTATAATAAAATGACAAAAGAAAATTTATCTATTTTTAAGGGATACATTCTTCTCCTGAAACCAAAGTATTCCTAATACCTACTTCTCAAAAAACCCCAGTAAATCTTAAATTTTAATGACTCATTGTAATTTCAATGAAATTAAATTATCTTATTATTAAATTTCAGTAATACATAATTTATACTGTTTCTATCATTTTAAAAAACCTTCCAACATCTTTCTCCACAGTATGTCATTTCTTCACTTTCCAAAATGAGTCCTTGCATGCCCTCCAAACTGTTTCCCAAAGCTGTTACTTCATTTTTCACATTAGAATTTGCCAAAGCCAGGCAGTCACATGGGTCTGTTTTTCACTCACTGTTGCCTAACAAACAGCAATCTTAAAATCTGTCACACAAGTTCACAAAAGGATCATTTATAGAATGAACAAAGATGAAGATTAAAGGCTTCCCCCCAAAAATTCTGTGAAATAAATTTCTTAAGTGCAGAAACCCAGTTATTAAGTAGAGTTGTATTATCACATCAATACAATCATTGTTAGGAACAATTAAAATGTGCAGTTGTGTGTAGCTTGTGTATGAACTTTAATGGATATCTACCCTAGCTTTTGAACTTTATAATTACCACAACTGTTTAGAAATCCTTTTCGCAGGGCAACAAAAATGATGTAAAATTAAACTGGGTAATACTCACTATTTTAAAGGTGTTGACAGTTTTACTAGGCAAATAAAGCATAAATAAAATGTGATATAAAATCTAGTGTAGACAGAAGACAAAAATAAAGTGTCACATAATTATAGAAAAGAAAAATAAGACGACACCACAGTTAAAATACACAAACACATCTAGTTGAACAAGATGACTAAAACTTAACATTTAAAAAAATCTTCTTAAAAAACACTTCTTTTAAGAATTTTAATTGCATTTTTATTTGAATAATTTCAAACATACAAGAGAATAGCAACTATAGTAAAAACCAACCACTGAGCTCCAACATAACGAAGACAGGTAACTTTCTGATTAATAGAGAAATAAAATACGAGGGTTCCCTGAGCACATTTTTTAGATTCCGTTCCTCTTCCCTGGTGACTCAGAAAGTAAAGAATCTGCCTTGCAACGTCGGACACCTTGGACCGATGCCGGGGTCTGGAAGATCCCCTGCAGAAGGAAATGGCCACCCACTCCAGTATTTTTCCCTGGAGAATTCCACGAATAGAGGAACCTGACAGGCTACAGTCCATAAGGCGGCAAAGTACTGGACACAACTGAGCGACTAACACACACATTAACCCCTGCCTGGCAGTACCATATAACTCAGTCTTCACCATTCTCAGGAACTTTACACTTTAGTACATATATGTGTATCTATAACTACATATTACTTGTGGGCTTTTAAATTTTATATAAATGGAATCATATCACACATATCAATCTTCAATTTGGTTTTTCACTCAATAATAATAATAAAAAAAAACAATAAAAAAAAACTAAATCCATGTTGGTTAGTTTGCAGCTCAAACTCATTTATACTTCACTTCCTCATAACACTACATTATATGTGGATGATAGGGGTAGAGTAGGATAATCAAATAGCTCAGAAATACCATTTGAGGAGTGTAGATAGAGAGGAAGTTTAGGGGGCTCTGGGAGACCACAATACGTTAATGATCACTGAAGAAAGCAGGCTTGCTTAACCACAAAACCAAGCAGGCTTGCTTAGCGGCAAAACCCATGCAACCAAAGCATGAGACGTGCCCCCAAACAATAAAACAATGGTGGCATGAGACCCACATCCTGCCCAGTGAACTCAGTAAGTTAATGATACCTAGGACATGCTCTCTGCCTGCATAAAGAAAACAGTTATTTATGGAAAGGTGACACTTCAAAGTGAAAGACCCTCACTGTACTGAGATCTGAAGTAATTTTTCCATAGCAGCATGACAGCCCTGGCTTGACCAGGCAGGGACAAAACTCCCCTGCCCCATCTGGAGGAGGGGCTGATGATGAAAGCATGATGTCTACTTAAGAATGAGATAGATGGTCTTTTGCCCTTCCCTACTTTTCCTTTGATTATAAAACTGCAACCCAGTAAGTTCTCAGCATTTGTCACTCTCTCACCCACCCACTTGTAAGCCCCACAAGTGTCCTACTCTAATAGTCACATCTTATCCACTACTTTGCCTCTTGCTGAATTCTTTTTGTGCTGAGATACAAAGGACCAGAGCTCTCTGGAGCCCAGTGAAACGCCACCTAGCAATTTCACAGACAGCACAATTTAACCTTCTGAACGGTGGGGTACTGAGAGCACTCCAACCAGCAGAATATAATACTCTCCACTGCCTTACTTGGTACTGTTGAATTTATACGCATTTGTGTATAGAAAATAAATGGATATACTTATGTATAATGTTACTTCATTGCTTTCTTTCTCCTGGTGACTTGGAAATTCAAGTACTTATTTCATGAATTTCCTTTCCTCCGTATGGCTTAGTCATGTTAGGTAGTTAGAATAGGAAAAAGGAGTCCAGAATGGTGGTGGCTAAAAGACAAGGAAGGGAAAAGCCCACGAAAATAGAACAAACGAAGGTCTGAGGACCAGAGTGAGGACCTCAGGTAGAACAAACAGCACTCCTGGCTAGCCCAAGTGACATAGGGCAGGCCCAGGGGGGGAAAACATATAAAAAGAGGAGCCAGAGGGCCCGGGGTCTCTCCCGCACGCACTGTCTCTCTTTCTCTCTCTCCCCTCCACTTCGTGGCTTTTGGGTCAGCATGCCCTCATGCCTAGAGGATGTATTTTCCTTTATTTTCTAAATAAAACTGAGCTATAACACGGAGCTGTAACACTGTCCGAGAACTGTGACACACCTAGGGCTTTAACGTCCATCACTTCAAATTTTTGTTGTGACAAGACAGAACTAAGGAAATTATACACTCCCCTGACAGTCATATATTTTGCCTGTTTTCAATTAGGTTCTCTCTCTCACTAGTGTGTATATAAAGAACCAGCAAGTTCTTTATACATTTTGGTTTCTAAGCCTTTGTAAGCTTTGCAAATTGAATGTAGCTTTTCTGAGCCCAAAGCTCATCTCTTTCCCTTTGTGTATGGTATCTTTAATATTAAAAGGTGCTCTGCTGGATTGTAGGTAGTCATATCCGTCCATCTTTTCCTTTATAGCTTTTCTTTACACAGTCTTATTGAAGAAATACTTCCTACTCTGAGGTCAAAGACATTCTCTGATCCAGCATTCTATAGCCTTTAAAGTTTTGCTTATTATATTTACAACTGTCATCTACCTGAAATTAATCATTAGGTGAGAAGTCAAGATCTATGTTTATTTCATTCCCCCCCACCCGGGAATAACCAATAATCTTCAAAATATTTATTGTACAGTCCATGCTTTACCCAGGGATTTGTGATGCTACATCTGAGGTTCCTATTCTGTTCTGCTGGTCTATTTCTCTGCACATGTGCCCACAACTTAATCACTAAAGCAGGGACCCCACCCCTCTCCTACTCTTGAGTAGACATTCTCCCTAACTCAGGAATATTTTGGTTCTTCACAGACTTTTACTAGAAAGTAAAATTTAGCATCAATTCAAAAAAACAAAAAAGGTAGAGATGGGAATAGTAAATGGAAATGTAATGAATTTACAGATCAATGGGGACACGGTTACAATGTTAAGCATCCCAACCCAAGATCATAATGGTATATCGCATCATTTCAGGTCATCTTTTATGTCCCTCAATTCTGCTCTGAAATTTTCTTAAGATCTTACAAATTTTCTATAGGTATAATCTTAGGATTCTTCTTGGCGTTGTTGCTGCTGCTAATATAAAAAAGAACTTTATTCCTATCGTATTTTCAAATTAACTTTTTACTAGAGAATTGGGTAGTTTTGAGGTTGATTTGATGTACAGCAAACTTGCTGAACTAGTAACAGTTCTGAGTTTGCCAAATCTCCTGATTTTCTAATAATAAAAGGAACAATTGAGTCTCTTAATTCTTCTTTGTTTTTTTTTAATTGTTGAATAGAAGCACTGACAGCAAAGTTATAGTCCAAGACTTAATTCTAATGGCAAAGCTTCTGCAATGGCACCATGAAGTATGAGATTTACCATAAACTATATGATAAGTAATCTTCAGCATGATGTAATATATCATTACATTTGAAGTGATCTTTTGTAGAAACATATAATTGGGTCATGGTTTTTATCATTTCCAAAAATATTCAATCAGATCAGATCAGATCAGTCACTCAGTCGTGTCCGACTCTTTGCGACCTCATGAACTGCAATACGCCAGGCCTCCCTGTCCATCACCAACTCCCGGAGGTCACTCAGACTCGCATCCATCGAGTTAGTGATGCCATCCAGCCATCTCAGCCTCTGTCGTCCCCTTCTCCTCCTGCCCTCAATCCCTCCCAGCATCAGAGTCTTCTCCAATGAGTCAACTCTTCGCATGAGGTGGCCAAAATACTGGAGTTTCAGCTTTAGCATCATTCCTTCCAAAGAAATTCCAGGGCTGATCTCCTTCAGAATGGACTGGTTGGATCTTCTTGCAGTCCAAGGGACTCTCAAGAGTCTTCTCCAACACCACACTTCAAAAGCATCAATTCTTTGGCGCTCAGCCTTCTTCACAGTCCAGCTCTCACTTCCATACATGACCACAGGAAAGACCATAGCCTTGACTAGGCGAACCTTTGTTGGCAAAGTAATGTCTCTGCTTTTGAATATGCTATCTAGGTTGGTCATAACTTTCCTTCCAAGGAGTAAGCATCTTTTAATTTCATGGCTGCAGTCACCATCTGCAGTGATTTTGGAGCCCAGAAAAAGAAAGTCTGACACTGTTTCCACTGTTTCTCCATTTATTTCCCATGTAGTGATGGGACCAGATGCCATGATCTTCGTTTTCTGAATGTTGAGCTTTAAGCCAACCTTTTCACTCTCCACTTTCACTCTCATCAAGAGGCTTTTTAGCCCCTCTTCACTTTCTGCCATAAGGGTGGTGTCATGTGCATATCTGAGGTTATTGATATTTCTCCCAGCAATCTTGATTCCAACTTGTGTTTCTTCCAGTCCAAATAGCTCTGTTTAAACCATTTACATTTAATGTAATTTATTTATATGTTAAGATTTAAGTCTGTTGCTTTGTTTTATATTCTGTTTATCATGCCTGTTTCTCCTTTCCTGTCTTCCTATGGACTATCCTGAGTTTTTACTCATGTAGTTTAATCTATAGCTCTTTGAGTCTATTTTGTGTTACAGTTTTTTAGTGCTTATTCTAGGTATTACAAATTATGTATTTAATTCTTCCCAGTCTACCAATATCAGAATTTTACTATTTCAAGTGAAATGTAGAAACCTTACCAACAATTACGTCACACTACTCTCCCCTCTTCACAATACAGTTGTCCTAGATAACATCTCCACCGTAGAAATGCTCTAATTTTTTAAAGGTCAAATATAATTTTTTTGATTTCCTCTTTGATTTCCTTAGTGATAACTGGTTGTCTAGTAGAATATAGTTTAGTCTCCACGTGTTTGTGTTTTTTAGTTTTGTTCCTTGCAGTTAGATTCCTAATCTCAAAGCAGTGTGACTGGAAAAGATGCCTGACATGATTTCAATTTTCTTGAATTTACTGAGGCACACTTTGTGGCCCAGCATGTGATCAATCCTGGAGAATGTTCTATGTGCACTTGAGAATGTGTACTCTGCTGCTTTTGGATGGAATGCTCTATAAATATCAATTAAGTCCATCCAGCCTTGGGTGTCATTTAAAGCCTATGTTTTCTTATTCATTTTCTGTCTGGATGATCTGTCCATTAATCAAAGTGGGGTGTTAAAGTCCCCCACTACTGTTATGTTACTGTTGATTTCTCCTTTTATGGCTGTTCGCATTTGCCTTATATATTGAAATATTCCTATGTTGTGTATGTATATATTTACAATTGTTATATCTTTTTCTTGGATTGATCCTTTGATCTTTATGTAGTGCCCTTTGTCTCTTATAACTGTCTTTATTTTAAAGCCTATTTTGTCTGATATGAATACTGCTATTGCAGCTTTTAATTTCCATTTGCATAGAATATCTTCTTCAGTTCAGTTCAGTTCAATTGCTCAGTCCTGTCCGACTCTTTGTGACCCCATGAATCGCAGCATGCCAGGCCTCCCTGTCCATCACCAACTCCTGGAGTTCACTCAGACTCACGTCCATCGAGTCAGTGATGCCATCCAGCCATCTCATCCTCTGTCGTCCCCTTCTCCTCTTGCCCCCAATCCCTCCCAGCATCTGAGTCTTTTCCAATGAGTCATCTCTTCACATGAGGTGGCCAAAATACTGGAGTTTCAGCCTCAGCATCATTCCTTCCAAAGAAATCCCAGGGCTGATCTCCTTCAGAATGGACTGCTTGGATCTCCTTGCAGTCCAAGTGACTCTCAAGAGTCTTCTCCAACACCACAGTTCAAAAGAATCAATTCTTCGGCGCTCAGCTTTCTTTACAGTCCAATTCTCACATCCATACATGACCACAGGAAAAACCACAGCCTTGACTAGACGGACCTTTGTTGGCAAAGTAATGTCTCTGCTTTTCAATATGCTATCTAGGTTGGTCATAACTTTCCTTCCAAGGACTAAGCGTCTTTTATGGAGTCTTCTATGGCGGCAGTCACCATCTGCAGTGATTTTGGAGCCCCCCAAAATAAAGTGAGACACTGTTTCCACTGTTTCCCCATCTATTTCCCATGAAGTGATGGGACTGGATGCCATGATCTTCGTTTTCTGAATGTTGAGCTTTAAGACAACTTTTTCACTTTCACTTTCATCAAGAGGCTTTTGAGTTCCTCTTCACTTTCTGCCATAAGGGTGGTGTCATCTGCATATCTGAGGTTATTGATATTTCTCCCGGCAATCTTGATTCCAGCTTGTGTTTCTTCCAGCCCAGCGTTTCTCATGATGTACTCTGCATACAAGTTAAATAAACAGGGTGACAATATACAGCCTTGATGTACTCCTTTTCCTATTTGGAACCAGCCTGTTGTTCCATGTCCAGTTCTAACTCTTGCTTCCTGACCTGCAAATAGATTTCTCAAGAGGCAGGTCAGGTGGTCTAGTATTCCCATCTCTTTTAGAATTTTACACAGTTTATTGTGATCCACACAGTCAAAGGCTTTGGCATAGTCAATAAAGCAGAAATAGATGTTTTTCTGGAACTCTCTTGCTTTTTCCATGATCCAGTGATGTTGGCAATTTGATCTCTGGTTCCTCTGCCTTTTCTAAAACCAGCCTGAACATCCCAAGTTCACAGTTCACGTAATATCTTCTTATATCCCTTTAAAACTCAAGACAAATGTGTCTTCAGCCTTCCCATTATACTCATTTTTAACGTCCCAAGTTTTCTTCATTTATCATTTCTCTTCCGTTTTAAGGATTTCTGATAGCAATTCTTTGAGAACAAGATTGTTGGTAATAAATCTCTGGGTTTACTTTAATCTGAAAATGTCTTTATTTTACTTTCACGCCTGAAGGATGTTTTTGCTGGATGTACAATCATGAGTTTTTTCTTTCCGCATGTGTAAAATGTGGCACCACTTCCTTCTGGCTTCATGGGTTCTAATAATACATCCTCTGCTATTCAAATCATTATTACCCCTACAAAGTACTGTATTGTTTCACTGAGTTGCTTTCACAATATTTCTTGGGTCGGGGGGAAGACGAAGTCTTTAGTTTTCAGAAATTTGATCGCAGTGTGTCTGGATGTGGATTTCTTCGAGTCCATACTGTTTGGTATTTACTCAGCTTCATGAATCTGGTGGTTTGTCTTTTATCAAATCTGAGATGTTTTCAAACACTGTTTCTGAAAATATTTTTCAGCCTCACACTCATTCTTCACTCCTTCTGGAAGTCTCATGAAATGAATGTTAGGTCTTCTGTATGGTCCCACAGATCTCTGAGACTCTGTTCATTTTCCTAAAATGTATTTATTTACTCTACCTAGGACCATACATCCCTCTCACAGCAGAGATAGAGGTGGAGAAGCAAGCCCTGATGTACAAGCCCTTTCAATACCATGTTTATGACACATTTGCTCACATCCCATCAGTGGAAGTAAGTCACATGTCTAGACTATATTCAGTCATGGTAACAGCAGGACAATATGCCCCCATCCACAGCAAGAGGTCACTACAAAGGTACACAGCAAAAACCACTGATATGGGAGTGGGTGAGGAATGGATCAAATGATGCAAACTGCCACCACAGGTAATCTTGCTTTTTACCCTTTGATGGCTATTAAGACTGCCTCCCTCTACTGAAGTTTCACAGAATCAGTAAAATTTGTCAATATGTGTATTTATTTTCCTGTGTTCTGGTCAGTATTGAAGGCTCCAGTTGAAGACTCACGCCTTCCTTTAGTTTCATAAAATTCCAAGAAATTATATTTCCAAAATACTATTTCTCTACCACTTCTTCCATTTTCTTCTTCGAGAATTTCTCATTTGTGCATATAGGAAACTTTCCACCCACCTTCTATCTCCTTTAACCATGTTTTAATATTTGTTATCTTCCTGTCCCTCTGACTATAGTTTATTCTATCCATTGCACTATATTTTTTAATGATTTTTTTCTATATCCATGTATCTCTAAACTACTAATATTTTTCTTTTAATTGACTTTGGGAAAAAGAAAAATTTATTTAGAAATGAATGTCTATCTGATAATTGACACTAAAGATACATCTGCTACTCATAGGTGCTTTCTAAAATGTTAAAATAAGGTACCAATTAAAATGTAAATGTTTGCTCAGATATCATTAATATTTATATATATTTATATCTTAATACTAACAGTGGTAAGTACACAACCATTTTGAAACCTACAGCTTTAGATAAACTCAGCCCCGGAGCATTTATCTTTAGAGAGCCAGTGAGACCCTGGAAGGTCTCATTACTATATGCTGCTAATGATTGACTCAACTATAATACACATCTACATACAAGAATAAACTTGAATACTGAGTTGCTTTTCTTTTAAATAAGTTTAACACCAACTTCATACAGAAAACTCAACAAATTTAAGAGAACTCTTTGCATTCCTGCCACTTAAAGGGGATCTTGGATCCAGGAACAATGAAAACTGAGTCAAAAAACTCTTAAATAGGGATTATCAACATTATATAGCTATAAGATAAATGTATGTCACACAATAATTTAAGCAACAGATTCTCAATGAATTATGGAAAAATTAGTCTTGCTGCTTTTTAAGAGTTGAGCAAAAATTTTAAAATAAACCTGTTGTAACCATTCTCAGGTATTACTTCATCCACTATTTTTACACAGAAACTCAGAGTTAAGGTTTTATTACCTTTGGCAACTCCCATTCTGACCGAGATCCATCTGCACTGTAGTAATATTGTCTACCTTGATCATCAACATGCTTGAGCCACTATAAAAACAAAACAGGTGTTATATTTTAAACACAAATAAAGTTGAGCTTAAGCTTATAAAATCATAGGCATTAGATGATATTCTTATGAATTTTATTCTATTTGCTCAAAAACATTCCAAAAGAAATACAATAAACTTATACTAACAGACTTGTATTTTAAGTTCAATAAAAATAAGGAACTAAATATTAAATGCAAATTTATTTTCTCTTTCATCCAGTGTCAAGCTAGTGATTCAAGCACCACTTAACAACACAAGAAATGGATAACATAAAGATACAAAGATACATATATGGACAACATATATACATATGTATGTGGACACAAGGACACACAACCCTGAAATCAGGGTTGAGAAATTAACAACCTGGAATTTTTCTTCAATCTTTAAGGATGAAACTACTAAACGATTTAATCCAAACTTCATACAAACCCTTAGGAATTACCTGCTGTAGCCAACACAGCTTATTCATACAATTTAAGTAACACCAACAACAAAACTTCATATAATACCGGAAATATGAAGGAGTCAAGACTAAAACATATGATCTCGATTGTGAAATAAATGAAAATTATTGTTTTCATGTGTTCTAGTGTTAAATAATTAAAGAAACAATGTGGAGTGAAAAAACCTATCTCCATTTATCCCCAAGGCTTTTATTTTTTAAACTAGCACAACCAACCATTACCTTCTCTGATGATAAACACATAAAATTACAACAAGTATTCTCACACTAATTAATTAATCATAAAGCACTAGATTCATGGTTTTTGTTTTACATAACTTGGTTATAAAAGAAAAAGCAATGTAGGAAGTGAGGGGGATTATTATGACATACTGAGAAAACTATTCCCAAAAAACTGTTTGCCAAGAAAAACACAAAGAAATATGTTTATTGAAGAGGCATAAACAGAATGATACTCAACGGGTCTACTCTTAAAAAGATTCTGTCTTAAACAGGTTGACACCACAAAAATTATGATAACTGGAAGCAGTTTAAAACCATGAATCAGTAGTTACACTGAGTTTTCAGACTGTCAGCTGACAGGACTACAGAATTACAAGAAAATATTTTCATGAGTTTTTAAAATACTACTAGAGCTTCAGTACACAACGATTTTATGAGAGGAATCTGCCAAGAAAACTAGATGAGAAAAAAAAGAATGTACCTTTTCATTAGTATAGTCACTGGTATATAAGGTATGCCCACGTTCATCCAACTCTTCTGACCAACCCCTTGGAGGAGAAACACACTGACTATCTGACTGGCTGTGACAAATGCTGTGGTAGTTTTCTTCTGATGAAAAAAGCTACAAATAGTCAGAAACATAAGGATTGTTCTTCTTTGAATATATATATACAGCAGCTGAAAATCTAAGCAATTGACTTTATTTGGCTATACATACTAAAAGATCTTGAATATATTCAAGTATTTAATTTTCAAAACAAATTGTTTAGTCTTTTTAATGGTACACTGTAAGTGGTGCGGGGGAAATTAATAAGTTATTATGTTGCATTAATGCAAGCCTACAAATATTCACTATAATGAAACTGAAAAGAACGTTTTCAGACTGAGAGATAAAAATGCTATCTTCTACGTTGTGCTACTTTCAACTGAAATCAGGTTAAAAAATGATGGGGATAGAGCAAATGTATGTACCCACATTTATGTGTAAGCAAAGTAGGAGGTGAGGGCTCTTCAGCAGACTGAGATACTTCAAAATTTCACCTATTAATCCAAGTTCCTAGCCAAACACCCAGCAAAAAGTGCTTAATAAATATATCTTGAGCTAATTTTTTTAAAGTGTGTGGGATGGGAGAGGGGAGGAAAAGATACTAGCTCTGTAACACTGTATTTTCTTTTCTAATTGATCATAAAGTTTTCCTGACTCACTCAACACAAATGCTTGTGAAAAACTATTCAAAACTATACTTTAAAAGAAAGAAAAAAATTGAATTAATTCAAATATAACACCGAAAAATTAAGAAATTCAGTGTAATATTTACTGGGCTAATTCTGCAAATGACCCTTCCAGGGTCACATTCAGGTAAAACAGTTTCTACAATTACATCTACTCAATAGATCAAATTTTCTACCATCGTATTTGGTCTGAAACACTCAGATGTGTAGATTCTCAATGTTGTACAAGTAACAAACATCCTAATGTCAGTAACATGTTCATAAAAACTGACAAAGACAACTTTACAGAAGTCTTGAATGGAGTGAGCTGTACATGTTCTGTAACAGCAATGGTTTAAAAAAATGGAAAACCTAACTGAATCCTGAAAAATCAGGATTATTTCAATCCAATTGAGACCACTTAAAACATAAGCTAATATCAGAGAGGTACAATAAGAATCTTTTAGAAACAGAATAAAAGGCAATCTGTATGGAGACTATTATTCAGCCATTAAAAAAAAAAATGTAGTTATTTGTGACAACACAGATAGATTTTGAGGCCAGCATGTTCAAGGAAATAACTTGCAGAAGAAAGACAAATACCCAGCGATCTCACTCACATGTGGAATGTGAAAACCAAACAAGCAAGCTCACAGGCACAGAGAACAGACTGGTGGTTGACAGAGAAGTGGGCAATGGGTGAAGAGGGTCAGAAGGTGCAGACTCCTAGTGACAAAACAAATTAAGTCCTGAGGATGGAATACACAGCATGGTTACAGAGTTAGTAATACAACACTGCATGTTTGAAATTTGCTAAAATAGTAGATCTTAAAAGTTCTCATTCCCAGACAAAAATTCTGTAACTATATATGGTGACAGATATGAACTAGGTTTACTGTGACCCTTTTGGCAATATATACAAATGTCACATCATATTACATCACAATTTTTTTCCGAAACCATCAAGGAGCAAGAGGTTAAGAAATACTCAGGAACAAAACTAACTGGAAGCAAGAATCCAGATTGGTAAGAATAAAAAGGCAGCATTCTCTGAAAAGGCACTTGCAAAACCTTGAGCTAAAACATTAGTTTTCAAGACAATGCAGACATGCTGGGGAACAGGACTCGGGACAATGTAAGGCAGGGAGTCCCACAATAAAGACAGGGGACCCCAAAGAATTATACCTGCAGACTATAGAGTAAACCAGAAACAAATCTTGTCCCTCTACTGCACACTAGGAAAATCACAGGAATAACTGGGAGAAATCAGGGGAGAACCCAACAAGCCAGGCTTTATGCATTCAAATTACTACTACCTAGGTGACCTAGGGAAACTAAAACTGAAAATTTAGTTTCGAATGTTCATAGGATACTAGTTTCCCCAGGCACCTGAGAGAAACACAAGGATAGCCTCTCAGAAGGAAACTTTCAACGTTAGCATTAAAGATTTGTTATCTATCATTTCCAACAACTATCATCTCACATTAAAACATCCACACACGATATCAAACAAATAGAATGAGTGAGAGTCAGCAGAAAAAGAGCATATTCAGACTCTTAAAGACTTTATATACTGAAATTATCAAAAATAAAGTAGGAAATAAGATCCAAGAAAAATATGACAAATAAATGCAATATATGATCATTCACTGGATCCTTTACTGCAGGAATAAAAAACATAAAGGATATTAACTAACCAGTGAAAAACACTGAATATTAACTTTGTATTAAATAATATTCAGATATTAAATTTCTTGGATGTGATAAATGCATTTTTCAATATGTTTTCAATTTGTTTTACTGGAAAAAGTCCTTAGAGAATAAAACATTACATTGTCTGGACAAATGATTCAGAATAAAATAATTAGTGGAGATAGAAGGGTGAAAGGAGGCAGAAAGAAATGTGTGCAACTTTTGAAGTCCACGTGCCCTAAAGTCCAAGCTCCGCAGAGAAGCCACCACAGTGAGAAGCCTGCACACCGCAACTAGAGAGTAGCCCCTGCCCACTACAACTAGAGAAAGCCCGCGTGAAGCAACAAAGACCCAGTCCAGTCAAAGAAGAAAGAAAGAAAGGAGGCAAATGTGTTGAAGTGGTAACAAGTTGTACATCCAGATGAAGGGTGCCGAGCATACAGGAGCTCAATGTGCTGTTCTTTCTACTTTTCTGTATGTTTCACACTTTGCAAACTAGTAACATGGGTAGCTCCCCCAAACAAATTAAAAATAACAAATCTTTTAAGTTCAAGGGTTGGTTTAATATCAAATAAACACATATGATGAAGAGAGAAACAGCTAACAGGAGCCTAACTTGAAAATGACTGAAGACAAATACACAGAGGGACAATAATAAAATGTTAAGTAAAACGGAAATCAAGAAACATGACCAACGGAGTAAGCAGATTAAATAGTTATCTAATCAAAGTCCCAAAATGAGAGGAAAGAGAAAATGAGACAGGAGCTGTATATAGATAATGCATATAGATATATAGGAATTTTCCAGAGCTAATCAAAAGTAGAAACTCCTAAAATTTGGGATTCCCAACAAGCCTGGGCAGGAAATTAAAAAAGATAATTTCACCCAATCACATCACAGTGAAATTACAGGCACAAGGTCCTCAAAGCCTCCTGCAAGAAGAGACCTACAGACTGAATTGTGCATATTAATAACAGAAGCCTGAAAACATGAGAGTAAGTCTCAAGGAACTGGGAAAAAACAAAAAGCAAACAATCACCTTAGAACTGTGTACCAGTAAAGACAGTCTTGAAAAATAATGAAAAATAAATTTCCAGGCAAATGAAAACCAAGACTCGCACTATCACTAATGGAGGCTCACCAAGGAAATTTAAAGATATGGGTATGTACTTAAGGCAGTAAAAAAATTATTCAAGATAATGTAATCTGCCTAAGAAATCTGAAAAAGAAAGTGGTAAATATGAGGATTAATTTTAAGCCCCCCATGTACAACAGTGGGGCTTTCCTGGTGGCTCAGTGGTAAAGAACCCATCTGCCAAGCAGGAGGCATGGGTTCAATCCCTGGGCTGGGAAGATCCCCTGAAGAAGGAAATGGCAACCCACTCCAGTATTCTTGCCGAGAGAAAACCCATGGACAGGAGCTTAGTGGGCTACTGTCCATGGGATCACAAAAGAGCTGGACATGAATTAGTCACTGAACAACAAATGTACAACAGTCGTGGAGGACAAAGGGGACTAGAAAATGGAAATAAACAACAACAAAAAGCCCCATAGCACTTAAAGAGTTCTTGGAGGGTTTCAAGGAGCAAGCAGATGCTGATTAATTGTAGACGTTAACACATACGCCAGTTACAGCTTCTAAGGTAGCATTTCTTAGCAGCAGCAGCAGCACGGACAGTTAGGGCCAGATTATTCCTCATAGTGGGAGCTGTCATATGAATCACAGGATGCACGATAGTTTCTCTGGCCTCTACCCACGAGACGCTGGTAACCCTTCCTGAGCTGTAACAACTCAAAACATCCCCAGACACTGCCTAATGTTCCCTGCAGACAAAACTGCCCTAGGTGAGAACCACTGTTCTAGGGCAACCACTAAAATAACAAGCTTCTGAGTTAGAGTGAAAGAGAGGCTTGCTCCCACTTGAACCCCAATAAGATAACAGTACTGAAATAAGTTCAAAAAGTTCTGAACCCCCAAGAACAGAGAGAGCACAGAAAGACACAAAAGCCACAGAACTCTGGAGGCTGAGAAGCAGATGAACAAAAACCTAAATTATCCACAAAGCAAGCAGAATCTAAACAGGTAGGGGTTGGGGTGGCACTGAGGAGGAAAGATGAAATCCAACAAGTTTACACAGCAACGTCTTCAAATGGCTCGGGTTCCTCCTGGAACCGAGGTACTAAACTTTGGATTGAGATAGCCAGGATCCCCTTCTCATGCCGGGCCACCAGGTGTGCACCCTCCGTTCCTGCAGCAGAAGCGCAGGGACTGATTCCCTCGCAAGAGGAATTCTGAGCTGGGAAACAACAGGCACAACTGGAACATGGGTACCAAACAGAAAGAGGGGAGACTAACGAGCTGTGTGTGAAATAAATGCTGCTACCAACACCCTGGGCAGCTCTTACTGGCCAGTGTTCCGACTTCTGCAGACTGGTCAGTCTGAAAGGGAAGACCTAACGGTTCCAACACTGGAGACATCCAACATGCAGCTGACCAAGATCACCATAAAGTCAAGTTCAAAATGCCTTGCAATTGTGAGAAAAAATGATCTCCAACCTAGAATTCTGCACTCAGGCAAACTCTCAATTAAATGTGAGAGTACAGTGTCAACATTTTTACACACATGGTCTCAGTTTTACCTCCATACACAACCTTTCTCAAGAAGTTACTGGAAGGTGTGCCCTGGCCACTCTGGAAACACCTATTTTTACACAATATGTGCAGAGAGTAGAGGTGTGAGCTCAGACTGCGATTTACAGATCACTCCCATCTAGTCTCTGAAGCATAATAGAAACGTAAGAAAGGCTATTATTCAAGTTTCCGTATTAAATTGCATACTTTAAATCCCTTTATTCTATAATTTAGCCATTTCCCTAATTCTTCCAAATGATAAGACTTTATTATGGACACGCAGGACAACTTACTTTCAAATCTTTCTAGACACACAAATTCAAATCACTTCCCTAACACTTCTCTTATTACAGTAATGCATGAACAATTTCTCACTAACCCTCCACCTCATTCCTCAACTCTGAAAGTATTAATACAAGCTACCACCAAAGCATAGCTATAAATAACCAACTGAAAAATAGGACAAGAGGAGGGGTTATTAACTATACAAAGCTCTTAGACTCTGCTAAACACAGGATGTGTTGCCTGATTTCTCTAGCTCCTACCTAGCTGGAGCTCTGTTTCTGCTGTACAAGTCAGCTGCTCTAAGAGCAGGTGTCCTGTGTGTGTGCAGGTGCTGCCGTCTACCACATAGCGGGATGTAACTCCTTGCCATCCATCATACCCAGGCTTCTCTGCACATCTGCATAGTCCCAGGGAATCTGTGGCCAATTCACTGCACTGCCCTCTGGGGGGATCGGGGAGTACAGGGGTGTGTGTGTGTGGATGGGGGGGTGGGGGGGGGTGTGTGTGTGGATGGGGGGGTGGGGGGGTGTGTGGGTGTGTGTGTTGCTGAGTATGTGTGTCTGTGTGTATGTCTGTGTGTGTGTCTATGAAACCAAGGTTGGGGAAATGGTATGGACACGTGTCAGAGAAAATTCCTTGGTAGTTCAGTGGTTAAGATCCACACTTCCACTGCAGGCGCACAGATTCGATCCCTGGTAGGGGAACTAAGATCCCACAAGCTACATGGCATGGCCAAAAAAAAAAAAAAAAACAACCAGCCAATCAAGAAATAATGTTTTTAGAGTGAACTGTCAGACTTAAGAGGATGTTCAGCCTGTAGCAAAGGATTTATCTTATACTTATTTCCCCCACACAGACATAAAAAGTGATCTTGTACCTCTAGCAAAAACTGAGAAGTATCTTCCCAGTCCCATCAAATCATAAAGAAAAGCATCAAATAACTGGGTTTTTGTTTGGCTAAGTCACATCACATATTTTCTTCTCTTCTTTTTCTAAAAAATCGTAACTGCTTTGGCAATAACGATGACTGGATTAGTATCTTCTAGCGTGTGAGGGAAACCAAGGGCAATAGGCAACATTAACCCAGTTAACTCTAGACAAGTAAGCATGCCACAGGGCTAGCTGCTGTGTACTATCTACACACTAGGAAGCAACAAGCAGTAATATGGTAAAACTTGGAAAGAAGATTTAGTATCTTAGAGATTTCAAAGGTTAGAAGCAAACCTATTTACTTCTCTGAGGAACGAAAAGAGAAAAAGCTCCGTAACTCACTGGTTGACCCCCTAGCTCCTCATACCTCTTGATCCCCTGGACTCTGGGAATCTCCTTTGCTTGTGTTCGTATCTCGAGTCCAACGAGGGGGTTTCCAAGTTCTTTCCTGTGTACCTCTGTTATAGTAATAACAACGCCCTGAACTATCTTTATGAGTTTCCCATTCTCCATTAATCTGAATTGCTGGGCTTCCGGGGAGCGGGGAAGAGCCGACTGGGATATCTTCAGTTCCTGCAGGTTAGCGTAGACGGGAGAATCAGGTCGCCCTTGATTTGGAGGTGTCGTTGCCTATGAAAGATTTGAAATATCCACGTTTACACATGTATAATGCTTATAAATAAAAATTAAATAAAACATGAGATTTATAAACATAAATACAAATTCATTTTAAAACATATATGGAGGTGTGTATATATATATATTAAAGGAAATGAGAATTTAAGTTTTAATGTTCATAGTTTGAAAAAATAAGAATTTAACAGTTTTAATATTCATAGTTTGAAAAACAAACATAAAAGCTTTCAGAAGAACCTACAGTGTACTTAATCACTTTCCCTCACCCTGACAGCACAGTCAACTAGCAGTCAGGAGCGGTGGGCTCCAGTTTAAGATCTGGCCTGACAAGCTGCAAAATCACAGACTAGATCACTTCATCTCTATGAAACAGAACTGTTTAATCTCTGTAAGTGAAGAAATTGGATTAAACCACTTAGGTCTCCACTGGCTCTAAAACTCCACGATTTTAAAGCAATTTTTAAAATACAAAACGTCTTAAAAAAAAAAAAAAAAAAATATTAAATCAAGAATATAAGTAAAACATAAAGGAAAAAAAAAAAAAAAATAAAAAAAAAAAAAAAAAAAAAAACACCTTCCCCAGGTGTGTGTGTGTGTGTGTGTGTGCGCGCGCTCAGTCACTCAGTTGTGCCCGGCTCTTCCTTCCCAGGTGTGTGTGTGTGTGTGTGCGCGTGTGTGTGTGCACGCTCAGTCACTCAGTTGTGCCCGGCTCGTGTGTGTGTGTGTGTGTGTGCGCGCGCGCGCGCTAGTCAGTTGTGCCCGGCTGTGTGTGTGTGTGTGTGTGTGTGTGTGTGCGCGTGCGCGCGCTCAGTCACTCAGTTGTACCCGGCTCTTCCTTCTCAGGTGTGTGTGTGTGTGTGTGTGTGTGTGTGTGTGTGTGCGCGCACTCAGTCACTCAGTTGTGCCCGGCTCTTTCTGACGTCATGGATTGTAGCTTGCAAGGTTCCTCTGTCCATGGGATTTTTCAGGCAAGAATATTGGACTGGGTTGCTATTTCCTTTTTCCAACTAATGTTCCCAACTCAGGGACCCAACCTGCATCTCTTGTATCTCCTGCATTGGCAGGCAGATTCTTTACCACTGAGCCACCTGGGAAGCCTGTTTCTCAGTAGCCCTAAACAAATTTTTACTCTCTTCTTAGTTTATTTATATGTGAAATTCCTAAGAGCAGAAAAAACAACTAGCTGTAACTCTGATTTACATGCTTATTTAATTTCAACTTTCAGTTTTACATTTGTAAATGTCTCACTAGATGTCAGTCAAGAGCAGAATACTCTTCACACACTTTGCATAAGGACCTTGTAAACTGTACTAAGAGTTACAGCTGCTGAAAGAATAAGCACACATCTAAGAACACATTTTTATGCTGGGTGTTTGTGTATATTAGCTTTCCTTTTACAACAGAGTTTCTCAGCCTTGGCATCACTAACATTTGGGGACAGATCCTTTTTTATAGGGGGCTATCCTGTGTAGTACATTATGTCCACTAGCACCTCCGGCCTCCACCTACTCAATGACAGCGGTTTCCTCCCACTGAGACCATTAAAGAGTCTCCAGATGCGGCCAAATGTTCTGTGGAGACATCACTGCCTCTGGTTGAGAACCACTGCTTTGCCATATTAATTTGAGAACCACTCAGATGTCCCATTACTTCTACAATATACCAGAGTTTTATGAATATTTGAAAACACTGAATTTTTTAAAAGGGGGAAATGTGAATGTATACACCGAATCAATTTTATTGAAATTAAAGCTCTTTAACTTCTAAAATATCATTTACTTATAAATTAATTATGACTCTAAATCACAGAATAAGCTTTAAAAAAAAGAAAATAGTAAAAATAACCCAAGACATGAATACATTTATAAAATGGTTACCTTTGGTCTTTTTACACATGGTAATTATGCAAATACTCCATTGAGTGATACTAATGAGACCATTTTCCTATAAAAGTCAGCTTTGAATTTAGACTATCACCAAACAGCATCTTTCTATGAAGAAAATCTATCCAGGAAGACAGATTTCCATGTATTTCACTTCCAGACTAATTCCATATCCTGTTGAATTAGCCAGGGTAACAATGCTTCTCTGACTAAAACAGACTCTGTTAATGTAACAAACAATTCTATATAGTAAATCATTTCCTAGGAACTCATCTAGAGAATTCAACAAGAGTTAAAGAAGCTCTTTGCCCCTGGTCTTTACTAAACTTGGGGAAATAAAGATGCCAAAAAATAGCCATTTTCTAAATGATTTTACAACACATGCTACTACAGCTTTAAGAAATAACTAACTAACTTCTGTTTAGACAATTCAGTTTTACTAATCTAAAAAAAGTGAAATGCTTTAACAAGTTTATAATGCTAGCATAATTCTGAAACAAAAGCAGAGAACTAAGTGAAATAAAAGTATAAATCAATCTTACTTACAAATGGAAATGAAAATATACTCAATAAACCATTAGCATTCAAATCTAGCACTTCATTAAATAAATCAGGAAAAAGCAGAAATGTTGAGGTTCTGTCTTCAGAAAATCTATTACTGTAATTCTTTACATTAATATATTAAGTTGATCACCACTGATGCCAACCAAGTTACTCATAAAATTCACCACAGATTAAGGATAAAACTCAGCAATTGAACAGGTGATGCCTCCTTAAAACGACTACAAATTATTCAAAGTAAACATCATACTCAGCAAGGTACCACTAAGAAAGTAGCATTTTCATTAAAGTCCAGAATAATTACAGGATGCCAAATATCACTGTTTTTATTCAACAAATGTACTAAGAAATGTACTAAGATACAAAAAAAAAGTGAACTCCAAAGTACTTGAAGGAAAACAACCCTGATATTTGTCACTGATGTAACCAATATTTGAAAACCTAAGCCTATGAAAAGTACTAAGAAGTTTAGTAAGTTGGCCAGATAAGATGATCATTTGGTCAGTTCCCAACAGATGAGCAATTAGAAAATACAACAGAATTTTTAAAGTCTCATCTACACTAAGAGAAGGGTTAAAACACTTACAAGTAAGCTTTAAAAAAAAAAAAAAGAGGAATACATATAAAACTTTCCTCAGGTACTCAAAATTATATTAATACTTACATGTTACTCCTCCAAAAATTAATCTATAAATTCTACAAATTCAATGCAATGTTTGGCATGCATTATAGTTAGTTCACAGCCTTACAGGCAGTAGCCCTGAGGGAAATGTACTGAATGAACAAGCGAACAAACAAATGAACAAAAGAATACAAACACATACACCCCAGTAAAAGCAGAATTGAAAAACTCGGAGCTGGTTACATGTGATAAAGATAGGTGACCAGGAAAACATCCGCATTTCTATTTGGGAACAAGGATGGACAATCGTGTCGTCATTTACGACAAGAACTATCTAAAAGTGGACTGACAGTCAAGCATTCCGCAGTGCAAAGGTTACAAATTTGAGTTTTAAAATGTCTTATCTTCTAGGACCTCTAATATAGTAAAAGAAAGTGAAAGAAAGATCCTTTAAATGCATAACAGACATACCGTTAGAGATACACGTGGAAGAGTGTGGGAGCAAAAAATGAAGAGGCCTGGAAACAAGGGAATAAGCCTCAAAAATGAACACAGAAGTATTAGTCAAGTCAAAGCTGTGGATACAGGAAGCCGCAAGAACAAACATTTTAAAAAAGCATGGTGTGGTCGGGGAGGATGCCGACTGAGAGGGCAGGTGATAGGAGCAACACAAGAAAGATGTAAAGAGAAGCGAACGTCTAACAAGGAGATTTGTGTGTTGTGTTCAAAGGCAGATGTCGCCCAGCAGCATTTAAGGAATTACTGGACAAGTTAAGCCAGGAAGAATATTCTGATTTAAAATTTAGAAATACTGCAGATTTTAGATGAACACAACTAGAGGCAGCAATAAGTTAGGAGGTCAGTAACAGACCGAAGATGAGAACTGCAACTAGACAAGGAGAGCAGGAATGGAGAAGAAGGGCTAGGTGCAAGAAGAGATTCAGATCAGATCAGATCAGTTGCTCAGTCGTGTCGCTCTTTGCGACCCCATGAATCACAGCACGCCAGGCCTCCCTGTCCATCACCAACTCCCGGAGGTCACTCAGACTCACATTCATCGAGTCAGTGATGCCATCCAGCCATCTCATCCTCTGTCATCCCTTTCTCCTCTTGCCCCCAATCCCTCCCAGCATCAGAGTCTTCTCCAATGAGTCAACTCTTCCCATGAGGTGGCCAAAGTACTGGAGTTTCAGCTTTAGCATCATTCCTTCCAAAGAAATCCCAGGGCTGATCTCCTTCACAATGGACTGGCTGGATCTCCTTGCAGTCCAAGGGACTCTCAAGAGTCTTCTCCAACACCACAGTTCAAAGGCATCAATTCTTCGGCACTCAGCCTTCTTCACAGTCCAGCTCTCACATCCATACATGACCACAGGAAAGACCATAGCCTTGACTAGGCAAACCTTTGTTGGCAAAGTAATGTCTCTGCTTTTGAATATGCTATCTAGGTTGGTCATAACTTTCCTTCCAAGGAGTAAGCGTCTTTTAATTTCATGGCTGCAGTCACCATCTGCAGTGATTTTGCAGCCCAGAAAAATAAAGTCTGACACTGTTTCCATTGTTTCCCCATCTATTTCCCATGAAGTGATGGGACTGGATGCCATGATCTTCGTTTTCTGAATGTTGAGCTTTAAGCCAACTTTTTCACTCTCCACTTTCACTTTCATCAAGAGGCTTTTGAGTTCCTCTTCACTTTCTGCCATAAGGGTGGTGTCATCTGCATATCTGAGGTTATTGATATTTCTCCCAGCAATCTTGATTCCAGCTTGTGTTTCCTCCAGTCCAGCATTTCTCATGATGTACTCTGCATATAAGTTAAATAAACAGGGTGACAATATACAGCCTTGACATACTCCTTTTCCTATTTGGAATCAGTCTGTTGTTCCATGTCCAGTTCTTTTTTTTTTTTTTTTTTTTAATTTTTCTTAACTTTACAATATTGTATTACTTTTACTATACATCCATGTCCAGTTCTAACTGTTGCTTCCTGACCTGCATACAGATTTCTCAAGAGGCAGATCAGGTGGTCTGGTATTCCCATCTCTTTCAGAATTTTCCACAGTTTATTGTGATCCACACAGTCAAAGGCTTTGGCATAGTCAATAAAGCAGAAATAGATGTTTTTCTGGAACTCTCTTGCTTTTTCCATGATCCAGCGGACGTTGGCAATTTGATCTCTGGTTCCTCTGCCTTTTCTAAAACCAGCTTGAACATCAGGAAGTTTACAGTTCACATATTGCTGAAGCCTGGCTTGGAGAATTTTGAGCACTACTTTACTAGCGTGAGATGAGTGCAATTGTGCGGTAGTTTGAGCATTCTTTGGCATTGCGTTTCTTTGGGATTGGGATGAAAACTGACCTTTTCCAATCTTGTGGCCACTGCTGAGTTTTCCAAATTTGCTGGCATATTGATTGCAGCACTTTCACAGCATCATCTTTCAGGATTTGGAATAGCTCCACTGGAATTCCATCACCTCCACTAGCTTTGTTCGTAGTGATGCTTTCCAAGGCCCACTTGACTTCACATTCCAGGATGTCTGGCTCTAGGTCAGTGATCACACCATCGTGATTATCTGGGTCGGGAAGCTCTTTTTTGTACAGTTCTTCTGTGTATTCTTGCCACGTCTTCTTAACATCTTCTGCTTCTGTTAGGTCCATACCATTCCTGTCCTTTATCGAGCCCATCTTTGCATGAAATGTTCCTTTGGTATCTCTGATTTTCTTGAAGAGATCC
Source organism: Tragelaphus eurycerus (assembly GCA_935064755.1). NCBI lineage: Eukaryota > Metazoa > Chordata > Mammalia > Artiodactyla > Bovidae > Tragelaphus > Tragelaphus eurycerus. The sequence goes on along the minus strand of CAKXYN010000335.1, from coordinate 92,658 downwards.
CTAGTCTTTCCCATTCTGTTGTTTTCCTCTATTTCTTTGCACTGATTGCTGAAGAAGGCTTTCTTATCTCTTCTTGCTATTCTTTGGAACTCTACATTCAGATGCTTATATCTTTCCTTTTCTCCTTTGCTTTTCGCTTCTCTTTTTTTTTTTTCCGCAGGGGAAAATGGACAAAGGAAAGGATCAATGAGGGTGGGAGGGAAATGGGAAGAAAGAAGGGGAGTGATGGTGGGGAGGAGTATATGTAATTTCTTAACCAATGGCTTTCTGTTTTTAATCACAAAGAACACTTAAAAAAAATCATGTTGAATTCATCCTATATTAGGAGGTTTGTTCTCGAAATGAAAAGTTCAGGAAACAAAAAGTCCAGTTTGGGTGTCCTCATCTTCAGGCACATCTTGGTATTTTGTATCGGTAGGTCTATCTTTATCACAATATATTATTTAGGACAGGATCACATTTGTCACCTCTTCCTCCCTACTACCCAAAGTGGTACCAAACCCATAAAATAGTCAATAAAGCTTTACAGAGTAAACAAATACGTCTTTTTTTTTTTTTTTAAACTCTCCTGAGTGAACTGAATTTTTTGAGGCTCATAAGTAAATATGTTTTGCTCTTTACTTTGTCTATTACAGCCAGATTATATGAGTGGGGTATTAAAGTCTCCCACTATTATTGTATTGCTGCATATTTCTTCTATCATATTAATTAATGTTTGTCTTAGATATATCAATGTTCCAATGTTGGGTGCATATATATTTATAATTGTTATAACTTCTTTTTGGATTGTTCCTTTAAGTCGTTATGTGTAACCTTCATTTTTACTTTATTGTTTTGGGTTCGAATTTATACACCCTTTTAGTGATTTCTATCTGGAGAATGTCCTTTAGTTTTTGTTGGAGAAATGGTTTAGTGGTGCAAAATTCTCTCAACTTTTGCTTATCTGTGAAGCTTTTGATTTCTCCTTCATATTTGAATGAGATCCTTGCTGGATACAATAATCTAGGCTGTAAGTTATTTTCTTTCATCACTTTAATTACGTCTTGCCATTCCCTCCTGGCTTGGAGAGTTTCTATTGAAAGATCAGCTGTTATCCTTATGGGAATTCCCTTGTGAGTTATTTGATGTTTTTCCCTTGCTGCTTTTAATATTTGTTCTTTATATTTAATCTTTGTTAATTTGATTAATATGTGTCTTGGGGTGTTTCACCTTGGGTTTATCCTGTTAGGGACTCTCTGGATTTCTTGAACTTGAGTGGTAATTTCCTTCTCCATTTTAGGGAAGTTTTCAACTATTATCTCCTCAAGTATTTCCTCATGATCTTTCTTTTTATCTTCTTCTTCTGGAACTCCTATGATTCGAATGTTGTAGCGTTTGATGTTATCCTGGAGGTTTCTGAAATTGTCCTCGTTTCTTTTGATTCGTTTTCTTTTTTCTCGTCTGATTCATTTATTTCTAGGATTCTATCTTCTAATTCACTAATCCTATCTTCTGCCTCTGTTAGTCTACTATTTGTTGCCTCCAGGGTGTTTTGGATCTCATTTATTGCATTATTCATTATGTGTTGACTCTTTTTTATTTTTTCTAGGTCCTTGTTAAACCTTTCTTGCATCTTCTCAATCCTTGTCTCCAGACTCTTTAACTGTGATTCTATTTTGATTTCGAGATTTTGAATTAATTTCGCTATCATTATTCGGAATTCTTTATCAGGTAGATTCCCTATCTCTTCCTCTTTGGTTTGGTTTGGTGGGCATCTATCCTGTTCCTTTAGCTGCTGGGTATTCTTTTGTCTCTTCATTTTGTTAAAATTGCCAAGTTTAAAGTGTCCTTACTATATTCTGGTAGCTTGTTGAATTCTCTTTATTGAGGCGGTTTACAGGTCTTTTCAATATCTGATCTCTGCCTTGTTACAGAGGGGGCGGAGATGAACACCCAAATCTAAACCGGCCAGGTTCAGGCACTTGGATAATCCTCAGAAGCACAGACTTGGTTGAGTCTGCGTTTTATGCCCTTCCCAGATCCGAGTAGCACAGGTGATGAAATGTTCAGCAAGCGCAGCTGCTGCGACTTATCGCCTCTCCGCCGCTCAGTTTTCTGGGTATACAAACAGCTCACTTTCTCAGGCAGATGTTGACCATCCAGAGCCCCAAGAAGCGTGAGTCAGCACAGAAACCTACTCACAGTTCCGTTAGACAGTGTCTCTCTAGGGCTGTAATTGCCCGCTTCCGGCCCTGGCTGCCTGTCACCGGAGTGGGATGGCCTGCAGCCGGCCAACTCTGTGCAGCCCTTTGTTTCGTAGGTAGTCCTGGTGATGTCTTAAGTTAGGGCTGGCTTTTGATGTAGTAGATAACCGACAGTCTGGTTATTTTGCTCAGATAGCGCCCGAGATAGCCAGGCCAAATCCTTTCTCAAAGCAATGCAGGCCTCGCCGCTCCTCCTAGCCCAGCCCCCGCTTGCCAATAGCAATTGCTGGTGTCCGCGCCACTTCTCCGCAAAAGGAGTTACCGCAGGGCTCGTTTTCTCGTTTTGAAGACAATGAGTTGTCTTTCTAAGTGCCTGATGTCCTCTGCCGGCATTCAAAAGTTGTTTTATCGAATTTATTCAGCATTCAAATGTTCTTTTAATGGATTTGTGGAGGAGAAAGTATTCTCCCCGTCTTACTCATCTGCCATCTTAGCTCCTCCTTCGCTTCTCTTTTCACAGCTATTTGTAAGACCTCCCAGACAGCCATTTTGCTTTTTTGCATTTCTTTTCCATGGGGATGGTCTTGATCCCTGTCTCCTGTACAATGTCACGAACCTCATTCCATAGTTCATCAGGCACTCTATCTATCAGATCTAGGCCCTTAAATCTATTTCTCACTTCCACTGTATACTCATAAGGGATTTGATTGAGGTCATACCTGAATGGTCTAGTGGTTTTCCCTACTTTCTTCAATTTCAGTTTGAATTTGGCAATAAGGAGTTCATGGTCTGAGCCACAGTCAGCTCCTGGTCTTGTTTTTGCTGACTGTATAGAGCTTCTCCATCTTTGGCTGCAAAGAATATAATCAATCTGATTTCTGTGTTGACCATCTGGTGATGTCCATTTATAGAATCTTCTCTTGTGTTGTTGGAAGAGGGTGTTTGTTATGACTAGTGCATTTTCTTGGCAAAACTCTATTAGTCTTTGCCCTGCTTCATTCCGTATTCCAAGGCCAAATTTGCCTGTTACTCCAGGTGTTTCTTGACTTCCTACTTTTGCATTCCAGTCCCCTATAATGAAAAGGACATCTTTTTTGGGTGTTAGTTCTAAAAGGTCTTGGAGGTCTTCGTAGAACTGTTCAACTTCAGCTTCTTCAGCATTACTGGTTGGGGCACAGACTTGGATTACTGTGACATTGAATGGTTTACCTTGGAAACGAACAGAGATCATTCTGTCGTTTTTGAGATTGCATCCAAGTACTGCATTTCGGACTCTTTTGTTGACCATGATGGCCACTCCATTTCTTCTAAGGGATTCCTGCCCACAGTAGTATATATAATGGTCAAAGTCAAATTAACGTGCAGAGTGTATGTCTGTCTGTGGGAAGCTTGTTTTTTGGTGTGTGTTTAACCATGGGTTAAATAACACTGAGATGAAGAATAGGACACAGAAAGACAGAGGAGCTCCACTCACACTGCAGTAGGTCAGTACTCCTTTTAAAAGTCTGGGTGGAAATGCTCAGACTACCGGTAGACAGATTGAGAGAGCTCAATACAGAAATCAGCGCTAAAAATATAAAAGTCATCAGCAAACAGATGGGGCCCAAAACTTGGGAATACCCAGAAGGAAAGAAGGGGTAACACAGACCCCTAGAGAATACTAAGCAGTTGCTTTATGAATTAAAATGAAAACACAGGTATCAAGTTTGCATGGGGTCTGGCAAAGGTGACTTTTGGTGGTAACATTACAATTACTGATGCAATTAATAAGGTACCAAGCAAAGTAGGAGGATCCAGTAAAGGAAACACAAAGTCAGAAGTAGGCAGCCTCACAGGAAAAGATGGTATTTAAAAAGAAAAGGAACTAGCTTCCCTCTGAAGACTTCAATACAAGGGCCATGAAGCAAACACTAGATTCAGGAGTTAAGAAGCCATTAAAAGACACCAGCTTCCAGCCAGAAGGATCCAAAATCATGTTCCTGCCATGAACAATTAGAAAAGTAAATAAAATACAGGAAACAAGTATTTTCAGGCCTTAGACCACAAAACAAGCAGCTCAAAACTACGATCCCCAAGAGAAGAAACGAAGGACAAGCACCAACCGCCCCCCAGCACTTCCACTTGGAGGCAGTTTCCAGAACTCAAGGGGAAACCGAGAGTCTAGGAATCTTAGTAACACAACAGAGATACAGGCTCACAATTACCACTTAAGGTAACAAACGAAATAGTACAAGAAATGAAAACATATAAATTGGGGTTCCCTGGCAGTTCAGTGGCTAAGACTCTGCACTCCCAATGCAGGGGGTCTGGGTTCAAATTCTGGTCAGGGAACTAGGTGCCACATGCCGCAACTGAAGAGTTCACACAACACAACTAAAAGACCCCACATGTCAAAATTAAGACCCGGCACAGCCAAATAAATAATAATTAAACAAAATAAATAAATAAATAAATATTTTTTAAAAAAGGAAAGAAAATATATAAATATCAAACACTGAGGAGAAAGGAGAAGGAGAAAAGAATAGACCCTAATTTTTTAAAATCAGAGAATCTTCAAAACTGATAAACCAAGAAACAGAGACAAGAGTTATGTCTGAAATCAAGAGATGTAACAGCAATCTAAGTAGATCATACAATTAGAAGAGGTTTATTGACAATGGACAAATGGTAAAACTTCAATATGTCACACTCTAATTTACCACTAAATGTTTAGACAGATGTTCATTTGAAATGTTGTTCATTTGCTATTACAAATAGTTTCAGCAGAAATAGGAACTTTGTTTTTCTAACAAACTAACTCCAAACTTAGATCTGAAGAAGGAAATGGCAACCCACTCCAGTACTCCTGCCTGCAAATCCCACTGACAGAGGAGCCTGGTGGGCTACAGCCCACAGGGTCTCAAAGAGTTGGATACAACTGAACGATTGAGTACAAACTTAAGATCAACTTAAACCTTCAACTTCCAAAATGTATAGAAAGAGAACAGAAGAGGGCTCAGTGTTTTTAATATTCCGATCGTGGCAAAAAGACACTGTCCCTGTTTATTACCAACTGTTTAAATGACAGAAAAATTCAAGGGAACTACCACTCATTGATCACTAACAAGTTTCCTCAAGAACTCTTGAAAATTTAAATTCTTGGTAGAAAAAATACTTAGAATGAAGTACCAAATTTATGCTTACATGTACACAAAACATGTACTGACTACAACAAGGGATGGTTCCATAATTACATACCATTTTTTCCTGGTGAACCAAAACTATGGGTTTTTAAATGAACATAATGCTGGTGAAGATGAATGTTAACTCCAGTTTATTGCTGGTGATTTTAGCCAGCTGAACCCTTTTGGAAAACATTTTGACAGTATGTTTCAAAAGCTTTTAAAAATGTTTTCAAGAAAAAGGGGAGACAAAAAATCTATACATAGAAAAAAATTTCCTGCAAAGATGTTCATTCCAATGTTATTTATCAGAAATAAATGAGACACAATCTAAATGTTCAACGACAGAAGAATAGTTAAGTAAATAATGATCTAATATATGAGGCAATACTGTAAAAGCAATGAAATGTTAATGGTTTCTGAACACAACAAAAAAAATTTTATGAGGCTAATCAGAAAAGCAAAATAGAAACGTGCATTTCACTTCCAACTTAAAATTTTAAAGTATGAAGAAAAAAAAGTTCATAAACATTATGGGCCTCTGACAAGGCTTTCACTCAGATCTAATGGAGAGATCAAAGTTTTACAGACGAGCAAAAGGGAAGAGTTCAGTACCAAATCAGCTTTACAAGTAATGTTAAAGGGACTTCTCTTAAGCAAAACAGGTTACAACTAGAAACATGAAAATTTTGAAAGGTAAAGGCAAATATACAGGAAAGGAAGTAAATCAACCTCATAGGAAAGTTAAAAGACAAAAGTAGTAAAATCATCTATATTCACAGTAAGTGATACACAACAGGAAAAGGTGTAAAATATGATGTCAAAAACTGTAAATGTGGGAGAGTCGGGAGTAAAAATGCAGGGTTGTTAAAATGTGTTTAGAGATCAGCAACTTGAAATAATCATTTACAGACAGATAGATATAAACTTCACGGTAACCACAAAACCAAAAATCTACAATAGTACACATAGAAAAGAGAAAAGAAATCAAACACAGCAATAAAGACAGCCAGAAAGTCACAAGCAAAGAAAAGATAGAAATACTAAGTCAGTATGTTGTGTAACAGGACCTGATGAACTGTTGTAGGTCAATTACACTTCAAACTCACTGAAAGAGATCAGATTTGTGGCTGCCAGAGGCAGAGGAAATTGGATGAAGGTGGTCAAAAGCTGTAAGATAAAGAAGTACTAGGAATGCAATGTACAACATGATAAATATAATTAATAGTGCTACATGTTATACATGAAAGTTGAGAGTAAATTCTAAGTTCTCATCACAAAAAAAACAATTTTTTTCTATTTGTTTAATTTTGTATCTGTATGAGAAGATGGATGTTCATTAAATTTACTGTGATAATCACCTCATGATGTATGTAAACCAAATCATTATAATATAATACCCTTAAACATATACAGTACCATATGTCAACAATATCTCAATAAAATCGGAGGAAAAAATTCAAAAATTACAATTTTAAAAAATCAGTTTTCTTGGGAATTCCCTGGAAGTCCAGGGGTTAAGACTCCATGCTTCCAATGCAGGGGCACGGGTTCTATCTCTAGTCAGGGAACTAAGATCCCACATGCCGTGCAGCAGGGCCAAAAAAAAGTTATAGTGAGTTTATACACAGACTCATCACATCAGCTCCAAACACATGGTAGTGACAGGAAAAAGAAAAAACTAAGAAGGGAGGGAAAGGAAAAAAAGTGTTTGGGTGGAGAGGCGGGTGTGGGAAGAATCTCTATTTTTAAGTACCCTTTGTGATTTTTATGTGTACTATTGTTCAGAAGATACTCAATCTTTCTAAATGGACTTATGGCAAACCAGTTCCCTGGTCCAATATGCTTGAACTACGAAAAAAGTGAAAGTGTTAGTCGCTCAACTGTGTCCAACTCTCTGGGATCCCAAGGACTGTAGGAACCCACCTGGATCCTATGTCCATGGAATTCTCTGGGTAAGAATACTGAAGTGGGTTGCCATTCCGTTCTCCAGGGGATCTTCCCAACCCAGGGATCAAACTTGGGTCTCCTGCATTGCAGGCAGATTCTTTACTGTCTGGGCCAGCAAAATATATATATGGAGAAGGCAATGGCATCCCACTCCAGTACTCTTGCCTGGAAAATCCCATGGATGGAGGAGCCTGGTAGGCTGTAGTCCATGGGGTCGCTAAGAGTCGGACACGACTGAGCGACTTCACTTTCACTTTTCACTTTCACGCACTGGAGAAGGAAATGGCAACCCACTCCAGTGTTCTTGCCTGGAGAATCCCAGGGACGGAGGAGCCTGGTAGGCTGTAGTCCATGGGGTCGCTAAGAGTCGGACACGACTGAGCGACTTCACTTTCACTTTTCACTTTCACGCACTGGAGAAGGAAATGGCAACCCACTCCAGTGTTCTTGCCTGGAGAATCCCAGGGACGGAGGAGCCTCGTGGGCTGCCGTCTATGGGGTCACACAGAGTCAGACATGACTGAAGCGACTTAGCAGCATATATACATATATATGTGTATATATATATATACATATATAAAAGTTAAAAGACAATTCTTAAAGTCTATACCGCCAATCACTTCTTACTCAGCATATAATTCAAAAAAAAAAAAAAGAAGTACTTCCAATATATGAATGAAAAATCAGTTTTCAAATATGTAACTTATTATACAATTAAAGTGAACAAACATGAACTATTCATGGATTGACACCAACAAAAATAAATGGATTTTTCATACAAAAAAAAAAAAAAACTTCAAAAAGAGAGCAAAGAAACAAAGTTAATTTTATGGGTCATACCTGTCATTAATTAACAACTGAACTGGGACCAGTATCTCTGCACATGACCCAATTTGGTATTTAAAAAAAGATCTGGCCTGTTCCACTTTTAACCATACACAGATGAAAACAGTCTTCCCACTATCCACAGAAAGGAAACATTGGGGAACCACATACAAAGAAGGTACTTTAAACTTCAATTGTGCCTGAATCCTTACTTTAATAGCAAAAATACTGAAGAGTTGTCCTCTTTGACATTAGCTCAATAACTGCTTGTAAAATAAATTTTAGAGAACAACAGAATACATATTAGCTATACCTCTTGTTTCTTAACTAGTAAGAGCTATGCTGCTGCTGCTGCTACGTCACTTCAGTTGTGTCCAACTCTGTACGACCCCACAGATGGCAGCCCACCAGGCCCCGCCATCCCTGGGATTCTCCAGGCAAGAACACTGGAGTGGGTTGCCATTTCCTCCTCCAATGCATGAAAAGTGAAAGTGAAGTTGCTCAGTCGTGTCCGACTCTTAGCTACTCCATGGACTGCAGCCTACCAGGCTCCTCTCTCCATGGGATTTTCCAGGCAAGAGTATTGGAGTGGAGTGCCAATGCCTTCTCTGAGAGCTATGCTACTCTCTACTAATACTTCAGTATTAAGTATTATATCTACCTTACCATAAATGCTGAATTATATTACTGAATGATCAGTATAAGTCCCTGCAACCTATAATCATACCTTTAGATTTATGGGAGGAAAAATACATTTATCAAAGCATCAGACTCCAAAATAGAATTTTAATTACTTTTCAAATTCTATTTAATTCATGTGGAAAATGACATTTACTGCCTTTGGTAATTTACCTGTTTAAACTCTGCTTTACCATAATTGCTAATTATAATAACATTAGGGCTAGTTAGCAGAACGAGGACAAAAAGAAAAAAAAATTGTCAACAAGCCAATATTCAGTTAAAATAGGAGTGAAATTTTAGTTTCACAACTGAAAACTTCATATCAATTTTAAACTGAAAAATCTGACTTTTCAATAGGCAATCTTCTCACTTAAAAGTCAAATTTGGAGGGGGGAGGAATATATTACCCTTTAATAATTTTTTAACACAAAAACTTGCAAGTTGAAGAGACGAAAGCATGTCAACATTGAGCTCTCAGGTTCTCAACAGTATACTGATATGTTCTGTGACTCACTTAGTAAGCTATCACTTAAAAGTGAATAATGAGCTAGATGGCTCGGCAGGTAAAGAATCTATCTGGCAATGCAGGAGACACAGGAGATGCACGTTCAATCTGTGGGTCAGGAAGATCCCCTGGAGAAGGAAATGGCAACCCACTCCAGTCTTCTCCCTTGGGAAATTCCACGGACTAGGGACACTGGCGGGTCGCAGTCCAAGGCGTCGCAGGGAGTCAGGCACGACTTAGCGACTAAACAGCAACAACGTGAGCCACGCAGGAGGCGAACATGATGTAGCCTTCCAGGGCCAGCAGCTGAGTGAAAAGGAGAGACGGGCAGGCAAGGCCTCCAGTGGCAGGAGGTGAGTGCAGCACTGAACAGAGAGAAGAGGGGAAGACATGGTCAGGAAAAGGCTCCCACCAGACGTTAACTGCATCCTTAAGGAAAGCAGAAGAAGCTGGGGACTCCATGAAGTGGGGAGGGACCTTCCAACTACACACGGTCTTATGTTTTTAAACTGACGTAACCCAAGGAAACGAAATGCAGTCTTCCAATAACTGGTAGCTAAGTGAGTTCAGTGCTGTGGAAAGCTTTTGCAGATGTTATTTTCATGGTAGATAATTTATTTTTCTTACTGGTTCTCCAGCTATTGCAACTCAGGGCCGCTCAACTTCTCTAGGACTTGCTGCCTGACACTCATCTACAAGTGTCACCTGGCTTCTGTCCTCCCCCACTCTGATCACTGTGCCAACACCCTGAAACCCTTTCACAGATCACAGGTCTGTCATCTCCGCCTCCTCCGTGATAGACATAAACAAGGCAGGTCCCGAGCAGGAAAGCGGGGAGGCCCACGGACGCTGGTTTCTGGGAACCACACAAACACACTGATGGAGTCACTCCTGTGCCACCAAACCTGCAGGAACCATGGCCAACAAAAATCACTGTGACTCACAACTCTGGATCTACCAGGGGGTGGACAGGATCTGACAGATACCACAGTGAAGAGCCTGGGGTCCCGAGGACCACACATACACAGTCGTGAGGGGGTGTGTGCACAGCTGGGGGTTTAGCATATGTAAGGGATTTGCCAAAAAGGAACAAATGACAAATTTCCCCTTGGAGATGAAGCCCGCCCCTTTCCAGCATCAGCTCCTGTTGCCTTCACAGGCATCCTCCCTGGGCCTTACTGGTCAGCAGTTTGTTGCGGAGCTCACAACACTGCATTGTCATCCCAGGGGTACGTGCGCCTTTCTCTCTGGAGCTGGATCACCTCCAGGCACAAATGTCTGCCCGGTTTCTCTCTTCCTCTTCAGCGCCGAGCACAACACCCGCACGTGGCAAGCCCTCAGGATGCTCCTGAAGGGAAATCCTTTTGACGGAACTAAGAAGATGTCATGAAACCCATGCACTGAAGTTAATTTTCGACTCCTGTGTTTACAGTCTCCCTTGGAAGGAAAGTTATGACCAACCTAGATCACATATTCAAAAGCAGAGACATCACTTTGCCAACAAAGGTTCGCCTAGTCAAGGCTATGGTCTTTCCTGTGGTCATGTATGGATGTGAGAGCTGGACTGTGAAGAAGGCTGAGCGCCGAAGAATTGATGCTTTTGAACTGTGGTGTTGGAGAAGACTCTTGAGAGTCCCTTGGAGTGCAAGGAGATCCAACCAGTCCATTCTGAAGGAGATCAACCCTGGGATTTCTTTGGAAGGAATGATGCTAAAGCTGAAACTCCAGTATTTTGGCCACCTCATGGGAAGAGTTGACTCATTGGAGAACACTCTGATGCTGGGAGGGATTGGGGGCAAGAGGAGAAGGGGACGACAGAGGATGAGATGGCTGGATGGCATCACTGACTCAATGAATGTGAGTCTGAGTGACCTCCGAGAGCTGGTGATGGATAGGGAGGCCTGGCGTGCTGCAGTTCATGGGGTTGCAAAGAGTCGGACACGACTGAGCGACTGATCTGATCTGATCTGATCTGGGACATCTTAACTGACAGCACTGCTTCAGTAAAAACCAAACTCTCTCTCAAACACCCACCTCCTTCCCCTGGACGGCAGACGTGGTGTCTAAAACCAGCATGGCTCCTCCACAGGTGCCCACACTCATCACCTCCCCGGCCGCAACCTCTGCCCATAATACACTGTCCTCCTATCTTCACAGGACTTCCTTGGTGGCTCAGATGATCACAACACCATCAGGAGCTCCTCACAGGGAGATCTCAGAGTCACCTCATCTCTTCTCTCTACCTCCATGAGCTTCCACCAACTCTTTCTCCTACTCTAACTTGAATTCCTTCCCCTCTTATCCTGAGACAACCGCCTCAGTATGGGTTCTCTCCATCATTTGGCTGAATGAGTCCAAGTCCCATTTCTTCATCTTTTCCAAATGGTCCTCCAGTCCCACAAGTCCTTCTCCGAAAACAAATCAGATCTTATTACTAACCTACTTTAAAAACATCAGAAAGGAGCTTCCCTGGTGGCTCAGGGGTAAAGAATCCACCTGTAGATGCAGGGGACATGGCTTCAATCCCTGATTCAGGAAGATCCCACATGCCAAGGAGCAACTAACCTGTGCACCACAACTACTGAGCCTGTGCTCTAGAGCCTGGGAGCTGCAACTACAGAGCCCACCCGCCACAACTACTTAAGCCCGCACACCCTAGAGCCCATGCTCTGCGACGAAAAGCCTCTGCTAACAGAAGCCTGTGCACCACACCTAGAGAGTAGCCCCTGCTTGCCACAACTAGAGAAAAGCCCATGCAGCAATGAAGACTCAGCCCAGCAATGAATAAATTTATATATATATATATATATATATATATATATATATATATATATATATATATATATATATAAATTAACAAACATTTCAATGATTGTAGAAGTTCAAATTTCACAGCAGAGAATTTAAAGCTCCTAAAAATTTTAAAACATTATCCCTCTATCTATGATAAACTGTCCCCAATCCAGGAACCACATACAAACCATAAAGACCTGGTTCAAAGGGCATTTTCTCTTTGAGATGCTCCTCTATTCATCAGGGGCAGAATTTGCAGATTTCCTGTGCATCTAGAGGAGCACTAATGCAAATACCATGTAAGCCAGATGATTTAAAATTTTCCAATGGCCACATTAAAAAGGTAAAAATAAAGAGGTGAACTCAATTCTAATAACGTTTGTTTTTGTTTTTTTTTTTTTCTTTTTTGCTCGTTTTCTCGTTTTGAAGACAATGAGTTGTCTTTCTAAGTGCCTGATGTCCTCTGCCGGCATTCAGAAGTTGTTTTATCGAGTTTATTCAGCATTCAAATGTTCTTTTAATGGATTTGTGGAGGAGAAAGTATTCTCCCCGTCTTACTCGTCCGCCATCTTAGCTCCTCCCCTTTTTTCTTTTTTGCTCGTTTTCTCGTTTAACGTTTGTTTAAACCAGTATGTAAAATATTAGTATTCTACTGTATCATCAATGTCAAAATTGAACTTTTTTATTTAGTCTTCAAAACCAGAGTGTTATTTTACAGCACTTTTCAGTTCAGATCTTAAAACTTTCATCAAAAATACTGCGTATGTATTTGGATTTCATAAAATTTGAAGCTGAAAAGTAGATTCACAGATTCAAATTATTCTAAACCATCTTAAACACTTTTCCAATACATGAATCAAGTATCAGTTTTAAAATTTTAACTTGGAGTAACTAAAATAAGCTCAGTTCCTCAGTCTTACTGGCCACATTCGAAGAGTTAAACAACCATACTTGGCCAGTGGCTGCCAGGCTGTAGCACTTCATATTCAAATGTCCTAACTGTCCCCAGCACATCACACAGTAATTAACTGTCATTCTGCCTCCCGTTATACTGTAAGTCCTGAAGAGTTAAGAGCAAGACCACGTCTTAATTATCACAGGTTTTCAAAGTCTAGAGCTGAAGATTCCTGAAGTTCTGACTCAACAGTCTAATGATTTCTGCTTTCCCAGTCCACAGAATGTTTAAGGTAGAAAGGTAAAGGAGATAGCCACTAGGAACTAACATTTATTGATGAAACCTCATTATTAATCTGTGTTGAAATTATCCAGCCAGAGATGCTTGCCCTTGGTGGGTTAAGCAAACAAAATTCCTCGGAAGGACATTCTGCTGAAATGACAAGACTTAGTTACTATTTTATGCTGATGAAGCCATGGTGCAACGGCCTAGTCTGCTGCCATTCACATTACAAATCTCCCTCCCTGGGGACATGAATGGTAACTCTACACTCAGCACCCAGGGGATGACCAAAGAATACTCTGTTGCTGAAATTTCCAGAGGGTAAAGGTTTAGGGTACAATTACAAAGGGGAAAAAAATGCTCTGTTTAATCACTAAAAGTATGCGCCACTCAAGCTGAGGTTTCCAGCAAGAACAAAAAATATAATAATTTCAAAATGATACAAAATTAATTGATAGTAATATGGGACACATTTAAAGACCTGAAATACTATCTTTTCTCTCATGTTCTGAAAAATGATTTTTTTTTTTAATTTAATTGATGGAAAATTGCTTTACAATGTCCCTCTTGAGCCTCCCTCCCCTCCCCCATCCTAGCCCTCTAGATCCTCAACAGAACGCCAGGCTGGGCTCCCTGTGTTGCACAGCAACGTCTTACCAGCTAGCATTTTACACAGGTCTATGCTACTTTCGGAGAAGGCAATGGCAACCCACTCCAGTACTCTTGCCTGGAAAATCCCATGGATGGAGGAGCCTGGTGGGCTGCAATCCATGGGGTTGCAAAGAGTCGGACATGACTGAGTGACTTCACTTTCACTTTTCACTTTCATGCATTGGAGAAAGAAATGGCAACCCACTCCAGTGTTCCTGCCTGGAGAATCCCAGGGATGGGAGAGCCTGGTGGGCTGCCATCTATGGGGTTGCACAGAGCTGGACACGACTGAAGTGACTTAGCATGCTACTTTCTCCATTCGTCCCACTCTCTCCTCCCCTGACTCTGTCCACAAGTCTGTTCTCTCTATGTGTCTCCATTCCTTCCCTGCAAATAGGTTCATCAGTAACATTTTTCTAGATTCCATATATATGCCTTAATATATAATCGTTTTTCTCTTCCTGATGTACTTCACTCTGTATAACAGGTTCTAGGTTCATTCACCTCACTAGAACTGACTCAAATTCATTCTTTTTTATGGCTGAGTAATATTCCATTGTATATATGTACCACATTTTCTCTAACCACTCATCTATTGATGGACATCTAGGTTGCTTTCATGTCCTGGCTACTGTAAACAGTGCAGCAATGAACACTGGGGTACATGCGTCTTTTTCAATCAGTCTTCTCAGGGTATATGTCCAGTAGTGGGATTACCAGGTTGTATGGTAGTTTCATTCCTACTTTTTAAAAGAATCACCATACTATTCTTCATAGTGGCTGTTAGCAATTTACATTCCCACCAAACTATTCTTTGATGTTTCTTCAAAAAATAAAGATTCCAGAAAAAAATATTTTGAAAAATTTTCATTATCCAAGGAAAAGAATTTATAAACTGTTACTCTGAATAAATACAACTAAATAAGTGTGTTTCTAACTTACCAAATGTCCTAATTCATTAACAAGTCTGCATGAGAACAGTGTAATACAGCTCCTTGGATAATTTATTATTATATTACTTTCAAACTGAGTGTTAGTTTTAAGTTTTGAAGCATTACTTCCTTAAAGGTATACTGAAAACCTTTTAAGTATCCCAAGTGAATAAAAAATAGATGATTTTCCACCATTTTGATTGCCTAGCGAGAAATACTAAAGCCCTGAATTCCTTTACAAATACTCAAAATAGGTATTTAAATACATAGTAGTATGAATCTATAAATATAAAAATATGTATGCTCTCACACACATATATACATGTACAAAAGATATACAAAAGACCATGTAAGCTTTTGCAATTTATTTCATGAACTTATGCCTGATTTTGTTTGTTTGTTTTTGTTTATCTACATTTTCTAATTTATTCTTCAAGGCACACATTTATTTTGAAGATTAAAAATCTGTGGGGGAAAAAAGGGCCATTAGTTTTAAACCCACAAAACCATTCTGGAATGACATTTAAGAAGTTCTGTAGCCTAAGCTACAAAGGTAGAAACATTTATGATATCCATGAAGGTCAACCATCAAAACTTCAAGTTTACCCAGAAAATCTAGAGCAGGCAAGGAAGGAAGTGCTTCATAATGATTATAAGTATTCTGGGTCATTCTAGACCAAAAGTGTAGTCACTGAACTTAGAATTATGATCCTCACAGTAAGTCACAATGTGAATACAGCTCGCTTTATCAAGTTCTGCAAGTAGCGGGCAGGTGGAATGGGACTGTTCTGTAATGACAGTGGTCAAAAGTCTAGCAATTCTTTGAGCCATTCATCCTAGTTTCACAAGTTGAGGCCTGTCTAGACATTAGGTAATCATTCTGAGTCCTTCTTTCTTAGGAACCATCACCACCATTCATCTCCAGAACTTTTCATCTTGCAAAACTGAAACTCTACACCCATTACACAATACCCTCCAGCCCCTTCTAACCCAGCCCCAGGCAACCAACATTCCACTTTCTGTCTCTATGAAGCTGACTACTCTAGGTGCTTCAGATAAGTGGAATCATATAATACTTGTCCTTCTGTAACTGGCCTATTTCATAACATCCTCATGTTCCACCCATGCTCTAGCATATGTCAATATTTACTTCTTTTTAAGGCTGAATAACATCCCATTCTATGTATGCACATCCAATATTTTGGTTAGGTATACATCTGTTGATGGAACTTAGGGTGCTTCCACCTTTTGGCTGTCATGAATAATGCTATGAATATGGACACACAAGTATCTGTTGTAGCCCCTGCTTTCAATTCCTTTGGGTCCTGTGATGACTGACTATATATGTTCATTTGCTGGGCCAAGGAGATGCTCAGATATACAGTAAAACATTACTTTTGTGTGCTTGTGTGTAAGGGCATCTTCAGAAGAGATGAGGGTTGCATAAGCAGACTGTGTCAAGAAGACTGTCCTCACCAGTAGGGTCAAGCATCACCCAACAGTTCAGGATCTCAGCTGAACAGAAAGGCAGAGGGAGAGCAAATTTACTCCCAGCTTGAGCTGAGATGCGCATATCTCCTGCTCTAAGGACTTTGGCTCTCCTGGTTCTTGGGCCTTGGACCACCCCCTCCACCCTCCACCCAGGTCTCAGCGTATCTGACTCAGATTGAATCACACACTGGCTTTCCGGGATCTCCAGTTTGCAAACAGCAGATCAGATTGTGGGACTTCTCAGTCTCTAGAACAGCATGAGCCAATTGCTATAAAACATCTGCTCTGATATGTATCTATATATACCCCATGGGTTTTGTCTCTTGGGAGAACCCTGATTGGTAGAGATTTATACTCAGAGCCCTTTTCTCTTGAAACTCCTTTAGACTCACTGCTACCTTCAGAGGGCATTTATGAAAAAATAAGACTGATACTTCATGTGTTTTCTGCTTCCCAACGTCTTACACACAAGCTAAAGAACATTAATCCAAAAGAAAGGGAAAATCAGTCAGCAGCTAAGTTTAAAAGCAATTTCTTGTTGCTCCTCTCAACCACCTAATACAGTTGCATTCCCTGGGAGAAAAACATAAGCCATTCTACTTATATTTCAAAGTGCAGAAAACAATATCTACCTAACAAATGTACTCCAGGTCTACAGAGAGTTAATGCTAGTCAAAGCTGCAGCTTGTTTTCCAAGATCCTTCATATCCTTTTAGGGCCCTGCTGACCTCTCTTCATCAAAACTGGCTCTCAGTTCAGAATTTTCAGAAAAGACTCCTAAATACAAGACATATTTCCGTTAAGTCAAATTAACCCCAATCGTCATCTAAAGACACTATTGCTCTGTTTGAAGGCTCATTTGAGACACAGCAGCTCCCTATATGTCTGTTCCTTTATATTAGGTATCTGAACATTCCAGGACAAATAAAAAGGTTTCCATTCAGGATTCGGAAGTCTCTCCATATAAAAGCAGACAAATAAGAAGATCTGTAGCAGAGACCTACATTCAGCAAAGATTTACCAACTTCTTGCCTAGTCTTGTCATTTTGGGGCACTGCTGGCTCTTCAGAGTGAGATATATTGAAAGTGACATCAAAATGCCTGGATCCTTTTAGTAGAAGAAAAAGCTAGTCATAGGAAGGAACAGTCTTCTCAGGCTCCACATTCTATTTTGGTGAAGGGACTAACATAAAATCTATGGCACGTATGTTATCAGAGCAAGTAACTATATTACGAGTATGGCACAAAGTGAAGAAGAACTAAAGAGGCTGTTGATGAAAGTGAAAGAGAAAAGAGTAAAAAAGTCGATTTAAAGCTCAACATTCAGAAAACTAAGATCATGGCATCTGGTCCCATCACTTCATGGCAAATAAATGGGGAAACAGTGGCTGACTATTTTTCTGGGCTCAAAGATCACTGCAGATGGTGACTACAGCCATGAAATTAAAAGATGCTTACTCCTTGGAAGGAAAGTTATGACCAATCTAGACAGCATATTAAAAAGCAGAGACATTACTTTGTCAACAAAGGTCCATCTAGTCAAGGCTATGGTTTTTCCAGTGGTCAAGTATGGATGTGAGAGTTGGACTATAAAGAAAGCTGAGTGCCAAAGAATTGATGCTTTTGAACTGTGGTGTCAGAGAAGACTCTTGAGAGTCCCTTGGACTGCAAGGAGATCCAACCAGTCCATTCTAAAGGAGATCTGTCCTGGGTGTTCATTGGAAGGACTGATGCTGAAGCTGAAACTCCAATACTTTGGCCACCTGATGCAAAGAGCTGACTCATTTGAAAAGACCCTGATGCTGGGAAAGATTGAGAGCAGGAGGAGAAGGGGACGACAGAGGATGAGATGGTTGGATGGCATCACCGACTCAATGGACATGTGTTTGGGTGGACTCCAGGAGTTGGTGATAGACAGGGAGGCCTGGTGTGCTGTGGTTCATGGGGTCACAGTCGGACACAACTGAGCGACTGAACTGAATTAATACCATTTTTCTTATTATAGTACATTTTGATTTTAGAAGAACACTGAGATTTATTAATTCCTACTTAAATCTTTAAAGCTGTAGCTGAAAAAATAAAAAGGACACATTCCTCCCCACTTGATTATATCAAGAGTTCTTTAACAGCTGGCTGTTAAGTTATTGTGGGCTTCCCAGGTGGTGTAGTCTCCTGCCAATGCAGAAGCTGCAACAGACTCGGGATTGATTCCTGGGTCAGGAAAATCCACTGGAGAAGGAATGGCAACCCATTCCAGTATTCTTGCCTGGAAAATTCCATGGACAGAGAAGTCTCATGGGCTACAGTCAATGGGGTCTCAAAGAGTCAGGACATGACTGAGTGACTGAGTACACACACATTAAGTTACTGTAATTGATGAAAAACATCATTTTTCTCCATAATCTCATTTAAATTACAGTAACAAAATTGTCAATGAGAAAAATTTTTACTGAAACATTTAAGAGATGGTTTTTCTATAAAAAGTTTTTATCTCTACATAGTTACATTACTTGAATATTCAGCAATAACATCCACATGACATAGAAACAAGATAAAAGAAAAGCGACATACTCAAGGGAGATATTTAGCAGATAACTGATAACCATATATTTATTTACTTATGGCCACACCACACACATGCAAGATCTTATTTCCCAACCAGGAATGGAATCCCTGCTCCCTACAGTGGAAGCACAGCATCTTAACCACTGGACTTTCAGAGAAGTCCCATAAATGATAAAACTTTAAAACCACACTTTGCTGGCCAGAAAAGTAACATAATAATAAGCTGTACAAAATGTTAGATTTTAATTATAAAGAAATCTACTCTCCCTTTTTTAAAAAGCTGGAAAATGGAGAAAATAATTAAAAAGAAAAAAACCTCCAAAAAATTGATTCAAGTATAACCAACTGATGTTCCCAATGAAGTTGTAACTATAATAGGTGCATGCTGTGAACTTTTGCTTAAACTGTTTAATTTTTAAACATCCTGCACTTCCATAATTTCAAAATGAAAATCCTGCTTCCTTTAATACATAAAAATCTCAACTGTCTTATGCCAGCTGATGAACTTTTTGAGCAATTAAATAACAATTCTGTTTCAGAAGTCTCAAATATTATCTGTATAACAATGTTTCTGCAGTTTTATATTTGAATATTTTATTGTATTTTACACCTTTTAAAATGAAATAGGAAAATGAAAAAAAAATACCGCAGATTTTCTGTATTTCCTTATGGTATGGGGACAGATAAACTATAGAATAAACCCAGTCTGCTGCTTGTTTTTATAAATGAAGCTTGACTGAAGCACAGCCATGCTCCTTTGTCCCCACTGTCTCTGGCTGCTTTATTTCACAACAGTAGAGTTGAATGCTTGTGACTAAGGCCATACAGCTCACAAAACCCAAAATATTTGCTATCTGGCTCTTCAGAGAAAGTCTGCAAACTCCTGTGTCAACACCCTCCCCCATTGTAAGCTGCCGAGTCGCTTCAGTCGTGTCCGACTCTGTGTGACCCCATAGACGGCAGGCCACCAGGCTCCCCCGTCCCTGGGATTCTCCAGGCAAGAACACTGGAGTGGGTTGCCATTTCCTTCTCCAACGCATGAAAATGAAAAGTAAAAGGGAAGTCGCTCAGTCATATCTGACTATTGGCTAGCTTTTATTAAAGCCAAGTACACAAAACTTAGATGAATATGCACTATACTGCATTATTCCCAAGTAATTACTTCAAATAACTACAAAATTTATATTCCTTCAAGGTTGACATTCTCCTTCCATAAAGACCTCAGAAAGGATGAAGAGAAAATGCAATCTTCAGCTACATAAGTGTCACCTTCCTGTTAACAGTGAGCATCAACTCATTTTTTAATTCACAAGGTAGTTTTAACACCTATTTCAAAGACAAGAAAATTTCCCTTGTTTAACTACGAAAATAGACAGTTATCAGAAAGAACTTCAGTGGTTTCCTTTAAAGAAAGGAAAATCTTATTTAAAACATTTAACTTTATTAGAACCTAGCCTAAGTCAAATAGTTACAAAAATTAAGTGCAGAATCTCTAGCTTTCTTATTTATTGTCTAACTTATCCCTATAAACTTTTCCTTTGATCTCCTATCTTGTATCACCCAGTTCGTTGCCTTATCCTACTAGCATCCCCACAAATCACCCAACATGCTTACATTTGGCTCCAGCTTAAACAAAAGTCAACAGAGACTAACAGACTGACAGGAGGCTGGCGGTTTTTATGTCACATAATTTCCTCAACTAAAATCGTGGCCACCTACACTACCAGAGTCACGCTAGAGTCTCCCCCATGGCTCCCACACGCTACAAGGTTTCCAGCAGGTCTCTCCTTCAGCAATGCCTGGAGGTCAGGGAACATCCAATTAAAATTTTCTTATGGGAGGGAAGAAGGAAGCAATAGAGACAATCTATCATTCTACACTGGTTTCCAGTATTCATTCAAAAGTAGAGCTCTATGAAAAGATATGCTCTGTGCTCACTATCAAATACCCACAACCTTGTACAACAGACACAGCTGGTGCTCAACAAAATATTTAAGGAATGCACGCATGACTATATTATTCCAGTAAATCTAAAGTTATAATTCCTGTTTTATTCTTTTCCATCAGTGTTTTCCTTTCCAAATTAAAAAAATGATTAAAATATTTAACGAATATGTATGAAAAAAATCTAACAGTTCTATTAGTCAATTGTTCTCAGTGGGTATCAAAAAACTACTGTTTAGTGGTGATCATTCTGTAAAGCATCTCTATGTTGTACACAAGGAACTAACATAGTATTGTAGGTCAATTATACTTCAAAACACAAACTCATGGGAAAAGAGATCAGGTTTGTGGTTACCAAAGGCAGAAGGGGAATGCTGGGGGGGAAGATGAACTGGATAAGGTGGTCAAAAGATACAAACTTACAGTTATAAGAAATAAGCAGTAGAAATGTAATGTACAACGTGATTAATTAATATAATTAATGCTGCTGTATGTTATATATGAAAGTTAAGAGTAAATCCTAAAAGTTCTCATCAAACTCATTTTTTTTCTTTAACCTTGTATCTACATAATATGATGGATGTTCGCTAAATTTACTGTGATCACTCATTTCATTATGTATGTAATCATTTCATCATGCTATATTTCATCAAACTTACACAGTACTGTATGTCAAATATATCTTGATACAATTGGAAAAGAAAAAAATTACGGCTTAATTTGATGTGTCCAAACTTCTCTGAATTACAGGGAAGACACCGCAGATTCTGTTTTCAATATTCTGTCTTGTTATGGTCTCAGAAAAATACTTATCTAGAAAACATAGCCTTACATCGCTTCACAGAAAATAATCAAATGTAGACACACATCGAAGAAGGCAATGGCACCCTACTCCAGTACTCTTGCCTGGAAAATCCCATGGACAGAGGAGCCCGGTAGGCTGCAGTCCATGGGGTTGCTAGGAGTCGGACACGACTGAGCGACTTCACTTTCATTTTTCACTTTCATGCATTGGAGAAGGAAATGGCAACCCACTCCAGTGTTCTTGCCTGGAGAATCCCAGGGACAGGGGAGCCTGGTGGGCTGCCGTCTCTGGGGTCGCACAGAGTCAGACACGACTGAAGCAACTTAGCGGCAGCATCAGCAGCAGACATACATGTGTAAGTATCTACATCAAATTACCCCAGTAATTAAGTTCCACCTTTAACATTTTGATCAGATAATTGTATTTCTATGATTTGTATTCATCCATTCACTTGCTAAATAAATTTTATATCTTGCATAATAAAACTAGGCTTTTGTTATTTTTCTTTTTTTATTTAAAAAGTCAAAAATATATAGTTCTATCTAGTACTAGGAGTACACCTAAGAAAGGACTTACATAATTTGTGGACCAGGCAGTACTCTAAGAACTTATATAAATTCAACTAATCTTCATAAAAACTTCGTGACAGAGGTATTATGATAAGTCGCATTTTACAGAGGGGGAAATACTTACAGAAAAATTCAAGTACTTGTCCAGGTTTAGACAACCAAAACGTGATCAACTTGAACACAGAATGCAGGCAACCTGGCTCTTTGCCTGTCTTATCCTATACTGCCTCTCTCCTTCATTAATGGGTAAAAATTTTATTAAAGTTATAAATATAATAATGAATTTTCAGAAAAGGTTAACAGTTACAAGCTATAAAAAACTTGTGTATTGCAAGCACACAAAAACTAGCCTTTGGAAGTATATTACAGGCTAAAATTGGAAAAACAAGAATAAGACTTTGGCCCGTGAATAAGATTTCTGTTTGACAACACATATGTTAATTTTGAAACAGAATTGAGAAGTCATACTTTTTCATGTCTTTTGATTTGACTAGTCTTTCAGGCTCTCTTTCATTGTCTTAGTGTTAGTCACTCAGTCGTGTCTGATTCTTTGCCACTCTGTGGACTGTACCTTGCCAGGCTCCTCTGTCCGTGGAATTCTCCAGGCAAGAACAATGGGGTAGGTAGCCATTCTCGTCTCCAGGGGATCCTCATTACCCAGGGATCGAACCCAGGTCTCCTGCACTGCAGGCAGATTCTTTACCAGCTGAGCCACCAGGGAATGAATGTCTTTTGATTTAACTGGTCTTTCGTGCTCTCCTTCATTTGCTTATTCATTCAAGAAACGTTCACTACATCCTGACTGACAGGACAGAAAAGTGTTCCTGTTCTCGGGAAAAAAATAAAATAAAACTGTGCCTAAGACAATCACATTATCCCTCACAGGAATAGATGTCCTGGGCCCACAGATACATGTAAGAGGCCCAATCAGATCAGATCAGATCAGTTGCTCAGTCGTGTCCGACTCTTTGCGACCCCATGAATTGCAGCACGCCAGGCCTCCCTGTCCATCACCAACTCCCGGAGTTCACTCAGACTCACGTCCATTGAGTCAGTGATGCCATCCAGCCATCTCATCCTCTGTCATCCCCTTCTCCTCCTGCCCCCAATCCCTCCCAGCATCAGAGTCTTCTCCAATGAGTCAACTCTTCCCATGAGGTGGCCAAAATACTGGAGTTTCAGCTTTAGCATCATTCCTTCCAAAGAAATCCCAGGGCTGATCTCCTTCAGAATGGACTGGGTGGATCTGCTTGCAGTCCAAGGGACTCTCAAGGGTCTTCTCCAACACCACAGTTCAAAAGCATCAATGCTTCGGTGCTCAGCCTTCTTGACAATCCAGCTCTCACATCCATACATGACCACAGGAAAGACCATAGCCTTGACTAGGCGAACCTTTGTTGGCAAAGTGATGTCTCTGCTTTTGAATATGCTATCTAGGTTGGTCATAACTTTCCTTCCAAGGAGTAAGCGTCTTTTAATTTCATGGCTGCAGTCACCATCTGCAGTGATTTTGGAGCCCAGAAAAATAAAGTCTGACACTGTTTCCACTGTTTCCCCATCTATTTCCCATGAAGTGATGGGACCAGATGCCATGATCTTCGTTTTCTGAATGTTGAGCTTTAAGCCAACCTTTTCACTCTCCACTTTCACTTTCATCAAGAGGCTTTTTAGTTCTTCTTCACTTTCTGCCATAAGGGTGGTGTCATCTGCATATCTGAGGTTACTGATATTTCTCCCAGCAATCTTGATTCCAACTTGTGTTTCTTCTAAAAGAGGCCCAATACAGTATACAAAATATACAAAGCACATTCCAAAGAGATTCCCAACCAATGTGCCAACCATGTGTTTTTTTAAAAAACAGGCATGCCTCCTTAGAAGTTAGAAAATCTTTTTTGAAGATTATCAAATAGAAATCCAGAGTTTTGAACTGTCTTTTTTTTTTCAATAAAATTTTCCCTTCGCAATAACAACAACAACAAAAAATACATAGACATGAATATTTACTAAGCATATACTCTGTTTGAGGCACTTGACTTCCTCATCTCATTAATGTTCTCATAACCCAGGAGTTTCGTTATTGCTCCTCATGAGGAAGTTGCTGAACTACGATTTAAAACTAGGTCTGTTTGATTTCAAAGTCCAGGCTATTACTCACTACCTATACTGTCCCAACCAATTTCTTAGAGCTGTATTTAATGAATACTTTTGTTACTACAATGTAAAATATTTTGAAATTTAATAATTGGCACATTCTCTCTCCCTAAAGTTACAAACAGAAAAACACTAAGAAATATTAAGTGCTAAGTTATTTCACTTTAATTTCATTTTGCCTATCTTATAGTAAAAGACTTGAGAATACTGTTTTATACTTTTTGTAAATCATAACCTACCACAGTAAAGATTGAGAGCAGGAGGAAAAAGGGGACGAAACAGGATGAGATGGTTGGATGGCATCACCGACTCAATGGGCATGAGTTTGGGTAGGCTCTGGGAGTTGGTGATGGACAGGGAGGCCAGGCGGCTACAGTTCATGGAATCACAAAGAGTCAGACACGACTGAGCGACTGAATTGAATTGAATACAGCAAAAGTAATCAATAAATATTTTAACTAATTAAATACTATGTTTCCTCTCTGTGAGCATAGCAACCAATCAACTCAGTTCAGATTTCAAATACTACCTCTCACTCGTTCTCAGAAGCATCAATATATTCTCACTTATACTCATCAGAACAAATGTGTCATCATGGGTGCTGCACCATGACACTACGAAAAATCCAAGTTCCAAATGTTGGTAACTCTCCAGCTAAGCTTTGTGATGCAAAATAAAAGCAGGATAATTAACAGTGCGAAAGTATGTTCCCCTAGGAAAGATTACATAATTCAATACCTGAGCATCTACAAATATGGGGCACTAGATAGTTTTAAGCAAAAAAAGAATTCTCAAGATTCATTTTCAAGGTTCTTCAGTATTTTGAAGTAACAACAAAAAAAAATCACAATCAGTTGGAAACTATAAAATAACTGCCAAGACACACCTACCCATTTCTTTCAAATATGAGCTTCATGGGCTGCCCTGGCTGGGTGGTAAAGAATTCGCCAGCCAATGCAGGAGATGTGGGTTCGATCCCTAATCTGGGAAGATTCCCACATGCCTCAGAGCAAGTAGGCCCGTGTACCACAACTATTAAGCCTGTGCTCTAGAGCCTGGGAGCCACAACTACTGAAGCCCGCTTGCCTGGAGCCCATGCTCTGCAGCAAGAGAAGTCACTGCAATGAGAAATCCACAGCCTGCAACTAGAAAGTAGCCCCTGCTCACCGCAACTTGAGGAAAGCCCACACAGCAATGAAGACCCACTCAAGTTGTGGTCAAAAATAAATGAATAAGTTTTATAAAAAAAAAAAATGAACTTCACATACTCTTCTGTCTACAGTGCTACACCTGTCTGCTCTCCCAAGCCAGGGATGGGACAGCCTCCCACTCAACTAGTTTCTCAAAGAGACAGGGAGGCCGACCATCCTCCTCTCAGGACCTTCTGCTAGATGATGCACTTGGGTCCTTATGAGATTCTAACTAACACAACTGTGGTCTTCATCTGTGGAAAAGTTAGTAGACAGAAAGATAAATAAGGTCAGACGTACGCTGTGGGCTCTCATTAACAGGCCAAAAAGTAAAATTCAAAAGGTAGAGTCCTCAAAATAAGTCCATATCTGTAGGATTTTAAGTGAATATCAGAATAGTGAACACAGAAATAAACAGATCACAGAGTAGGAGAAACAAGTTTTTTGGTTTAGATGTATTTTTTTTAATCAGACATATAGAAAAGTAAACATTTACATTTAAATTATAGTAATCAGAGCCTATCTAACCAAAACTGTTAACTGGAATTTTTCAACATTTCCACTTTAGCAGAATTAGACAAATGACACCTGATAGTATGATTATTTTTTTTTCTTCAAAAGTAACACTGCGTATGTCCTGGAGACACTACAAACTAATAAATATACTACCATAAAGGCAACGAATCGTAATGATGATGTCTACGAAAGTCTGATTCTTTAAAGAAAGGCTTGGTAACCCTTCATATGCTTTTACTTCTGTTGGAGAGTGAGCTGAGATATGCTAAACTATGAGCTCCTTCGGAGAAGGCAATGGCACCCCACTCCAGTATTCTTGCCTGGAAAATCCCATGGACAGAGGAGCCTGGTAGGGTGCAGTCCATGGGGTCACTAAGAGTCGGACACGACTGGGAGAATTCACTTTCCCTTTTCACTTTCATGCACTGGAGAAGGAAATGGCAACCCAGTCCAGTGTTCTTGCTTGGAGGGAGAGTCCCAGTGACAGGGGAGCCTGGTAGGCTACCGTCTATGGGGTCGCACAGAGTCGGACACAACTGAAGTGACTTAGCATGGCACAGCATAGCATGAGCTCCTTAAAAGCAGAAGCCAGGCTAGACATGGCATCTATTCAAGCACGCAGAAAGCCTTTAATTGGTGATGAATGAAACATAAACGTTAGCTATTCAATTAGGCAAAAATTTCTGTTCCCCAGAAAAACTGATTGAGGTTTCAATGCATTGAGAAATACGTATTTATTTACTCCCTAAGACTCATGTCAATTATCTCCTTGCCCAAACTTGCTTCAAATGTTAGTTCAACAAGATAAACAGATAAAAGAAGAGAAATGTTGAGTTCATCTTATAGGCAAGTACGGGAAAACAGTCCTGCCACTGATGCAGGCATCCCTGCTCAGCGTATCAGGCCGAACTGACACACAGGCAGACTCAACCTCCTCCTGTCCGTTTGGCAACCTTTCCAGTTTCTAACTTCAGCACACACAGAAAAAAACTTTCAGCAGTCTGACTACGGGAAATCATCCCTTCCTCTTTTCCATCCGTATACACAAGTCTTTCACTTCTTCTCACTTCATTTTTGCATATTCAAGGTTTTCCGATCTTGAAACTGAGAATTTTCATACTGTGCCTCCTTGGGGAGACGGGACTTTGTTTATGTACACTGTTAGTAATTTTTTATGTAAGTATAAACCATTTCTAAGGCAAGAAAATTTCCAACATTTTAATATTACTATAGTTCATAATCAGAGAAAGCAATGGCACTCCACTCCAACACTCAATACTCCATATACATTTACAACAAAAAGTTACATTTAATTCTATGTATGATTAAAAGATCACTGACTATCTGGCTTACCAAACTTACTGATAATAGATTTTAACAAATAATTCATCAGTCTAACTGAGATACAGTTTAGCCAACATGTCTCTAGCCTGTTAAACATTTTCCAAAAAAAATCTTATCATCAAGCCCTGAACCACCAACATATACCCTGAATTGTACATAAAGACATTTGATTCTAAGGAGAAGAATCCCGCAAGGCCTCCCTCAAATACTGCTTTCTCTGAGCTACATGCACACCCTTTCACCAAAATAGCATTCTCAAAAATAGTTTTGGTCTGAGAGCCCCTTTACACTCTTAAAAAATTACCTGGAATACAGAAGAGCTTTTGCTCACACAGGTTATATCTACTGATGTATAGTATTTTAAGTTAAAACTAAAAGGAAATTGTTAAATTAATTGTTAAATTTATTTCAAAATAATAAACCTGTCACATGCTAGTATGAATATGTATTTAGAAAAATAATGATGGTCTCCCAAAAAATGTTAGTGAGGAAAACAGCACCATTTTACATTTACAAATCTCTTCATTATCTGGATTCTCAAATGTGCTTCCACATTAAATCTTTGCAATGTGTTGTTCCAGCTGAAGTACATCAACAAAAAATGGTCTTATGCAGATAATAAAAGGAGAAATATTTTAATAGGCTTTCCAGGTAATTGTGGACATTGTCTGACATTCCTCCAAAACTCAATGAGTAGTAGTTTCTTAAAGGTTCATTGCAATGTGGAATCTAAAATCACATCAATTTGGACTTCTCTGGTAGTCCAATGGTCAAGAATACACTCGCCAAATGCCAGGAACATGAGTTTGATCCCTGGTCCAGGAAAAGCCAATATGCCACAGAGCAACTAAGCCTGAGCACCACAACTACTGAAGCCCACGTCTGTGCTCCTCAACAAGAGACATCACCACAATGAGAAGTTTGTGTACTATGAACTAGAGAGTAGCCCCAACTTGCCACAACTAGAGAATGCCCATGCAGCAATGAAGACCTAGCACAGCCAAAAAAGACATTTTAAAAAAATTTTTTAATAACTAAAATCACACCAATTAACTATTAATACTGTGTCACATTAAAATCCACTGGTCTACCTTGTCCTTTAAAGATTCCTGTATCCATCATGCATTGGTCATTTGAAAATTTTTAATTCACTGCATTATGCTTATCTTATTTTCGAAATGTTGAAATATTTCATTACACGATAACAAAAACAAAAACCAAACACAAAATCCTTAATATCATCACTTTCATCAGGAAAGTCTTAAGACTGAAAAACTATAAGTTCATGGTAGCAGATGCAAGTTTTCAAAATTCTAATTTTCACTTGAAATCTTGATTTTTATCATTTGCAACAAAAACCTTTTTTTTTCCCTAAGAGACAGCCTTACTTTGTTCATTTTTGAGAAAATGTCTAACAAACGCCCTGCTGTGAATAAGCAGTTTGTCAGCCATTCTTTCAAATAAAATTGGTGTTCCATGAAAAAACTGACTGGTTAAACTCACACAGCTCAATCAAGTCAGGATTTTAATATAATTATTTTAAAGTGTTTTAAGGGTATAAATACTCTTGTGACTTCATAAACTGAAAATATGCAGTTGTTTCTTCAATGTAAAAAGAGAGCTGTGAAGCAACCACACACGTAACCATCCATTCCAGCACATAACAGAGCAAAGATGCCCAACTAACAATGACTGGTTCCTTCCATCAGTCTCTTGCACTGTAATATTAGTATCAATGAATTCCCTCTAGCTCTTTATTTTTCTACTTCTCTTTTATAGCCAACCTGTCACTTACCTACCTTTAACCACTTTTAAGTTACTGAATTCCACTCTATGAGACAGAAAAACAGATAGTATTCAACCAAAGGTTATGAAAAGAGGGCTTTAGAAATTAAGCATCTCATAGACACAAATTTCTCTGGTTTAGAAGCCTAGTCCTTTCCCTCTTTATGTACCTAGTTACATTCATGATTTCCCAGAAATCTGAGCTCAAGTGTTGTTATAATATGCTTCAAAATAATTGTTGTGATAAAATTGTTTGAGGAGTCATTCTGAGTTTACACCATCTGTCTGGCATTTATTGAAGCAATTGCTAAAGATATTCTACGCATACAGATGAGATTTTTCTCAACAAAAAAGCAAAAATATTTCCACATCTGTTGTTTTTGTTGCTATGTCACCTAGATTAACGCATTCTTTTCGACAAAGAAAACAGGGTGAAAACATAGAACATTTTTAATATACACATTTTTTAATGACTATTAAAATTATATCATCTTTTCAACCATCTTTTTCTACTGCTTCACTGCTGCTGCTGAGTCACTTCAGTCGTGTCCGACTCTGCAACCCCATAGACGGCAGCCCAGCAGGCTGCCCCGTCTCTGGGATTCTCCAGGCAAGAACACTGGAGTGGGTACTATCATACTAAAATTATGTCTATGTGTGTATACATACATACATCTAAAGAGACAGAGAAATTTCTAAAATCTCAAGTCAACTGATTCTGTGATTTTAATCTTTAAACAATGTCTAAGACTTTCTAAAATCATAGGTTGGAAAATTCATTCATTAAAGATTATCAGAATCAGTCTACAGATGTGAAGAAATTTAGATCCAATCAATCTTACACAGTATCCAGGAATTCTAAAACATAAAGAATGCCATCATTTCACATTCCAAAAGATAGATATATTTCAATTTACAGCAAATAATTGTACCATACCAACATTTATTGCTTCTGACTACTGAGTAAGCCTCCAGGACCTAGGCACCAGCACCATCCTTTCTTTGATTATCTGCTCTCCACCAAATGATGAGATTCTGATGGAAATGCCAATTACACCACCTGCACACCTCAAACCTTCTTTGTGAAGGGGCTGATGTATAAGAGTGCTCAACCTACCTACCAGCGCAATTGGTCCGTAGATGAGTCCAAGATTAATTAAGCTAAGGGGGGATGTCCCTGCAAAGTTTCACACATGAACTTCAGGCCTTTGTTCTGGATCTAACTGTGATGATAAATGCCTGGAGCAGTCAATGGCTATAGACTGTGTATTAGAGCTCTCCACAAAAAGAAAGACAAGATATAAGATGGATGGATGGATGGATGGATATAGGTAGGTAGGCAGACAAGACAGATAGATAATAGATGGATGGATGGATGTATTTTGCCTGGAAAATCCCATGGATGGAGAAGCCTGGAAGGCTGCAGTCCATGGGGGGTCCCTGAGGGTCAGACACAACTGAGCGACTTCACTTTCACTTTTCACTTTCATGCATTGGAGAAGAAAATGACAACCCACTCCAGTGTGACTGCCTTGAAAATCCTAGGGACAGGGGAGCCTAGTGGGCTGCCATCTATGCGGTCGCAGAGTCGGACACGACTGAGGCGATTTAGCAGCAGTAGCAGCAGGCAGACACAGACATTTACTTTCAGGAACTGGCTCATGAAATTGTGAAGGTTCAGCCAGTTCAAAACCTGCAAGGCAGGCTGGGAGACCAAGGCAAGAGCAGCAGTTGAGCTCAAAGGTAGTCTGCTGGTAGAATTCCTTCTTACCAAGGGGAGGTTCTGTTCTCTGTGCTATTAAAACTTTCAACTGACTGGAGGGGGCCCACCCACAAAATGGAGGACAATCCGTTTTACTCAGAGTCTCCCAATTTACATGCTAATCTCATCCCAAAAGATACCTTCACAGAAATATCCATTTGGTCAAATAATGTTTGACCAAATATCTCGGCACCATGGTCTAGCCAAACTGACACAAAATTTAACCATCACAAGTTCATCTAGTATCAATTACAGACATATCATATTAAGCATTTTAAGTTGCTCCCCCCACCTTTTTTCTGGGGGGAGGGGCTGCATGGCACAGTTTGACGGTCTTAGTTTCCAGACCAGGGACTGGGCCCATGCCCTCCTTGAAAGCAAGCAGTCTTAACCACTGGACCACCAGGGAATTCCCCTAAGTTGCTATTAAAAAAAAAAAAAAATCAGTACTGCCTTGGGACTTTACTGGCAGTCCAGTGGTTAACACCCTGTGCTTCTACTGCAGCAGGTGTGGGTTGGATTTCTGGTCAGGGAATTAAGAATTCACATGCCACGCAGCATAGCCAAAACAACCATAAAACTCCTTTAGAGGAAAACATAGGCAAAACACTCTCTGACTTACATCACAGCATGTCTGCCACTTGTTTAGGGGAAGTGCTTTTCCTCAGATATCATCTATGCAGTTTGGGTAGCGTCCAACCACGCCCAGGTCATAAGCATAAGCATATCCCAAGCCAAGTCAATTCCTTCTCCAAGATTTTCTGAACTAGAATTACAGGAGGAAAAATAGATGCTCTGATAGAAAAATTAAGGATGTGACCCTAGTGCCCAGCAGCAACTTGTCTACAGCCATGGGGAAGATGTCTGTTTGGAAGAATGACGGCATCGTGGAGAGAGAATCAGAGATGAGAGAGAAAAAGGATAAAAGGAATCCTGATAGGCGTTCCCTGACACAGGTTCGATCCCTAATCCAGGCAGACTCCACGTGACATGGAGCGACTAAGCCCACGCGCCAAAACCGAGTCCGTGCGCCTGGAGTCCATGCGCCTGGAGTCCATGCTCTGCAATGAGAAGCCCCCACAATGAGAAGCCCATGCACTGCAATGAAGACCCCTACTCACCACAATTAGAGACAGCCTGTACATAGTAACAAAGACCCAGCACAGCCAAAAATTAAAAAAAAAAAGAAAAGATTCTTCACAGTAAAAAGGCCCCAGTTTCAATAACACTTAACACCTACATAAATAAATCCGTCCTGCAATTTGGTTACGTGAGTCAATAAATTCACTTTTGCTTAAACAGGACACAGTTGGGTTTCTACCCCTAAGCTCTGACTAACAGACAAGAATTAAAGCAGAAAAAAGGTAAAATGCATCTAGGAATCGTGAGGCAGAAGGACAGGTAAAGGTTAGAAGAAAGGTAAAGAAGAGACCAGGGAAGCCTGGCGTGCTGCAGTCCATGGGGCTGCAAAGAGTTGGACACAACCCAGAGACTGAACTCAACTGAACTGAAAGAAGAGACCAACAGTCCATGGGGCTGCAAAGAGCTGGACACGACCGAGAGACTGAACTCAACTGAACTGAAAGAAGAGACCAACTTGTCTTAGAAAAGGAAAAGGTAAAAAAAAAAAAAAAAAAGGTCAAGAAAGACGTGAAAAGGAGGAGAACGTAAGAAGTTCTATGCGGACTGTA
Organism: Tragelaphus eurycerus; assembly: GCA_935064755.1. Lineage (NCBI taxonomy): Eukaryota > Metazoa > Chordata > Mammalia > Artiodactyla > Bovidae > Tragelaphus > Tragelaphus eurycerus. The sequence goes on along the minus strand of CAKXYN010000335.1, from coordinate 59,987 downwards.
AGCCCAGGGGCATGCATGAATACACATGCAGGCGTTTTATTGGAAAGATGGCCTATGGTTTTCACTAGATGCTCAGAAAGGGTGCAACCAAACAAGAGAAAGGGGCCTGGTAAACAGATCAATGCTAAATTAAGCAGACTCTGTTCCAGAAGGAAGCTAACGACAAATAATAAAGCATTTACTTTCTAACACCAGCAGTTTCTGAGTGAAGACCCCCAACAGTTAGAAGCAGGTGCTCTTCTCCTAGAGAATAGAAGGCATGCCAAGGAGAATAAGAGCAGTCATCCCAAGAGATCTCAATTAATTTTGCCTTCAGGTTTGACCCATCTGTAATTTCAAACAGATCTAGTTTCTCTCCCAAATTTCCACATAATTAGACATTCATGTCTAAACTTCCTTAAAGAAGATTCATCAATTTTCACTCCATAATTACTTTGTCCAAAATCTTCACTTTAATAATCTGGGTTTCTGGATACCATGAAATTAGAGCAAAATTTGGTGTAAATGTGTGTGCATTTCTTGAGAAAGGAGTTTTCACTTTCCATCAAATTCTAATAAGACTCCTGGGACTGTATGAACATGTATGTAGTCAAACACATAAAACCAAACAAAAAAACTTTTATTCTTTCCTGTTTTGATTTAGTAGAAGTTTGACAGATAATGATCCCAGAGAGCAGAAACAGAAGATGGTGTTTCCCAAACACTACTCAGAGAAGGGGAATATAAAGAAAACAAAGCCAAAAGGATACTGCAGTTGAAAAGCCTCACAATTTTGCCTAAGCGTGCCTCTATTTACAGTTGTGATCAGGTTGATTACAGAGGAAAAAGTCAAAGTAACAATACCACCCCAAAAAAAAACACTGCTGATCCTGTCACTCTCAGGAATGTCACTAATTAAAATATTACTGAAATACGATTGCATTTTAATACAAACAACTCTCCATTGTGTGGAGGTGGTGATCATTTTTGCAGATTATCAGAATCCTTTCCTTTACTTCTTACCACCCATTAGTACTTTACATGCTCAAAGCAAGGGACAGTCAAAGAAATGGAGTGAAACTGAAATGTCAATCAAACCACATTACTACTTGCCATAATACGTTAACAGGATAAGAAAATTAATGAGGGGACTTTCCTGGTGGTCCAGTGGTTAAGAATCCAGCAGCCAATGCAGGGGACAAGCCCTGGTCTGGGAAGATCCCACATGCCATGGACCAACTGAGCCCATGCGCCTCCTGAGTCTGGACTAAAGCCTGCGAGCTGCAACTACTGAAGCCCAATTCCCAGCTCCATTTTCAGAGGCCAGAAAACTGAGGTGCAGAACTTGCCCGTGGACATACAACTACATAGCAGCAGGTTTCAAATCTCAAAAGCCACATCCATTCTAAGTTCAGACACCACACTGCCCTAAATTTTAAACCTAAAATAAACCATACCCAAAACAAGGGAGGGGGAGGACTTTCCTAGCAAACCAGTAGTTGGGACTCCAAGTTTCCAATGCAGGGGGCATGGGTTCAGTCCCTGGTCAGGGAAAGTAAGAGCCCACTTGCCCTCAAGTGCAACCAAGAAAATATTTTAAAATAATAACAACAACAGTACTCAAAAGACAATTCCAACTGCTTTCTAAATAAGACACTGAACTTCACACTTGACCAAAGATAATTATGATATAAATACTTAAGATTAGGTTTTCAGACAAATTCACCAAAACATAGTCAAGCCATTATCTAGCAGAAGTCATCAGCCCCCAAATCTCCTAAAATTTCTAATTTTCGAACTGCTGTAAAGCAGTAAATTAAACAGGAAGTTTGCGGTGAGTCTGAGCAGGTGACAAAGCAGCATTTCAGCAAATTTTAAGACAGCTAAGTCCTGGTTCCAGCAGCATGGCAGGGGAAGGACTTAACAGAAAGATCTACCAATGGCAAACGAGGATTTGGATGAAAGGGGACATTATTAGCTGGCGCTATACAAAGCTAATTTATATCTGTTTTTAGATTCAGCACCATCTTTGTGGAAACAGATTTAGGAAAATCTCTAACAAACACTGAAACCTTCTATACCTAATCCTGAATCAACCAAAAAATCCAATTAGCCTGAAAAATTACATCTCTCAGCATTCTTCTTTGTTTAATAAATACTGTTTGTATAATAGATATCTTTTAAATATTCCCTAGAATACAACTGCACACACAGTATGATTCTTACTTTGTAAATACACAGCTGTACATACACATGTATAATTAAAATCTTGTATTTTTTAATACAATAAACATCTATATAAACAGTCCACATAATTTGGGAATGAAGACTAAAAGGAAATACTTAAATATTTTTTAATTAGAAACAAAGCTTAAATCTATAACAAATTAGAGGGGTGATTTTATGAGCCCAGTATACAATGATAACATCTTGAAATGTTGATGAACAGCTCCATATATAAAATTTTCCAGATTAATTTAATATTAGACTTCAAAGGGCAGAAATACATTGAGTTGGCACTGTCAATGAAAAAATTCTTTCTATAAATATATCTGCCAACATAAGAAGCTATTATAAACATAATTTAAACATTACTAGATTTACAGTCATCATAAATATTCATATTGTATTTTTAAAATAACATGGTTCTAAGCTTGACAGCATTCTGGCCTTCTTCCTAAAGTCATCGTTCTCCCTCTGGCATCCCATTAGCCTCACAGATGAAAGTCTGCCATCTCGACTCTCCAGCTTTAGACCTCATTTTCGAACTACAGGGAATCAGGAAACTTGACACTCAAGGCTGGTAAGACACATATTAAAGGAATATTAATGAGATCATGAGAGAAAAATAGGACATTAGGAGCAAAGTGCACTCTTTTTAAGCTGTTCGAAGGCTTGGAGCACTGGAACTAAAACTGATTTTTCAGTTTCATCTTCAGATCAACCATTAGCATAAACTCTGAAATGACCTAAAAACTTGTTGCTCTGGGGACCTTCCTGGCAGTCCAGTGGTTAGGACTCTGCGTTTCCACTGCAGGGGGCATGGGTTCCATCCCTGGCTGGGGAACTAAGATCTCACAAGCCACACAGCACGACAAAAAAAAAAAAAGTTGCTCTGATGAAGACACTGCGTATAATGTGTCTATTTTAACGGGGGGTGAGGCAGGGAGGTGAACTGAATTTTATGATTTTGACTCAAATTTTGGAATATCTATACTGCATCACAGCTTTTTACCTCCAATTTCACCTCTCTAAGAACATTCTTCATTAACCCTATGCTGTGTCACAGGTGACACAGCACTTTTGGATGACTTTCAAACAGAAACATGCATCTTTGATGGGATCTTAATCCAGGTCTCCCCTTCCATGTATCTGTAGCCAAACACTGATCCTCATTACATCTGGCACATCTACTACGCGTCACTGCCGTTGTTTAGTCACTAAGTTGTGTCCAAATCCTTTGTAGCCCACCAGGCTCCTCTGTCCATAGGATTTCCCAGGCATCCATACTGTCCATAGTATTCTTATACTAGAGTTGTCTGCCATTTCCCTCTTCAGGGTACCTGGGTACTATACTAGGCACTGGAAATACAGAAATGAACAAGACACAGTAGGTAGCTTGGCCTTGGAGACTCCATATAGACTGACTCATGAGAAGAAGGAAAACAAGCAGAAGTGTGATGAGTACACCAAAGCAAAAGGACAGGGCACAGTGGAAGCTTATGATGAGAGAACCCTCCCCCACCACTGCTGAGTGGCAGAGAGGCCACCCTCTAACGAAGACTGTTAGGTGGTCAAGATATCGAACACTTAAAACACTTTAAAACTACCATTAAAAACTTTCCAATCACTTCTAGCTCTGGGGGAAAGAAAGAAAGATACTTTATCCTATTCCTCACTTAGGTATAAATAAAAACATATAAAACAAACAGAAGACGACTCAAAGGCAGAGAGAAGATAAACCTCCTATGACCTCAGGACCCAAGGAACTACATGCTGATGAGCTCCCTGAGCTTACTTGTGGCTTCACCCATCCAAGTTTGACGAGGGAAGTCAGCAAATCCAGAAACACCAACAGGCACTGACCAAAAAAGCCCCAACAAATCCCTGCTGCAGATGGACCAAGAGATCCAGGAAAGGGGAAGACCAGCAAGACCGAAAGCTTTGGATATTACCACTCTAGTCCGGCCAAATGCCACAGAACAAACCAACGATTCCACCCACAGACCACCAGTGGTGACAAACACCCCAAAGCCCCACCAAGGTGGCGTCAGAGAAGGCAGGGGAAGGAACTAGGGCAGCCACTGCCGGACAGTCACAGACCTGCCCTCACCACCACCCCACCACACACACACACCCACAGAGGAGGCTGAGTGAGGAATCAGAGCTTCCGCCACTGCAGAGCGGCATGGAGCCCTTCCTGAGCAGGAGGTCAGTGGGGCCATGTGGGGCAAGCAATGAGGCATTTCAGCACCCCCAGCCAGGAAGGCAGCAGATTTACTGGGGAACCAGACACTAATGAGGAACTCTCACTAATGATAAGGCCCAAAACATGAGGACTTGAAGAAGTTCAAGCCTCTGACACCCACATCAAACATTAAAAACAGTCCAATTTCTAGCCGGGCTTCCCAGGTGACTCAGTGGTAAAGAAGAATCTGCCTCCCAGTGTAGGAGATGCGGGTTCCATCCTTGAGTCAGGAAGGTCCCCTGGAGAAAGAAATGGCAACCCACTTCAATATTCTTGCCTGGAGAAATCCCATGAACAGAGGAGCCTGGCAGGCTACAGCCCATGGAGTTGGAAGAGTCAAACAACTTAGCAACTAAACAACAACAACAATTTTTAGCCAGGTTAACCTAACACTGGAGAAGGCAATGGCACCCCACTCCAGTACTCTTGCCTGGAAAATCCCATGGACGGAGGAGCCTGGTGGGCTAGTCCATGGGGTCGCGAAGAGTCGAACACAACTGAGCGACTTCACTTTCGCTTTTCACTTTGCTGCACTGGAGAAGGAAATGGCAACCCCACTCCAGTGTTCTTGCCTGGAGAATCCAAGGGACAAGGGAGCCTGGTGGGCTGCCGCCTATGGGGTCGCACAGAGTCGGACATGACTGAAGCGACGCAGCAGCAGCAGCAGCAACCTAGCACTGCACACTAGAGGCCTATTTACTTTCGTTCCTATCACCCAACAACACACATGTGGCTCTCAGCAAAAACTACATGCACAGCCAAAGGCACTGAGAACATCATCCTCACTATAACGCCAAACTCAGGCATAGCACAGATGCTGGAGTTATCAGACAGGGAATTCAAAATAACTACTTTTAATATCTTAAGGGCTGTAAAAGAAAAAGTAGACAAAATACCAGAAGAAATGAGTAATTCAAGCAGAGGAGTGGAAAATCTCAGACAGAATAAAAAAGAAATGCTACAAACTAAAGCACTGTAACAGAGAGAATGCCTGTGAAGTGATGATCAGTAGACTGGACATGGATTGGAAAAGAATCAGTGAGCATGAAGATATGTCAATAGAAATTTCCCAAACTGAAAACACGATAAATACCAAAGTGAAAGTGAGAGTGTCAGTTGCTCAGTCATGTCCCACACAAATATCAAAATACCAAAAAACACACACAAAGCCACACCATCACAATAAAAAAAAAAAAAAAAAGCAAAAACCATGAATAAACACTGAATGGAAAGGATCTACTGATGGGAAATAAGCACATGAAAGAGGTTCAATGATAGGGAAATGCAAATTAAAATCACAAGCTATTACTACATACCTATCAGAATGGCTAAAGTGACACAGGGGCTTTCCTGGTGGACCAGTGCTTAAGGATCCACCTTCCAATTCAGGGGTTACAGGCTTGGTCCCTGATGGGGGAACTAAGATCCCCCACACCCCAGGGCAACTAAGCCCACCCACAACTAGAGAGAAGTCCATGTGCCACAGCAAAAACCCAGTGAGCCAAAAAAGAGAAAAAAAAAAAAAAAAAAAGTGACAACACCAAATACTGCTGAGCATGCAGAGAACCTGGATCATAAGCACTGCTATTAACGGAATAAATGTAAAATGTATGGCCACTCTGGAAAATAGTTTGGCAGTTTCTTGAAAAATCAAACATGCACACAGCAATTATACTCGTGGGTATTTATGGCAGAGAAATAAAAAGGTAAATTCACAGAAAAATCTGTGCAGGAATGTTTACATGTAGCAGCTTTGTTGGCAATAGCCAGGTGAAGCACAGTACATCCGCACCACAGAACACTAGTCACCAACAAGAACACTGATACAGCAACAACCTGCATCAGTCTCTCAAGAATTACGCTGAATGAAAGTCAATCCCAAAGGGTTAAACAGGCTTTAAGTCCATTTATATACTACTCCTGAAATGACCGTATTATAAAACTGAAGAGCAGATTAGTGGCCGCAAGGGGTTAAGTAGCACTGGGGCGGGGGCGGGGGGGGTAGCGGGTGTGGTGATAAGGGGTCCTCTTGTTGATGGAAATGGTCAGCATCTGACTGTATCAACATCGACACTTCAACTGTGCAAGATGTCACCACTGCAGGTACTGGACAGAGGGCATGGGCGAGCCCTCCATATGACTTCCTACAATTGCTTAAGAAGCTACAATCGTCTCAGAATGCAAGTTTAATTAAAGGAGACTGATCAGTGGTAATATGTCAGAAAAATGGAAATCTAGCAGAAAAATGGAGAGTGGGGGTGTGGCTGCTGACTGGGAGGGGGCTCACGGCTGTGCAGAAGCACAAAGCCATCATGATTAGTACAATGCACACAACGCATTACGTGATATGCCTCAATGAAAAATTACTTTACACTGCCTTTTGATTATTCATATTGTTCACTGTAATCATGGTATTGATTATATATAAAAATATTCTAATTGTCTATACACTGGTCAACAATGAGACTATGGGTAGCTTTCAGCGGAAGCTGTTTACATGGGGTGCTGAAGCCATACGAGAACAGATTACGGAAGGAGCAGGAAATGAGCAGATGCAGAAGTAAACATGTGCAACTCTTCTGAGAAGCTGCCAGTAAAGAGGGAAAAGTGATCCTCAGAGGGGAAGGTATTACTGAAAAGCTTTATTAAAACAGAAAAAAATGAGCAAATTTACATGCTGAAGGGACATGCTGAAGGATTACAGTCGGTACACAATGACTTTAGAGCCACATGAGCACACCATTACACAATGTTTGACAAGAGGTTTCTGAAAAAGAGGGAACAAATAGGAAGAGGCCACCCTCTGACAGGAGAGGCCACGTCTGCACTGCCTGCACCGGGAGAGACGACTACGGACACAGATGCGCTCGTAGGTTTCACGGTGGCAATAACAGTGAGAGCAACGACAACAACAGGGTGGACAGCTCTGTGGTACCGAGTGCACACTGGGACAGCCAGCCCCAACGTCCAGCATCTGACACTCACACCCTGCGGGGTCTCCTCCACAAAGAACAGGGTGTGTGGTCAGCTGTGACAGCGTGCAATTTCCAACTTCAGACCATAAGAAGACAACGCACCTCCTTCGGAGGGAAAAGTGAGATGCAATATCCAAGTATCTGCATAGAGGCCCAACCAGCCCCATGTGAGTGCCCCCGCCCGGCCAAGCCTTCATGAGACAGCAACCTCATTAGAGACCCTATGCCTTTAAAACCACCAAATACGCTGCTTCTAAATGACTGACCCACAGAAACTGTGAGATAATAAATGTTTACTGTTTTAAGCCAGGAGATCTGGGAGTAAGTTACCAAGCAGCAGAAGAGGCCTCAGATCAGATCAGTTGCTCAGTTGTGTCCGACTCTTTGCGACCCCATGAACTGCAGCACGCCAGGCCTCCCTATCCATCACCAGCTCTCAGAGGCCACCCAGACTCACATCCATCGAGTCAGTGATGCCATCCAGCCATCTCATCCTCTGTCGTCCCCTTCTCCTCCTGCCCCCAATCCCTCCCAGCATCAGAGTCTTCTCCAATGAGTCAACTCTTCGCATGAGGTGGCCAAAATACTGGAGTTTCAGCTTTAGCATCATTCCTTCCAAAGAAATCCCAGGGCTGATCTCCTTCAGAATGGACCGGTTGGATCTCCTTGCAGGCCTACCTACTTACTTATAGGCCAGGCACAGTTCTAAGCATGTGAGGTACAAAGTAACTCATCTATGATCCCCACATCAAGAGAAGGAAACAGATACACAGAAGTTAAGCAATTTGCCCCAATCATCACTCAGCTGGTAAGAGATATGCAGAGTGAAGTAAGCCAGAAAGAAAAACACCAATACAGTATACTAACGCATGTATATGGAATTTAGAAATATGGTAACAATAACCCTGTATGCGAGACAGCAAAAGAGACACAGATGTATAGAACAGTCTTTTGGACTCTGTGGGAGAGGGTGAGGGTGGGATGATTTGGGAGAATGGCACTGAAACATGTATAATATCATATGTGAAACAAATCGCCAGTCCAGGTTCGATGCATAACACAGGATGCACTGGGAAGACCCAGAGGGATGGGATGGGGAGGGAGATGGGAGGGGGTTTCAGGATGGGGAACATGTGTACACCCATGGCGGATTCATGTTGATGTATAGCAAAGCCAATACAATATTGTAAAGTTAAAAAAAAAGAGAGAGATGGATCCAGATTCAAATCTAAAGTCAGCTCAATTAACTGCATTCCCAAATGGAAGCAGTTCCCATTCCAAGGCTTACATTTCTGCTCTGACCTAGGAGGAAAGACTCTCTGGTAAGAGAGCAGGGAAAAGCAGGTGAATCAGAGAACTGAATAAAATGGAAAAGGTTTGAAACAACTCCCATGAAGAGTTAGGGCAACGTCTGGCTAGAGAAGTCTAACAGGATTTCCAAACAGTCCATGAGAGATCAGGAGGCATGACCTACGCAATGAATTTAAGATGAGCACAATGAAAAGAACAGAGGGCTTCTAGTGTGCCCACACACAAAGCGTAAGTCCAAGTGTGAAACAGTGGTGATGGCCAGATGGAAAAAATAACACATGCCTTTCCCAAGTGCAACTGGTACAATAAGGAGTCATGTACAGAAAAATTCCACAACACGCTGTATATTCTACATCAAAGTATCACAAAAGGACTGAAGAAAAGACTAAGACGAATGATGATAAGCTGACAGCACTCTCCATGTAACTGCCCTGACCTCAAGCATCGCAAGATTTTCTAGAAAACATTCCCTCTTTCCTGTCTCCATTCTAAACGTCATGAGAAAAATTAAAGCCTATAAAAGAAAAAGAACATACTAGTTTCATTACAATCAGACCACACCGAAGACCGGCCTCACAATTACTCACTGACTTAATTTGATGAGATCTTACAACAGAGCTTTAGGCCCAAAACGTATCAAATTCACTTAATATTAAACTTTTCTAAATACATTCAAGTTTCAATTTCATGCATGTTTTTAAAATTACTTCACTTTATTTGACAAACTGGCACAAACTAATCTCAAACAATGCACAAGAGGGCGGGGCAGGGCGGAAATCAAACCATAGATACAAAATTTTTTCTAAGACACTTAAGACACAAAAGTGCTTGAACAGATAAACATGTGTAAACTCGCTCGCTCTCTCTCTATATATATTTTTTTGTATTATTTAAATATTCAAAGTTAATAAACAAGTTTCAAACAACAAGAGTCAGCATTCCTATGACATTTTCCCTTACTTTCATTATTACTTGAAGACTTAGTAAAAACCAATCAGAGTAAATGCAGTCAGAAAACAAAAATTTTCTAGTAAAAGAAAAGTGTCCAAACTTGGGGCAGTTCTAGTCCTACAGAGGAATAGGAATACTTAGGGAAACCTTAAAGTGAACCTCCATCAGCCAAAAAGTTATTTCACATGTTCTCTCTCTCTCTCTCTCTCTGTGGATAAACCTATGTACTCTGAAAATTAAGTAAAATTAAAAAATAAAGTAAAAAAAAAAAACTCTGAAATAAAAAAAAATACTCTGAAAATAAAGTTTAAAAAAAAGCCTATGTACTCTGAAAATAAACATAAAGCAAGACAATTCTTGAGTCTTACAAAGATTTTAATTAAAATAACACCTATAATAAAGAATGTGTAAAAAAGAAGGTCCTACTGTATAGCACTGGGAGCTATAAATTCAATATCCTGTAGTAAACAATATGGAAAAAATATGAAAAAAATATATATGTGTATATATGTGCATAACACAACCATACTTTGATAAAGTAAATTTTTTTTTAATAAGATAATAACACCTATAATCAAATGGTTCTGCAGGTGGCACAAATGTTCCATCACCACCTGTTGGCCGGTCTTACCCTTATCTGCTCAGTGGAGCTGCTGCTCAGCTCATCGCCAGACTCCGAATCCTGCTGGATCCGTTCCGAGCCTTCTCCTGCTGAATCACAAGACTGTTCTTGGGGGAAGCCAGCTTTCTCTACCTCCAAGAACTCCGGACCGGGAAAGTGACCAAATAAGCGTGTCCTATTCTGGCCAGGAACTTTGGGAGAATGTGAGTCACTGTTGAGTTTTCCATTATTGTGGGTCAGGTCCAGGCTGAGGTTGACGGTCTGACCTGGAATGTAACTGGGCCCAAAATTCTGATTGGCATCACGAACAAGACCTGTTCCTTGAACAGAAGACGAGGATGTCTTCCCAAAGCTTGACAGCTCGGGCAACCTGTTCACATTCTCCGAAGACCTCTGGAGGTGGAGACTCTGAGCCGTCTTCACAGAGTGGTTCGGCAGCCCCGCGGCCGGCTTCACCGGCGGCATCAGGGCTCGGCGGCCCACCTCCTTCACGTACTGGGCCGGCACGTAGAATGCTTTGGAACTCTCATCTGGCTTGACCTGCCACCAGTCATCATTGGTCTTCTTCACCAGGAGGTACCGCTCCCCCTGCTTTATCACAATCTTCCTGTCCTTTGCTTCGTACTCATAATCATACTCCACCTCGATGTACACTGGCCCTGGAAGAACCTTCCCGCCTCTGTCAGCCATCTTCACTCAGCAATATTCACCTCTCAGAAAGGACGCTTTGCCACATTGTGGCTTTGTGGTTTTGTGGATCAATGCAGCTATTTTTATTTAACTGGGGAAGAGAATAAAAAAAAAGTTAACCTGGTCTGGATTTTTAATATTCATTCACAAGCATCACATAATAAAGAACAATACCTTCAAATCTCAAATCTAGAAAGTAAACCTGTGCCTAATACTATATTTACCACCCTGCACTAAAAATGTTCTCATTCTAAAGGAAATCTACATTTTTCAATCATTTATGACCAAAGCCAAACCAATGACTGAAATGGCAAATACACTAACCAGTCAGACATACGACTATCAAAAATAAGAGGTGAGAGGAACTCTCCTTCTCTTCCTGACTGCTCACACCTCCTCCTCTCTCTTAGAAAGCCTCACTAACAATAATACATGTTAGGCACTGACCAAGGGCCAGGCATTAAGCCAGGTTCACTGTGTGTCTCACCTAAAATCCTCTTTGAAGCTGAAGCTAGAATTTCAATGATCCTCAATGTCTTTCAATGAATTTTAGAAAATTCTCTATTTTCTAAAATGATCAAGGGCATGACTGAGCTTTAAAAAAAAAGTGATCCAAATATGTAAGTTTAATTTCCTAGTACTAATGGGAAAAAAACAGCAGTTATTTTTAGGCAAAACACACACACAAACAGAGAAAATAAACTGCTAATTTACTTTTGTTTCCTCTTACAACCACCCCAGGAAGACCACAATCCTCATTAAGCTGAATTCCACAAACTCCAACATATGTCCAATCTTTTTAGTAAATGTCAAAAATAAATTATATACACACCACTCAAAATCTACTAGAAACAGCCCTAAACTGGCTTAAGAAATCTAGGATTCACTTTTATTTCTATACCAATTTCAAATATTTTAGTACCTTGTAAAACACAGCATTTAAGCTTCAAAATGATCACAGGAGCTCGATTTTGCTCAATTTAAGTCAGGCCCCAACCACTGTGGGATGAAGGCGGTTTCCCAAGAAGGTATGTCTAAGTCCTAACACAGGACCTGTGAATGTGACTATACTTGGACATAGGATCTTGGCAGATGCAGTCAATCTCAGATGAGTTGCGCTGATTAGGGTAGGCCCAAAATCCAATGGGCTTCCCTGGTTGCTCAGATGGTAAAGCGACTGCCTGCAATGCAGGAGACCTGGGTTCGATCCCTGGGTTGGGAAGATCCCCTAGAGAAGGAAATGGCAACCTGCTCCAGTACTCTTGCTTGGAAAATTCCATGGACAGAGGACCCTGGTAAGCTACGGTCCATGAGGGTCACAAAGAGGTGCACATAACTGAGCGACTTCACTTTCTCTATTTTTAATCAAATCCAATGTGTTTCTAAGGAGAGACAAGGAGGGGAGACACACAAAGGAAGATGACCACGTGTAGACAGAGGCAAAACTTGGGGGTGAAGCAGCTACAAGTTAAGGAACACCAAGGACTGCCAGCAGGCGCCAGAGGCTGGTACAGGCGAGGAAGCGTTCTCCCTGGAATACTCAGTCCTCCGGCTCCAGAACAAGTGGACACATTTCTGGTTTTTTTTGGTGGTGTTTTTGACTGCGCCACACAGCATGCAGGATCTCAGTTCCTCGACCAGGGATTGAACCCACACACCCTGCAGTGGGAGCACGGAGCCCTCACCACTGGACCCCTAGGAAATGACCCAAGTTTCTGTAGTTTTAAGTCCACGGTTTGCAGCACTTTGATACAGCAGCCCCAGGAAAACACACTCAGCCCAATACGCGAGAATTCTCAGGCAAACCTGAGTAACTCTTGACTATACCAGAAATGTTTACACAAGGTCCCACAATGGCCTACCAATTTTCCTCAGCACCCCAAGTCCTGGGCACGGCATTACTGACACTGTATGTGCCATAACCACCACACCCTGAGGACGACATCCTCCAAAACAGATAAAGCCCATGTGATAACTACTCACACAATTTCTGCAACTCAAATTTACTTTGTAGAAACAAATGACTTGGATAATGAATTTAATAGAGTAATGCTGTTTCAAAAAATAGTAAAAATAAGAAACGTACCTTAGAAGAACTAAACATCCAGTATTACATTTAAACCTATAAAAAAAAATAAATTTCATTAATTTTAACCAGGATCACTGAAAGAAGGCTAGGAAGGTGATGTTACTGGCAGTGCATGACGTTTTTTTACAACAGCTATAAGGAACACTAACAATTTTGTACATCATGGCTGTGTCCAACAACACCCTCCAAACACATAAAAACACAAAGTATACTTCACCACTGCCCCTCCTACTTCATTTCCACTTTGCTTCAACTTCATTTCCACCTTTGTTATCCTGACAGAAATGACTTTTTAAAATTTAACATGTTTCTCACGTTAAAAATTGTTAACGTGAGAAACAACTTTTATAAAAGCTAAATAAATCAGGGATGTGAGACATTCTATGAGAAACACACCTGAATGCTTTAAACAATCAGTTTCATGAAATGAGGGAGTCTTCTAGATTAAAGACAACTAGGATACAACCGCCAGATCCACTGGGGTGTTCCAACAGGCACCTAAAACTTCACCACATCCAGAATCTACCCCGCCAGAAACTACCTTGCCAAATCCACCCAGTCCTTCCTGGCACGGTAAATAGAAATTCTAAGCTTCCAATCATTCCACCTTTACTTTCAAGCATTACCAGAACATTAGTCACCAGGAGCGTTAATCCTTTTACCTACAGAAAAGGTTTTCACTACAGCTTTTCAAAATTCCACACTGAAATACTTACCCTCAGGCAATTTGTTACTTTCCAGGAAGTAACAACTTAAGAAACACCTTTGAAGATACTGAACAAATAAGGGAATCCACAGAAGGCTAGGGGCGCCCAGATGAACCAGAGCTGGTCAGACACTGATCCACAGGAAAGGAGCAAAGGAAGCAAAAAGAATAGGGAGTAAACTGCAAGGGGAGGGGCGAGGGGCGGAGAGAGGCGTCCCTGCCACCACAGCTGCCCCACTGACCGCACACAGATAAGGAGGAGGAGGAGTCAGGGAGAAGATAAGGCAGTCTCACTAAACTCAACACGGACGCCCAGACTCAAGCTTTCATTGCTGTAAAGGAAATGAGAACTGCAGGGCAGAAGAAGATGGAGAAGCAGTTCAAAGACTGCAGACAGAACAGGTAGGTAGATACAAGGCAGGTGACAGGAGCCAGAGGGCATGGGGCAGGGGGGCGTGCGGGAGAGGAGGCGAATAACAGGAACTGAGACAGTAAGTAAGTAAGCAAGCGATAGTTGCTCAGTCATGCTGGACCCTTTGCAACTCCATGGACTGCAGCCCACCAGGCTCCTCTGTCCCTGAGATTTTCCAGGCAAGGATACTGGAGTGGGTTGTCATCTCCTCCTCCAGGGGATCTTCCCAACCCAGGGATTGAACCCGGCTCTCCTGCACTGCAGGCAGATTTTTTACCAACTGAGCTATAAGGGAATAGGGGTGAGGGGTGAAGTGGGAAGCCACTGAGACGATTAAAATAATAAACTTCTAGAAAGTCATATCACAGGAATTATATATTACAATCCAAGGTCTAAGAAAAGTTGGACATAACAAATTTGAAGAGAAAATCCCTATTAAAAACCATATGTACAAATAAAATTGTGGGATGGCTCTAAAATACTTCCCCTGGAATAGGAAATGGCAACCCACTCCAGTATTCTTCCCTGGGAAATCCCATGGACAGAGGGACCTGCTGCTGCTACTGCTGCTGCTGCTAAGTCGTTTCAGTCGTGTCCGACTCTGTGCGATCCCATAGACGGCAGCCCACTAGGCTCCTCTGTCCCTGGGATTCTCCAGGCAAGAGTGCTGGAGTGGGTTGCCATTTCCTTCTCCAATGCATGAAAGTGAAAAGTGAAAGTGAAGTCGACAGAGGGACCTAGCAGGCCACAAAGAGTCAGACACAACCTTGCCACTGAACAACAGTATGCCAGCACGCACGCGCGCGCGCACACACACACACACACACACACACACTCTCTCTCTAAAAACTGAGATCTAAGGGAGACTGATCTGCAATACACGGCTAACTCATGCTCCTATTTTTATTTAAAAACGTAAGCTGGATTAAAACTGATGTTTATGGTTTTAATTTTGGTTTGCTTCTTCCTCTATTCCCCAAACTGTGGCTTCTTCTTTTTCATTTTTTATTGAATCATAGCTGATTTACAATATAGTGCAAGTTTCAGGTGCACAGCACAGAGATTCAGTTATACACACACACATATATTCTTTTTCAAATTCTTTTCCTTTTAGGTTACTTGTTGCTGTTGTTTAGTCCCTAAATTGGGTCCAACTCTTTGCAACCTACGGACTGTAGGCCACCAGGCTCCTCTGTCCATGGGATCTGCCAGGCAAGAATATTGGAGTGAGCTGCCATTTCCTCCTTCAGGGGATCTTCGTGACCCAGGGATTGAACTCCTGTCTCCTGCACCGCAGGCAGATTCTTTTCCACTGAGCCATCTGGGAAGCCCTATTACATAGTACTGTTTATCCTGCTATCTTAACCTCTCAAGTATATTGGTTAGCATCCTTCTCATTCAACACCACCACCCTCTGAACACAACACTCCACTTACTGAAATATGCTCAACATCCATTACCACACTCCTCCACCCTTTTTCATCTCTCTCTCTCCACACACACACACACACACACACACACACACACACACAGCTACGAAGAACCCAACCACTAGGATAAAGCTCTGCACATCTACTGTCCAGTAACAACCAATGCTTCTCTTTGCGGCATGAAGCACTTCTTACCCATGGGCATTCTGGTATTTCAATAAGAACACACACACAACCGTTTAGAGCTTTTACTTCTCTTCCCCACCAAATCAGATACATTTCTACCATGCTATTTTAAACTCTTAATGGCCTCCTCCTTTCTGTCTACAACTTTTCTCATTTCTTTCCCAGCACAAATTACACAGCTCAGCAAATGCTATCTTCCTCCCCCAGGACATCTGCTTTAATCAACTACATCTCACAGAATGAGATCATTACCTGGTACAACAGGAAGTAAACAAGTAAACAAAGTCTCAAGAGGACTGTGATAAATGTATCCATAATTAATGATCAAATTTAAGACCAAATTTCCAAATGTAAGTACTACATATTTAACAATTTTAATACCATGAACAACAAAATGCTAATACAGCCTCACATATGTATCAATCCACTTAAAAATACCACAATTTAAGTACCAATTCTTGACATGAAGTCCTCCAGCAGCTTTACAAGTACTTGTTTAACACTTCCTGAATAGGCCTCTACTAAAGAAATCAAATAAAGCTTAATGAGCACAACAAAAAAGTTTCAAACAACTCCAGCATAAGTTCCAGAAAAAGAAAGTATTTCACCAAATAGTTCTCTAGATCATTCACTTAACAACAAACCATAGGCCATGAGAGGGATACTAAGGTTTCTTTTGAATGTGTGATTCCTGTTTTCCAAGAATAAAAATGTATAGGATATAAGGTATTTTCTTTAGGCCTAAAGAAGACAAGCAAAATATACTGATTGCTGTCATAAGCTATTCTGGTCATAAAGAAACAGTAAAAAAAAAAAAAAAAAAAGAAAAAAAAGAAACAGTAAAAATAGGAAGGATATAGGAAATAATCACTTAACTGGAAAGCAATAGAAAACACAGTCAAGCATAAACTGATAAAGGAAATTCAAAACCAGATTTAAATACAAAACAAAAATGAGGAAACAACAAAAGAAGTATTTCAGAGAGCAAGCATCTTTTAATAAAAGTGATACTTGCATGTAGTATTTCAGAAAGATCTATGCCAGGAAGTCTTCCTTAGTCAGAAATGAGGAGGACCTAAGAATTTTTCTTGGATTGTTACAAGAGTGGGAAAATATTCCAATTTGTTTTTTAAATATTTATTTATTTGGCTGACTTGGGTCTTAGTTGCAGCACAGATCTTTGATGCATCATGCAGGACCTCGCCATTGCTGGGCATGGACTCTCTAAATTGCAGGGCTCAGGTTTAGCTGCTCTGTGGTAAGTGGGATCTCAGTTCCCCAACCCGGAATTGAGCCCCTGACCCCTGCATTGCGAGGCAGATTCTTAACCAATGGAAGAGGAGGGAAGTCTCTAAAATATTCCAATTTTAAAAGGAAATAACATGACCTTGGGTTTGATGATGAATTTTTAAATGCACCTCCAAATGCATAATTCATGAAAGAGAAAATTAAAGAGGACCTTCTTAAAATTACAAATTTCTGCTCTGTGAAAGATACAGAAAATGCAAACATGAACCAGAGACAAGGAGAAAATATCTGTAAAATAGATGTCTGATGAAGGGCTTTTATCCAGAACATACAGAGAACTCTTCTAACAAAATAACCAACTTTTTTAATGGAAAACAATCTGAAAAGACACATCATGAAAGAATATAAGCACATGAAAAAATACTCAACTTTGTGTCATTCAGTTCAGTTGCTCAGTCGTGTCCGACTCTTTGCGACCCCATGAACCACAGAACGCCAGGCCTCCCCGTCCATCACCAACTCCCAGAGTTCACTCAGACTCACGTCCAGCGAGTCAGTGATGCCATCCAGCCATCTCATCCTCTGTCGTCCCCTTCTCCTCCTGTCCCCAATCCCTCCCAGCATCAGACTCTTTTCCAATGAGTCAACTCTTCACATGAGGTGGCCAAAGTAATGGAGTTTCAGCTTCAGCATCATTCCTTCCAAAGAAATCCCAGGGCTGATCTCCTTCACAATGGACTGGCTGGATCTCCTTGCAGTCCAAGGGACTCTCAAGAGTCTTCTCCAACACCACAGTTCAAAAGCATCAATTCTTCGGCGCTCAGCCTTCTTCACAGTCCAGCTCTCACATCCATACATGACCACAGGAAAGACCATAGCCTTGACTAGGCAGACATTTGTTGGCAAAGTAATGTCTCTGCTTTTTCAATACGCTATCTAGGTTGATCATAACTTTCCTTCCAAGGAGTAAGCGCCTTTTAATTTCATGGCTGCAATCACCATCTGCAGTGATTTTAGAGCCCAAAAAAATAAAGTCTGCCACTGTTTCCACTGTTTCCCCATCTATTTCCCATGAAGTGACGGGACCAGATGCCATGATCTTCGTTTTCTGAATGTTGAGCTTTAAGCCAACTTTTTCACTCTCCTCTTTCACTTTCATCAAGAGGCTTTTGAGTTCCTCTTCACTTTCTGCCATAAGGGCGGTGTCATCTGCATACCTGAGGTTATTGATATTTCTCCCGGCAATCTTGATTCCAGCTTGTGCTTCCTCCAGTCCAGCATGTCTCATGATGTACTCTGCATATAAATTAAATAAACATGGTGACAATATACAGCCTTGACGTACTCCTTTTCCTATTTGGAACCAATCTGTTGTTTCATGTTCAGTTCTAACTGTTGCTTCCTGACCTGCATACAAATTTCTCAAGCGGCAGATCAGGTGGTCTGGTATTCCCATCGCTTTCAGAATTTTCCACAGTTTATTGTGATCCACACAGTCAAAGGCTTTGGCACAGTCAATAAAGCAGAAATAGATGTTTTTCTGGAACTCTCTTGCTTTTTCCATGATCCAGCGGATGTTGGCAATTTGATCTCTGGTTCCTCTGCCTTTTCTAAAACCAGCTTGAACATCTGGAAGTTCACGGTTCACGTATTGCTGAAGCCTGGCTTGGAGAATTTTGAGCATTACTTTACTAGTGTGTGAGATGAGTGCAACTGTGTGGTAGTTTGAGCATTCTTTGGCATTGCTTTTCTTTGGGACTGGAATGAAAACAGAGCAAACTGAAACAATGAGATATCACTGTACCACTATGAGAATGGCTAAAATCCAAAAAACTGACACCACCAAGTGCTGATAAGGATGTAGAGCAATGGGAGCTTTCACTCACCGCTAGAGGGGATGCAAAATGGTGGAGCCAGTTTGGAAGTCATTTAATAGTTTCTACACAAGTGAATGTTGTCTTACCATACAATCTAGTAACAAGGTTGATGATTTGAAATCTTATTTCTACAAAAAGTCCTGCACGCAAATATTCAGAGCAGCTGCCCAAAACTGGAAGCAAGCAAGATGTCTTTCAAAAGGTGAAAGGATAAACTGTAAGACAGCCAGACAAACAATACTAATCAGTCAGTCAGGTCAGTCGCTCAGTTGTGTCTGACTCTTTGCAACCCCATGAACCACAGCACGCCAAGCCTCCCTGTCCATCACCAACTCCCAGAATTCACCCAAACTCATGTCCATTGAGTCGGTGATGCCATCCAGCCATCTCATCCTCTGTTGTCCCCTTCTCCTGCCACCCTCAATCTTTCCCAGCATCAGGGTCTTTTCAGAAGAGTCAGCTCTTCACATGAGGTGGCCAAAGTATTGGAGTTTCAGCTTCAACTTCAGTCCTTCCAAAGAACACACAGGGCTGATCTCCTTCAGAATGGACTGGCTGGATCTCCTTGCAGTCCAAGGGACTCTCAAGAGTATTCTCCAACACCACAGTTCAAAAGCACCAATTCTTCTGCGCTCAGCCTTCTTCACTGTCCAACTCTCACATCCATACATGACCACAGGAAAAACCACAGCCTTGACTAGATGGACGTTTCATTACTATTCAGTAATAAAAAGAAAAGAGCTATTATGAAGACAGAAGTGAGTCTCATATTTATTTTGCTAAGTGAAGGAAAAATATATAGACAGAAGAGGCAACATATAGAATGATTCTATCGTGTGGCAGTCTGGAAAAGTCAAAATCACAGAGACGGTGATTGCTAGGGGTGGGAGGCAGGGAGGGAGGGTTCCACAGGTGAAGCACTGCAGATTCTTTCAGGCCAATAAACTATTTTGTATGATGTTGTAATGGTGTACACAATACGTTATGCACTTGTCAAAACCCATTCATCTTTACAACACAAGCATGTACTCCAATGTTTTCAAATTCTAAACAATCATTTAGGAGGTTGAGAGGATCCCAGCAGAGAAGCAGATGTGACTCGATGGTCGAACAGTATTACACATGGACAGAATGACCTCACCGAATAGAGCAGGAATGGCGGCAGAGTCTGACGTCACTTACTGTGGAAATAAGTCAAGTTTATAAGAACACAAAGGAACTGCATATAACTAACACATAAACAACATCTCCTGTGGGAGTATGAACTGAAAATTCTGATACTGCTATGCGCATATGCACATTGGAATTGAATAATTAAGTATACCGAACGTAGATGGTGGGAGCCAAGTTTCCCAATGTTGGAATATGAATTTATAGACACGCAAGGGAGGAAGCTAGAATGATTCTGTGATAATGGATTAGACCTGGAAACAGAAATGTGAACTCACTTTGTTTACCACAGATTCAGATTGCACAAACAAGTATCACAGATAGATGGCTATATGCTTAGTACACCACACATGAATCCTGCTGTCGGTAGAAATGCCACCTTAGCAGCAACAAGCACACCCGCACTCAGATTTGGTCTCTAATACCATTCTTCAAATAAAAGGACCAAGGCTTTTGGAGAAATAACTGATTCAAGGGCTGGGGCAGGTCACTGCAGCCATGAAATTAAAAGACACTTACTCCTTGGAAGGAAAGTTATGACCAACCTAGACAGCATATTCAAAAGCAGAGACATCACTTTGCCAACAAAGGTCCGTCTAGTCAAGGCTATGGTTTTTCCAATGGTCATGTATGGATGTGAGAGTTGGACTGTGAAGAAGGCTGAGCACCAAAGAATTGATGTTTGAACTGTGGTGTTGGAGAAGACTCTTGAGAGTCCCTTGGACTGCAAGGAGATCCAACCAGTCCATTCTGAAGGAGATCAGTCCTGGGTGTTCATTGGAAGGACTGATGCTGAGGCTGAAACTCCAATACTTTGGCCACCTGATGCAAAGAGCTGACTCATTTGAAAAGACCCTGATGCTGGGAAAGATTGAGGGCAGGAGGAGAAGGGGACGACAGAAGATGAGATGGCTGGATGGCATCACCGACTCAATGGACATGGGTTTGGGTGGACTCCAGGAGTTGGTGATGGACAGGGAGGCCTGGCGCGCTGCGATTCATGGGGTCACAAAGAGTCAGACACGACTGAGCGACTGAACTGAACTATGATCAACATTCAGCTTCCACATTTTTCAGCTCTCACTCCCTTCTACATGCACTCCAGTCTATGGATTCTTCCTCCTAGATCCTGAACACCTGAATTCCACTTTTTAATTTTTCACTAAGAACTTTCTAAAATAATCAGCTAAGGGAGTTCCCCAGTGGCCTAGTGGTTACAATTCCAGGATTTCACTGCCATGGCCCGGGGCTCAATCCCTGGTCAGGGAATTGAGATTCTGCAAGCCACAATCACCACGTAGCCAAATTAACTAACCAGCTTAAAAAAAAGAAGAAATTATCATTTTTACAGTTCACATAATTTTCATCTTGCCTCTGTGGCATCCTACCCACTGTGCTTGCTGTAACACCTTGATTTCCCTCTGGGGAGCACCCATTCATTGCCCAGGGTTTCAGTTCACGTCACTAATCATTGTTACATATTAAAGAGAAAATCATAAACTTGGTGTTTACTAAGTTTTATAAGACCTCTAATCCTCTAATAATTCACTTTAGAAGAAAAACTCCATTCACTTCAGGACTCCACTGGTTACCCAAGCATTAACTGCCACCCCGCCCTGACCAACTCAGATATTCCTCTGCAGCTATACACATTACCCTCCTAATCTCTGAAATGATTATTTACATTCAACCTAATTCCATGCTTAAAAAACAAAAACATATAGCTCACAAAACAAAAACACAAATATAGTGATTATTATGGTGGGGTCATTGCAAAGGTTCGCCTAGTCAAGGCTATGGTCTTTCCTGTGGTCATGTATGGATGTGAGAGCTGGACTGTGAAGAAGGCTGAGCGCCCAAGAATTGATGCTTTTGAAGTGTGGTGTTGGAGAAGACTCTTGAGAGTCCCTTGGACTGCAAGGAGATCCACCCAGTCCATTCTGAAGGAGATCAGCCCTGGGATTTCTTTGGAAGGAATGATGCTAAGGCTGAAACTCCAGTATTTTGGCCACCTCATGTGAAGAGTTGACTCATTGGAGAAGACTCTGATGCTGGGAGGGATTGGGGGCAGGAGGAGAAGGGGACGACAGAGGATGAGATGGCTGGATGGCATTACTGACTCGATGGATGTGAGTCTGAGTGACCTCCAGGAGTTGGTGATGGACAGGGAGGCCTGGCAGGCTGCGGTTCATGGGGTCGCAAAGAGTCGGACATGACTGAGCGACTGATCTGATCTAAGTCAGACATCAATAACTTACTTAAAAAAAAAGAAAAAAGTACTCATTATAAAGCTTAAATTATGCCAATCTACTTCAAAATAAATTGCAATAAGCAGAGTCAGGTAGGCAAAGGACCTGAATAGACATTTTTCCAAGGAAGATACACACCTGGCCAATAAACAAATCGAACACAAATCAAAACCACAATGAGACACCATGCCACATCCATGAGAGTGGCTACTGTAAAAATAACAACAGAAATAACAAGTGTTGGTGAGGCGGTGGAGAAACTGGAATTCATGTGCACTGCTGGTGGGAATGTAAAATGGAGAATATAGTTTAAATCAGTTTATACAAGTCTACTTGTATAAACGCCAAAACTATAAAAATCACTTCAATCCTCACACAGCTTTCAATCCTCTTAAAAAGTAAATACTGAAAGGCAAATAAATATTCACCCTTTTAGAAAACTGAAAAGTAGCACTTCTGTAGCACAGACAGTGATGAACTGCTGCTGCTGCCGCCAGTGCCCGGGAGATGGGAGCTGCAGACAGGAGCCGGTGTGCAGCCTGTTAGGAGCCCAGCCGCTCCCATCGCTCACGCCGCCGCCCTGAACACCACTGCCCCCACCACCCTGCTCGGGTCTGTGGAAAAGCTGTCTTCCATGAAACCAAACCCTCGTGCCCAAAAGGTTTGGGACTGCTGCCTTACAGGTTCCTGTCCTCTACTGGAAGGAAAAATAAAAAACATGACTCTTCTCATTCAAATTTAAATTGTTTTACAAAACATTTTAAATTGTTTTACAAAACATTAGAAAACCAGTTATGCAAACTAGAACCAAAACAAGGTATTACTACCACCAATTAGAATATAGTTATTTTTAAAAAACAAAGACAATATCAAGGGCTGACAAAGATACCAACAACTGGACACACACTGAGTACTAGTGGGAGTGCTAAACGGTACAGCTAGTTCAGTCGTTTCTTATAAACATACATGTTCTGTTGACTATATTCTAGTCCATGAAACAAATCTTAATAAATCTGTAAGGACTTGAATAACATAAATAATATACTCTGAAAACTCCACAACAACATACTTCTAAATAAACCATAGGTCGAAAAATAAGAGATATGAATTGGACGAAAATGAAAAGGTGACATCTCAGAGTTTATGGGATGCAGCTATAGCAGTGCTCAGAGAAAATTTATATACTAAATGCCAACAATCAGAAAAGAAAAAGGTCTCAAATCAGTGATGTAAGCTTGCACTCTAAGAAACCAAAGAAGAGCAAATTAAACCCAAAGCAAGCAGAAGAAAGGACATGATAAAGACCAGAGCAGAAATCAGTAAACGAGAAAACAGAAAAATGTTAGAGGAAATCAATGAAAACCAGAAGCTGGTTCTTCAAAAAAGATCAGTAATACTGACAATCCTCTAGCCAAATTGATCAAGGACTAAAGAGAAAATCAGCATTAAGAATGAAACAAGGGATATAACTATAGATCTTAAAGACATTAAAAGGAAAATAAGAGAACATAAGAAAATAAGAGCTTTATGCTGATAAATTCATCAATTTAGATGAACCAGATACATTTCTTTGGCAAATTACTAAAGCTTGCTTAAGAAACAGACAACCTAAATCATTCTATGTTTATTAAATAAATTGAATCTGTCTATAAAAATCTTCCCACAAAGAAAACTCCTGGCCAAGATGGCTCCACTGGTGAATTTTACCAAAGTGTAAGGAAAACAATACCAACTCTAAACAAACTTCTTACAGAAAATTGAAACAGAGGGAAAACACATCCCAACTCATTCTATGAAGTCAGCATGTCTTCATGCCAAAACCAGAAAAAGAAGTTATAAAAGAGAAAAACTACAGACCAATATCCCTTATGAACATAGTCACAAATATCTCAGACACAAACTTATCTCCAACAAAGAACTCATACATAGAATACACAAAAACTGTAGAAGTCAAGAAGACAAATACCCAATAAAAAGGGGGCAAAAGATAGGAATGGACAAGTATTCATATCCAAGGAGGAGGATTTATAGATGGTAAAGAAGTCCATGAAAAGATGCCCAAAGTCTTTAGTCCTTAGGAAAATGCAAATTAAAAACACAAATAACATCACACACCTACTGGAATGACTAAAATTAAAAGGCTGACCATACCAGTATTTCTGAGAATGTGGAGCAACCAGAATTCTGACATACTGCTGGTGGGGATGTAGAACAGTACAACTACTTAGGGAAAAGTTGGGCAGATTCTTAAAACCTTGAAATATACACCAACCATATGATCCAGGGATTCTACTCCTTGGTATTTACCAAAGAAGATGAAAATGAATGTATATAGTGGCTTTACTTGTAACAGCGCCTAATGGGAAGCAACCCAATGACCACCAACAGGTGACCACATAAAGTAATTGTGTAATATCCACACGATGGGATATCAATCAACAATAAAAAGGAACAAACTACTGATACACACAACAAACTGGATGAATCTCAAGATAATTTTGTTGAGTGAAAAAAATACAGACAAGAAAGAGCACATACTCTATGATTAAACCTACATAACATTCTAGAAAATGCAAAATGATAAACAGTGACAGAAAGCAGATCAGAAACACACAGAAATAGTTACCAGGGAACAAGGGCAATGAATTACCTTTGGGCTTAAGGAAATTAGGAGGTGAGAGATGGGTGTTTGCTATCCTGAAAATGGTGATGATTTTACAGGCCTACTCCTATGTCAAAACTCATCAAAATGCACACTTAAAATATGTCCAGTTTATTTTACCGCAATTATACCTCAATAAAACTGTTAAACAAAACTCTAATAAGGCAAATTAAAACCACCAGATATCAGGGACTTCCCTGGAGGTCAAGTAGTTAAGAATCTGCTTTCCAATGCAGGGGACTCGGGTTCAATCCCTGGTGGGGAAACTAAGATACCAAGTGCCACCAGACAACTAAGCCCGAGAGCCTCAACTAGAGAACCGGTGGACGGTAACTACGGAGCCCAAGGCTGTGGCGCCAACGCGAGGAAAGACCATACCTGACGCAACACTGAAGCAGCCAAAAATAAATAAATATTAAGTGAAAAAAAACCACACCAGGTATCACTACGCTCCTACCAGAATGGCTTTAAATACATATTAAGGATATTTTGCAGGGCAAGGATACCCGCAACTGGGAACTCTCATTCACTGCTGGTGGTAATGCAGAGCAGTACCGCTACCATGGAAAGCACTTCGGCAATTTCTTAAACATACATTTAATGTATGATCTAGCAATTCCTCTTCTAGGTATGTATCCAAGAAAAATGAAAGCATAAGTCCTTGCAAAGGCCTTACATGAACATCCGTAATACCTTTATTCATAACAGCCAGAAACTGGAAATGACCCAGAGGCCTATCAACTGGTGAATGCCTAAACCAACTGTGGTTCAACCCTCTGTAAAACAGGAAACAACACAAACTTCAGAAGATCCCTATGATAATGGGTAGAGAAAACATGAAAAAGTACTTAGTAAACTATAAAGCAGGATAAAAAAGCATCGCATTAATCACAGCTTCCTCAAGGAAATCAAATGGAGACAGAAAAGCACCAACCATATACAGTATGTAACCATCAATGTCTGGCTTGTTTTGCTTAGAACAATGCTAAGCAATGTCGCTGCTCACGCCGTTTTATTGTTGACTTTTATTTTAGTGTATGTATATTGTAACTCAATAAAACTATTTTTTAAAACAAACCAGTAATATACAGCAACATACAGGCAATTTTCAGCTTAACTTTTAAAGATACTACTCTAACTTCAAAATGTATTTATTAACAGTTCGAATTCTCCAGCGGTGAAGGAGCACAGGACTCAGGGTTGAAGGACTGAAATTTAAATCAGGGCTTGCCATTTAGCAGCTCACAGGCCCTCAGCACCTGAACTATCTATAAAACAAAAGAAGCAATACACACCTCAAAAGATTCTTATGAAAATGGAAAGAGAAAAAGTACTTTGTAAACTGGAATGTATGATACAAAACATTCACATTAATTAGCACTTACTCAAAGAGAACACTCACAACTGATCTGATTGCTTTTAAAATGAGCCCCTTGTCAAATGTCCCTGTTTCTGACTCTTGCTAGCTATGTAACCTCAGACAAGGCACCCGACCTCTCTGAGCCTCAGCGTTTTTTCCATTTGTGAAAAGGAGCTGATTAATAGTATATATTACATATTGGGAGAGTTAAACAAGTAAATATGCACAAGGCACTTCGTATAATCCCTAGCACATGTTAAGTGCTTTTTAAGTTTTAGTTCTTAATACAAAAATACTATTACCCTGCTACTGCTACTGCTACTGCTAAGTCGCTTCAGTCGTGTCCGACTCTGTGCGACCCCATAGACGGAAGCTCACCAGGCTCCCCTGTCCCTGGGATTCTCCAGGCAAGAACACTGGAGTGGGTTGCCATTTCCTTCTCCAATGCATCAAAGTGAAAAGTGAAAGTGAAGTCGCTCAGTCGTGTCCGACTCTTAGCGACCCCATGGACTGGAGCCCACCAGGATCTTCCATTCATGGGACTTTCCAGGCAAAAGTACTGGGGTGGGGTGCCATTAGACCTAATAGTAGCCTCCATCCTGCCCACCCAAGCTGTAGTAGTGCAGGTCATATTAGTGATCCAGATCACTGTGTCTCACTTTTAGTGAAAGACGGCATCACCTGGAGAGGTGCTTTAAAAAAAAAAAAAAAAAACATTCTTGGGACTTCCCTGATGGGCCAGTGGTTAAGACTCTGAGCGTCCACTACAGGGGGCACGGGTTCAACACCGGGTCTGGGAACTAAGATTCCACGTGTCACACGGTGTGCTAAAAACACGTTCTTTTAGATGAGTTTTAGATTCACAGATTTACTGCAAAGATAGTACAGAGTTCCCATATACCCTGTACACTGTTTCCCCGACTACAAACATCTTACGTTAGTACAGTATATTCATCATACTCCATGAACCAATACTGACAATAATGACCATATTCCTTAATTTTCCCCTAGTGAACTTTTCCTGTTATGTGATCATATCCAAAACACCACATACGCATTCTGTAGTCATATGCTGTAGATTAATGAAATCCCAGATATTCCAATGAGAGTAGGTTTGAGGTGGGGCCCAAAAATGTGCATTTCTAACAAGTTCCCAAGGGTTGCTGATGCAGCCAATCTGAAAGCTCACTTAGAACAGCAGTGATTCAGATTGCAGACTCCAGAACCACCACTGTTCAACACAGCAGCCACTGCTAAGCAAATGCACCTACTGAGCATGTAACTTGTGGCTAACCTAAACTGAGGCGTGCTCTAAGTGTAAAACACACGTGGGAGTCTGAAGCTGTCCTACAGACAAAATGATAATAAGATTTATCTCATGGCTTCTTTGTAACTTCCTTACTTATCGTGTGAGTACGAAACACTTGAGAATTACAAAGGTGACTGGCATCACATTTCCACATGGCAGCAGCAGTCTGAGGTCCTGGCAGCACTGGTATTACATGGGGCTTAAGAAGTTCAGGTGATTCCCACATACACTAAAATTTGAGAGGCACTAGATTATCAAGGCGAGGGGTGCTTAGAGAGGTCATGATCTGGTAGTTCAGTTCAATTAAAAAACTGGTCAACGGCACACTGAAACTGCAAAATATTAAGTCAATAAAACAGGAAAATGACTGAATCACTGCAAAGCCTTTCAAAAATGAGGATGTGGCACAATTAGAACAGTTAACAATTAAAGAAACCACAAAGATAGTGGCCCAACTGGTTCCTCAAAAGAGCATGATTTTGAAGCACAATGATGCTATGTGGTACCATCGTGCCTTTTCACTTTTGATTCATTCAACAAAACAATGCATGTTTGCAAGTACAACTAAAACTAATCCATATAAGATAAAAGTTTAATTTCACTCTTCTCTCTCACTACTATAAAACTGTAATGTCCACTTTAGGCAGATTTACCTTAAACAGCTTTTTCCTAGCACCAGTCTTCTCATATACACAAAAATGAGTGTGTGAGTATGAAAGTCACTCAGTCAGTCAGTTCGTGTCTGACTCTTTGCAACTCTTTGGACTATACAGTCCGTGGAATTCTCCAGGCCAGAATACTGGAGTGGTACCTGTTCCCTTCTCCAGGGGATCTTCCCAACCCAGGGATCAAACCCAGGTCTCCCACACTGCAGGCAAATTCTTTACCAGCTGAGCCATCAGGGAAGTTACCACTTAGTAATTTTACACAACATCTATTCACTGTCTTAATTAACTTAAACTGTTTGTTACCCTTTTATTTTCAGAATTGTCAACTGCATCACTTGAAGTACTTTATACACGTAAAACACATTTTCTGTCAACCTGGTAAAAAAAAAAAGCACACAGCAGATACTTTCTTATTAATTAAAGAACAGCCAAATGATTGACTACAAATAATACACTGTTTTTCTGCAGTATTTACATATTTTCACTTGTGCCTCACAACAACTAGTGTAGTATGTTAAAAAAAAACTAAAGATACATAAAATATTGACTATATATGGACAACCACTCTATACAGATGGCATCACATTAAGAATCAGTGCGTTAGCAATCTTCTCCAACTGCTGTCCTCCATAAAGTAGGAACAGAAACCTACCACCCCAAACTCGGGCATGCACATGCAATATGGTACATTAGACTTCATTTAACTCATTTTTTTCCCCAGAGTCCCTTTCCAGAGCAGCAGAGCTTCCTGCAACCAGGGGTCACACCGACATGCCCAGCTCCTCAGGGTCTTCCAGTTGCCCCACTCAGGGTCAAGTCTTTAGAGGCTGAGTCAAGCCAAACTCTGCTCAGAAACATTTCCAAAGCATTTTTTAAAACAGAGAGAAATACTGGCCCCAGCAGCCAGACCATCTACTCCGACCAAAAGATAAACACAAAAGACATCCTGCCCTGTCAGGCACCCTCCTGCGGATCAGGTAAGGAACACTGGATATAGATCCACCTCCAGGCCACCGTTTCCCAGCGTCTGGGTATGAAAGAGGCGCGGCCAGGAGCTGGACGTTTTGGAGCCACCCTTCACTGTAACATTCAGTCTTCCAAGGTCTCATCTTCAGAAGTTGAGCGGCAGAATCTTAATCAGAACCCGAGTGGACTCTTCATTCAAAGTTCCTTCCTTCTTCCCCGTATTCATCCTCCCGTTAGGAACACATACCTCAATGTTGCAAAAATCTACCACCGGGGCTTCTCTGGCGGTCTGGTGGATAAGAATCCGCCTTGCAATGCAGGTGACACGGGTTCGATCCCTGGTCCCAGAAGATCCTACAGGCCGCGGAGCAACTAAGTCATTGACACACAATTACCTGCCCCAACTACTGCAGCCCGCACTCAGTAGGGGCTCAGAGGACACAAGAGAAGCCACAGCAAAGAGAAGACCACTCACCACAACGAACGGTTGCCCCTGCTTCCCACAACTAGAGAAAGCCTGCGCACAGCAAAAGAAGACCCAGCACAGCTCAAAATAAGGTAAACAAATATTTTCTTTTAATTACCTCCCATGTTCTAATTAACCATAAAGCAACACGAATGTTAACAACCTGTCCTGACAACAAATACTTCACTTGGAGACACATCAGAACTTTCATACAGTCACGCTTTGAATATGCTCGCCTTCGCAAGTGCCTGGAAAACGGCGGCTGCCGTCAGGAGGAAAACATCACCACGCCTCGAGAATGACCCTGTGGCCTTTTCGTGTCAAAGGGTCTGCGGTAACTTCAGACGCCACACTTCAAGGACAGTCATCCTTAGAAGACTAACCACACACACACACTCACACACACCCGAGAAGAGCACAGAGGGTTTCCTGAAATTAAAAACGTTGGAAAAGAATCCTCGCAGAAGGCTAGAAAAAAGCAGATGCCCACTAAGCAGGGGCGGGGCACCTCTAGAAGGTGCAGAAGTTCCCAGGCCCAGTCTGGGGGGATCAATAGCCTTCGAGGAGCCCCAGGTCGGCTCCCGGGGCTGCTGGGCGGGCGAGGGTTGCACCCCCTGCAGCAGTTGAGGAGCGGGCTCGCCGCCGGCGGGAGGCCAGAAAGGAGGGGCGGCACCGCCAGCCTTACACACACACACACACACACACACACACACACACACACACCGCCACCCCCCCCACCCTCCTTCCTGGGGGCGGGGCGGCGGGCACTGCCCTCTCACAGGAAGTCAGGAAACCCGGGGGGCAGAGGAGCCACAACTTCCAGCCATTTAAAGCCCCGTCGCCCACGTCGGCCGAGCGGCCGGCAGCGGTCCGGCGCCCCGCGCCCGCCGGGCGCCCGGACCCCGCCGGCCGCACCTCGCGCACCCCGGCGTCGCCGCGCGCCCGCACACGCCTCCCCCGACCCCGCAGCCCCGGCCCCGGGCGCCTTTGTGCAGCGCCGCCCCGACCTGCCCTCCGCCCGGGCTCCCTCTCCCCACCAACCTCACTGAGGGCCCAGCGGCTTCGCGGAGGGGGCGGCTCCCCCCCGGCTCGGCTCGGCGACGGCGGGGCGCCCAGACGAACCTGAAGGGCGCTCACTCAGCGGCGGCCGCGGCCGGCGCGTCCCCGCAGGCAGCTCTCCCGGGGCGGGTGAGTTCCAGGGCACGTCGGAGCGCGCCGGCGCGGGGGCGGGGCGGGGCCACGTGACGGGGCGGGGCGGGGCGCACGTGACCGCCGCGCGGGCGCCAGGGGTGCGGGCGGCGTGGATCCGGGAGGAGGAGGGGAGAGGCAGGGGGAGGGGCCGAGGATCGCACCGGGCGCGCGAGCGGCTCTCCGAAGGAGGGGGCGGTGGCGCTTTTAAACGCAAAGTGGGAAAAGTTGAGGAGACGCCGGTGGGGAAAACGAAGGAAGGGCGGAAGGAAAACGGCCCGAGCCCTGGGTTGGCAGGAATGGGGCCCAGGGGAGAAGGGGGCGTGGGCCCGCCTGTCCCCTTTCTCGTCCGGCTATAAGCGCTGCCGGGCAAGCGTCAGCCTTTCCGGGCCCTGAAATCGGAGAAAGTCCCCTCGCGACCTCACCTTCCGTCACCTGACGGAAGGGAACTCTGGAGACCCTGGTCCACAACCCGGTCCCAGACCTTCGCCGGGACCACCCGGCAGAGTGCGAAAACAGCGCGCACACTTCGCGGGCGGGCGGGCGGGCGGCTCCAGGGAGGCTTCTGCCGTGTGCAAGCCCCACGGGGGCCAGGATGTCATTGCTCAAAGTCACCCCAGCTTGCAGCGCTTGCAGGATGACAGCACGGAATCTAGAAGTCGGAGGCATAACAGGTTTCCCTGGGGAGCCTGTGGCGGGAGTTCTGCTGAATTGGGAATCTGGAGAGAGACCTGGCTTGTGCCATTGTCACTTCGCCCTTCTCGACCTCAACTGTGAAAGGAGCATGTTGGCGAGTCCAAAGCCTCCTTCTAAGATTCAAGGACAGAAAAATCACTGCCATGTATTCGGACTGCAGAAAACATTCGTTACTAACCAATTATGTCTATTATGGCGCAGAGATGAAATTTTAATAAAACAAGCAAAAGAAAAATGTCAGGGTATGATTCAAGAGCCAGTCTCTGGAACTGGCTCTTTTGTATTCTTCACATCATGCTTGAAGATGCTGTTGTGTCTGACTTCCCGTCACAAGCTGAACTCCCAGTTATCCTGTAGTGACTGCAAAGAACCCAATGGGATATTGGCAAGACTTTAACAACTGTAGTTTACTGACTTCTTATAAAATTAAATCTAATGGGGGAGCTAAAGTTTTAAGATCTTCTTTTAGGAAGAAAAGGACTTTCTGGAGGTCCAGTGGTTAAGACCCTGAGCAATCCCTGATCGGGGAACTAAGATCCCACATGCCTGCAGCACAGCCAAGAAAGGAAAAAGAAAGAAAACATGCACAAGCCTGAGGCCGTACTTTCTCTGACCATCCACTGGACATTACATCTACTTTCTTTGGCATCATTTGTCCTTTCTGTCTCCCTTACTTTCTAACAAGTAACATTTTGCATGCCCTTGTTCAGCAGACAAGAGTACTGCTGGTGTATGCTTCTGACACTGTTTTCCATAAAACCCCTGGGATCT
Organism: Tragelaphus eurycerus; assembly: GCA_935064755.1. NCBI lineage: Eukaryota > Metazoa > Chordata > Mammalia > Artiodactyla > Bovidae > Tragelaphus > Tragelaphus eurycerus. Next base: position 27,538 of record CAKXYN010000335.1, on the reverse strand, counting down.
CTTTACAGAACCAAAACAGGGACAGACAGCAAAAGGGAAACTGTGCCCTGATGGTCATGTGCTGATAACCTTATCTTCCATGTTTCCCAAGCCTGAGTTGGACACCCGTGGTTTCAGCTTCAGATAGAACTAAACAGTTTGCACACACTTGCTGATCTGCACATAACTCCACTTCCTATTTCACAACCTAATCTCAGATGCTACAACAGTGCCCACAGTATGCTGATCACTACCAACAGCAGATGGAGTCAGATAAAAAGAGCTCTCGCCCAAGTGTGTTGTTTAAAAGGACCTGATGGAAAGCTATGAAATCATACGCAACATTGCCTCTAGTCAGTTTTAAATAACACTGGTAGCATACGTTTGGTGCCTGTGCCCAGGATCTCAACAGATCATTTTCAGGATATTGACATTTAACTTGTGTCTTAAGAAGTAGCATAGAGTTCCAAAGTGTAAGCTCCACAGAGGCAGAGATTTGAGTCTGATTTGTTTAGGTAGGTAGCTCCAAAAGCCTAAGAGCACTTGGCATGCAGTAGCTGCACAGTAAATTTCTATTGAATGTATTTTTGAGTGAAAAAGTACTCTAAATTGCTGAATAAATTTGTCCTTTGTCCTTATTCTTTAATAGGTAACCCACTTTGTGCATTTCTGAATGAAATAAAAAAGGCATAAAATTATATCTGGCCCCACTGCTTTGGCTGAAATATATAGAAAGAAGAATTTGGCAGTGTCTATCAAAATTACAAATGTATGCATACTCTGAACCTCCAATTTCACCTCTAGGGATCTAGCCTACATATGTAGTTCCACACATGAGAAATGACAAGGTATTTCTTATCCTTGAAACAGCTTAAATATATCCATCAACAAGACACTAAATTATGATATAACCATACATTTGACCACTATGTAGCTGTTAACAACAACAAAAAGTTCTTCATGTTTTAATATTGAGATTTCTGGGGCTTCCTTGGTGGCTGCATGGTAAAGAATCTGCCTGCCAATGCAGGAGACACGGGTTCGATCCCTGTTCTGGGAAGATCCTACATGCTGTGAAGCAACTGAGCCCGTGTGCCACAACTATTGAGCCTGTACTCCAGACCTTAAAGGAACCACAACTTCTGAAGCCCCCATGACTTAGAGCCCATGCTCTGCAAAAAGAGAAGCCACTGCAGTGGGAAGCCTGCACACCACAAGTAGAGAGTAACCCCTGCCTGCTGCAACTAGAGAAGAGCCACACAGGAATGGAGACCCAACATAGTCCCCTCCAAAAAAAATACATTTTTTTTAAAATTAAGATTCCAAGATTTTTTTGTTCAATGAAAAAAGCAGAAAAATGGAACAGAATATACTAGCATGTATATGTATTAAACTAAGACAAAGTAACTGTTGAGTTATGAGAAATCTGTGGATGGAAGATATAGAAAGGACTGTTCACTGTATTCCTATTTAAACTTTGATATTCAAACTGAAAAGGATTTATCTATTCAAACAAAAAAATATTTAAAATTTTCTAATATCTTTGTTTTGGTTATTAAAACATTCAGGTTTCATCTATTTTATCAAAGTTCACCTGGTTAGAATGAGAATATCAGGTATATTAGTACACATTATCAGGTTTAAAAATTCAGAGTTATTTTCATTAAGTTCAACTATCTTTAACAATCTAAGAGTAACGATATTTAGTTTGGGGCTTAGTATAAATCATACCACATGTAGGTACATTTTCAAGAGTGCTTTACTTTTCTTTAAGTAGAGACTTAAGTTTTAATGAATTGGATCCTCTATTTTAGATAGTAAAATAAAAATTTATGGACCATTTGTTCATCTCCTAATTATGGTTGAGAAAAAACACTGAAGGCATGTGTTTCTGTATGTATCTGTTCACTGGCCCGCTTTGTAATGCCAACTGCCTCCTGTTTCCACAGGTTACACAGATGCTCTAGAAATTATTTTGCCTAATATGTTTCAGTATTTGATTGTATTTATTTGTGGGCTTAATTTCCAGAAATATCAAAGGGAATTATAATTATAGGCATGGCATTCCAATTTACATAACACCACCTCTTTAAGGATTTTAAAAACTTTGTTAATATTGTCTTGTAAAATCTCACCATTTTCACCATATAAATTTACATGATCAGTTTTTGTACATTCATTAAAAACAAGTGCAGGCATGAATAATTACGACTCAGGGAAAATTGCCACCTGGAACTTCTTTTCAAAATTATATAGGCAAATGGGACTTCCTCAGCGGTCCAGCAGTTAAGACTCCGAGCTTCCACTGTAGGAGGCTCCAGTTCAATCCCTGGTCCAGGAACTGAGATCCCACAAGTGGTGCAGTCCAGCCAAGTTTGGGGGAAAAAAAATTACATAGGTAGGGCTTTCTCGAACAAGAAAATTAGTTGTTGTTCAGTTGCTAAGTCATGTCCAACTCTTTGCGACACTATGAACTGTAGCATGCCAGACTTCCCTGTCCTCCACTATCTCCCTGAGAGTTTGCTCAAACTTATGTCCATTGAGACATAATGCCATCCAGCCATCTCATCTTCTCTTGTCCCCTTCTACTCTTGCCTTCAATCTTTCCCAGAATCAGGATCTTCCAATGAGTCAGCTCTTCGCATCAGGGCTGAAGTATTGAAGCTTTAGCTTCAGCACCAGTCCTTCCAATGAATATTCAGGGTTGATTTCCTTTAGGATTGACTGGTTTGATCTCCTTGCAGTCCAAGGGACTCTCACGAGTCTTCTCCAGCACCACAGTTCGAAAGCACCAGTTCTTCAGTGCTCAGCCTTCTTTATGGTCCAACTCTCATACCTGTACACGACTACCTGAAAAACCATAGCTTTGACTATATGGACCTTTGTCAGCAAAGAGATGTCTCTGCTTTTTAATATGCTGTCTAGGTTTATCATAGCTTTTCTTCCAAGGAGCAAGTGTCTTTTAATTTCATGGCTGCAGTCGCAGTCCACATTGACTTTGGAGCCCAAGAAAATGAACTCTGTCACTGTTTCCACTTTTTCTTCATCTGTTTGCCATGAAGTGGTAAGACTGGATGCCATGATCTTCGTTTTGTGAATGTTGACTTTTAAGCCAGCTTTTTCACTCTCTTTCACCTTCAACAAGAGGCTCTGTAGTTCCTCTTCACTTTCTGCCATTAAAGTGGTATCATGTGCATATCTGAGGTTATTTCTCCCAGAAATCTTGATTCCAGCTTGTGAGTCATCCAGTGCCACATTTTGTATGATGTATTCTTCATATAAATTAAATAAACCTTGACGTACTCCTTTCCCAATTTTGAACTAGTTCATTGTTCCATGTCCGGTTCTAATTGTTGCTTCTTGTCCTGCATACAAGTTTCTCAGGAGGCAGATAATGTGGTCTGGTATTTCTATCTCTTTAAGAACATTCCCCAGATAGTTGTGATCCACACTGTCAAAGGGCTTTGGCATAGTCAGTGAAGCAGAAGTGGATGTTTTTTGGAATTCCCTTGCTTCTTCTATGATTCAGTGTATGTTGGTAGTTTGCTCTCTGGTTCTTCTGCCTTTTCTAAATCCAGCTTGTACATCTGGAAGTTCTGCGTTCATTTACTGCTGAAGCCTTGCTTGAAGGATTTTGAGCATAATCTTGCTATCATTTGAAATGAATGCAATTGTATAATAATATGAACATTCTATGGCATTGCCTTTCTTTGGGATTAGAATGAAAACTAACCAATGCTGAAAATTAGTAAAATTTAGACTATTATCAGCCAATCAAATGTATTTGTATTGATAATACTTTCTGCCTAAAGCCTCCAAATAAAATATGCATTCATTTCACTTTTGTATTTATCTCCAACATTTAAAAAAGCAGTAAGGAAATGATCCTAAAATAAAAATCAGTAATCCATAATTCATTATTTAAGCCTTTCATACTGCATGAACAGTGTTTACTACTACTACTAAGTCGCTTCAGTCGTGTCCGACTCTGTGTGACTCCATGGACTGCAGCCTACCAGGCTTCTCCATCCATGGGATTCTCCAAGCAAGAACACTGGAGTGGGTTGCCATTTCCTTCTCCAATGCATGAAAGTGGAAAGTGAAAGGGAGGTCGCTCAGTTGTGTCCAACTCTTAGCGACTCCCTGGACTGGAGCCTACCAGGCTCCTCCATCCATGGGATTTTCCGGGCAACAGTACTGGACTGGGGTGTCATTGCCTTAATGTTCACCAAAACCAGACAGTAGTGGTTTCAATGTGAACATGTCCTTCAGTCGTGTCCAACTCTGTGGAAACGGGGGCCCGCTCCTCATCCATGGGATTTTCTGGGCAACAGTACTGGACTGGGGTGTCATTGCCTTAATGTTCACCAAAACTAGACAGTAGTGCAGTGTTTCAATGTGAACATGCGAAGTCACTTCAGTCGTGTCCAACTCTGTGTGACCACGTAGACGGCAGCCCACCAGGCTTCCCCATCCCTGGGATTCTCCAGGCAAGAACACTGGAGTGGGTTGCCATTTCCTTCTCCAATGTGTGAAAGTGAAAAGTGAAAGTGAAGTCGCTCAGTCGTGCCCAACTCTTAGCGACCCCACGGACTGCAGCCTACCAGGCTTCTCTATCCATGGGATTTTCCAGGCAAGAGTACTGGAGTGGGGTGCCATTGCCTTCTCCGATGTGAAACATAGTTAAGGTAGAAATACTATTTCTTGATTTAAAAATAAAGCTACTCTCCTAACTAGAAACAAGGCAAGGATATCTGCTTTCACCACTTCTAGTCAACATTGTGTCAGTGCTTCTTAGCAAGTAACTGGTGATAAGTAAATGTGCAAATAACACTTTATGTAAACATATGTAATTTGGTATTGTTGATGAAAGTGAAAGTTGCTCAGTCGTGTCTGACTCTTTGAGACCCCATGGACTATACAGTCCCAGAATCCTCCAGGCCAGAATACTGGAGTGGGTAGCTGTTCCCTTCTCCAGGGGATCTTCCCAACCTAAGGATCAAACCCAGGTCTCCCACATTGCAGGCAGATTCTTTACCAGCTGAGCCACCAGGGAAGCCCCAAAATACTGGAATGGGTAGCCTGTCTCTTCTCCAGGGGATCTTCCCTGCCCAGGAATCGAACCAGGGTCTCCTGCATTGCAAGTGGATTCTTTACCAGCTTAGCTACCAACCATCCAAACAAATCATGTTACTAAAATCCATATGATAGGTGTATCAAGCTGGGTTGGAGGATTAAATGAGATAAAAGCATCTAACCCCTTTTCCTGCCACCTAACATTGGGAATTCCATCACCTCCACTAGCTTTGTTCGTAGTGATGCTTTCTAAGGCCCACTTGACTTCACATTCCAAGATGTCTGGCTCTAGGTCAGTGATCACACCATCGTGATTATCCGGGTCATGAAGGTTGATGCTGTGAAAGTGCTGCACTCAATATGCCATCAAATTTGGAAAACTCAGCAGTGGCCACAGGACTGGAAAAGGTCAGTTTTCATTCCAATCCCAAAGAAAGGCAATGCCAAAGAATGCTCAAACTACCGCACAATTGCACTCATCTCACATGCTAGTAAAGTAATGCTCAAAATTCTCCAAGCCAGGCTTCAGAAATATGTGAACTGTGAACTTCCTGATGTTCAAGCTGGTTTTAGAAAAGGCAGAGGAACCGGAGATCAAATTGCCAACATCTGCTGGATCATGGAAAAAGCAAGAGAGTTCCAGAAAAACATCTATTTCTGCTTTATTGACTATGCCAAAGCCTTTGACTGTGTGGATCACAATAAACTGTGGAAAATTCTGAAAGAGATAGGAATACCAGACCACCTGATCTGCCTCTTGAGAAATTTATATGCAGGTCAGGAAGCAACAGTTAGAACTGAACATAGAACAACAGACTGGTTCCAAATAGGAAAAGGAGTACGTCAAGGCTGTATATTGTCACCCTGCTTATTTAACTTCTATGCGGAGTACATCATGAGAAACGCTGGACTGGAGGAAGCACAAGCTGGAATCCAGATTGCCAGGAGAAATATCAATAACCTCAGATATGCATATGACACCACCCTTATGCCAGAAAGTGAAGAGGAACTAAAAAGCCTCTTGATGAAAGTTAAAGTGGAGAGTGAAAAAGCTGGCTTAAAGCTCAACATTCAGAAAACGAAGATCATGGCATCTGGTCCCATCACTTCATGGGAAATAGATGGGGAAACAGTGGAAACAGTGTCAGACTTTATTTTTCTGGGCTCCAAAATCACTACAGATGGTCACTGCAGCCATGAAATTAAAAGACGCTAACTCCTTGGAAGGAAAGTTATGACCAACCTAGATCGCATATTCAAAAGCAGAGACATTACTTTGCCAACAAAGGTCCGTCTAGTCAAGGCTATAGTTTTTCCTGTGGTCATGTATGGATGTGAGAGCTGGACTGTGAAGAAGGCTGAGCGCCGAAGAATTGATGCTTTTGAACTGTGGTGTTGGAGAAGACTCTTGAGAGTCCCTTGGACTGCAAGGAGATCCACCCAGTCCATTCTGAAGGAGATCAACCCTGGGATTTCTTTGGAAGGAATGATGCTAAAGCTGAAGTTCCAGTACTTTGGCCACCTCATGCGAAGAGTTGACTCATTGGAGAAGACTGATGCTGGGAGGGATTGAGGGCAAGAGGAGAAGGGGACGACAAAGGATGAGATGGCTAGATGGCATCACTGACTCTATGGATGTGAGTCTCAGTGACCTCCGGGAGTTGGTGATGGACAGGGAGGCCTGGCGTGCTGTGATTCATGGGGTCACAAAGAGTCGGACACGACTGAGCGACTGATCTGATCTGATCTGATCTGAACATTGGGAGGATCCCCAGGAGAAGGAAATGGCAACCGACTCCAGTATTCTTGCCTGGGAAATCCCATGGACAGAGGAGCCTGACAGGCTACGGTCCATGGAATTGCAAGAGTCGGATACGACTTTGGGTCTAAATGACCAACATTGGGCAGGTGGTCAGTAATTGATAAAATTGAAGTTCTGTAGAGTTTTTTTTCAACTCTTAGTAAAAGAGTAATTTGTTATAATATTGTTATAAAGTGTACAGATTTACACAGGTAGAAGAAGAAAGTACACCTCTTTCTTCCTTTGGGTTCCTCCAGTAACTGACCTGAGGCAAGGATTAAAGTGCAAGAAGACTGAAGGTGATGGGATGACCAGTGTTAGCGGTGAGGAAGTGCGATGGGGAAGAAGGCAGTCACTCCAGGGCGCTGAATCCAGCCCGCGGGCACTTGGAGGTTAATCCCACTATGCAGATTCTGAGAGCCAAGAAATAATAACCTCTCTTTTATTTTCAAATACAACTGAGTGGCTCTAAGCTCAAATACAAACTTTATTTCGTGGGCTTTTCAAAACATGTGCAGACGGGGCTGGCCAGCACAATTGCATTTTCCCAAATATGCTCCATTAGTCCTCCAGCTCCACAACAGTGGGAGCCTTGGCCACTTTTAGTTGAGCCTGTAAAATTTACATTGTTTGTAGCCTTTGTACTTTCAATTCATCCTAATAATCATGACTAACATTTGATTGAGGAATCAATCCTGGAGAATTGTCTCAGTTCCACACTTCAGAAGTCACATTTTGGGGGAGGAGTAAATTAGGAGGTTGTGATTAACATATACACACATGGACAGAGGAAGCCTGGTGGGCTACAGTCCACAGGGTCGCTAAGAGTCCGACACGACTGAGTGACTTCACTTTTACTTTTCACTTTCATACACTGGAGAAGGAAATGGCAACCCACTCAGGTATTCTTGCCTGGAGAATCCCAGGGACAGGGGAGCCTGGTGGGCTGCTGTTTATGGGGTCGCACAGAGTCGGACACAACTGATGCAACTTAGCAGCATACATAAAATAGATAATCAACAAGGACCTACTGTATAACATAGGGAACTCTACTCAAAACTCTTTAATGATCTTTGAGGGAAGAATCTGATAAAGAATAAATATTAGGTATATGAATAACCAAGTCATTTTGCTATACAACAGAAAATAACACAACATTGTAAATCAACTATACTCCAACATAAAATAAAAATTTTAATAAATTTCAAAAAAAGAAACATGTTTTTGTACAATCCAAATTATATTTAAAATATTAGAATATTAAAATGCACATTGTCCTCTTTATTGCTACACTGAAGTATAACCATATCAATTCCCAGCATAAATCCAAATGTGATGATACTACAAAGCTCTAAATCAGATCAACTATAAATCAGGTATCTTGGCAATATAGACTATCCAAATAGCTGAGAACCAAAAAATAAGAAAAAAGAAAAAAGGGCAAGGCATGTTGGTGCTGAGGCGGAACAAAGTTCATGCACAGAACTTTTACTGGATCCAAAATTCTGAATTCATCAGGCTGGTTATTCTCCATCCCAACTACCATCCCCAGATGCCTTCTCCAGCCTTCTCTGCCCTGCTTCACGCCCTGGAGGCTAACGCTTTGCGATTACATCACAGCCAGTCTCCCTTGCCCTGTGGCTCTTGGTTGGAAGGTGTTGACAGAGGTTAGAGGGTGGACAGAGAGAAAGGCCAGGGTGTCCACTTCTCTCCATTCTCTTCCTTGAAAGTTCTGGTGGAAAGGGAGCTGCTCACTACCCCAAATGCAGTTCCCCGAGGAAGCCCTTCTGCATAGTTCGCACTCTCCCCAGGCTCTGGGACCCTGGTCTTTCCTCCTCTACCCAGAGGCCAGGCCTGAGGATGGCTTCTGGCTGCAAACCTCACTCCTTTATCTGTTCCTTCCCTCCCCACCACTTCCGAGAATAGTTCCAGCGCCTCCATTAAATTCACTTAGCTGGACCTTTTCCTGATGGGACCCTGGCTGACATATTTGGTCAACTGACTTCCTGACTAGGAACAGATTAGAAATATAACAGGCCTGAGAGTTCCCTGGTGGCCTGGTAGTTAGGATTCTGGGCTTTCACTCCAGGGCTCAAGCCCTAGTTGGGGATCTGGGATCCTCAAGCCATGTAAAGCAGATCAAAAAACAAAGAAATATAACAGGCCCTTGGCAATTTTTTTTGTGCCACTGAAATTAGAAGGATTCCAAGGAATACTTCAGCAAAAATAATAATGACCAACATCTGAAGGCAAGTGAAATGAGAAAATACTATATAAAAATCAGGGAAAAGAAAAAAAGCAACTAGTGCTCAGAGCTGCTTTGAACACATTTAGTAAAGGCTTTTCAAGAACTCTGGAGGTCACTGACCTTTTTTTATGATGTTGATTTGGAAGACTTTTAAGTGCTCCTAGTCCTTGAAGCTTGGCGGCAGTCATCCAAAAAGTTGTTTTATAGTCGCTCAGTCATGTCCAGCTTTCTGCAACCTATGGACTGTAGCCCTCCAGGCTCCTCTGTCCAGGGGATTTCCCAGGCAATAATACTGGAGTGGGTTGCCACTTCCTTCTCCAGGGCATCTTCCCAACCCTGGGATCGAACCCACATCTCCTGCATTGGCAAGCGGGTTCTTTACTACTGAGCCACCTGGGAAGCACCTGTAAACCTCCCCAAAGGAAAGTTTTTAACATAAAAATACAGGTTTCACTAGGCCTGGAGAATTCTTTGAACAGAGGAGTCTGGTGGGCTAGAGTCCATGGGGTTGCAGAAAGTCGGACACGACTGAGCAACTAACACTTTCAGGAACCTCTACAGCTGCTTCTCTGCTTCTCAGGGATGACTCTAACCATTGGAATGGAGAAAGGAGAGGGACAGAACATCTACCAAAAACACAGTCTCCACCATCAGGTCCTTACACATAACACTTTACATCAGTGCCATTACAAGTAAAACCAACCTATTGCCACTAGATGCCAGCTAATGCTCTAGGTATTCAGGTTTGTTTTCTCAAATTTGAGTTTCTATAAGCCTAAGAGAATTGATTATATTTTTCATTTTTATTTCTATTCATACTATTCATTTTAATTTCTAAAAACACAATAAGCAACATCGTAAGACAAACACCATTCACTAGAAGGAATACATTTTAAGTAAAAGATGAGTTGTATCTTAATACAGCTAGTTAAGAAAAGGAAGGATATCACCAATTCTTTAGATCCACTGTGCCTAGTTATTGAAGAATTTATGCTGAAATTGAATTTTTGACAGGGAAAAAAATTCAACTTCCAGGGAACACTGTATGACATCTGTTGATAAGATCATGACAGCATTTACGTAGCTGTCATGGTAACCAGAATTTAATCCTCCATTAGTGTCTTGGAACAACCAGGCACCCCAGGAAGCGAGGAGGATGATTCAGCCCATGGCACGCTCCCTTCCTTGTGAGTCAGGAAAATACCAAAGCTCCCACTCAGCGTTGTCAGGGTACCTTATATGAGACATAAAATGCAGCTACTCTGTGCTCTGTGACACTGGCCACAGGGGCTTCATTACATAGTCCTATAAAATCTATTTTCATTGATTTTGAGACCAACTTTTACTTTGTGCTATGGGCAGGTTTTACTTTCCTTTTTGTCTTTTCAGTTCAGTTCAGTCGCTCAGTTGTGTCCAACTCTTTGCAACCCCATGAATCACAGCACGCCAGGCCTCCCTGTCCATCACCAACTCCTGGAGTTCACTCAGACTCACGTCCATCAAGTCAGTGATGCCATCCATAGGCAAACATATATATTAGTATGTATTTTAAATAACATGCTGCGGGTATGTTTTCTGTGGTTATTTGTTTGTTTCTGGCCACACCTCTTGGCTTGCAGGATTTTAGTTTCCCAGCCATGGATTGAACCCAGGCCTCAGCAGTGAAAACACCTAGTCCTAACCACTGGACTGCCAGGAAATTCCTTCCTCTACCCCCTTTTTTTTAAAAAAAAAATAACATTATCATATTTGCAACTTATTCTTCACTGTCATCTTTTGGATGCAAGGTCATTGGGAGAGAAAAACAGTTCTTTTTGCTGCCGTACCAGTTTGGTTTGAAAGTAAAAGATAAGATTGAAACTAATGGCTAAAATGAGTTTTTTTATCTTCACTCCATGGTATAACAGCTGCAGAATCTAAAATGGTCAGAGCTGTCAAATTCAAATCCAGGGTTGCGGTAAAGCCTCTGTGCTTTGTATAGAATTCTGAAAGGTCTGAGGTCTGAGTGAGCCATCTACTGGATCTGAAACACTGAGGATTTTGCACAGTGTGCAAAATTGAAAATATTCCATTTAACAGACGAAATAAAACAAGGCAGATAATATGGCTACTTTGAAAAATCACCATAAAAGTTCTTGCCACATAGGACTTTCTTACCATTGTTTTTCAGTTTGACTGACATGATCATACTCTTTGCACATGTGCATGGGCCTGCACAGAGCCAGGAAAGAGAGGATTTTGTACATCTAAGAAGATATTAAATCCTAACTAGGACAGAGAAAGCATGTGATAGAAAATGAAAGTTCTTTAGTAGTTGAAGAGACCTAGAGGTGATCATACTAAGTAAAGGAAGTCAGAAAGACAAATATCACATAGTGTCACTTATACGTGGAATCTAAAACATGGCGCAAGTGATCAGATCAGATCAGTTGCTCAGTCATGTCCGACTCTTTGCGATCCCATGAATCACAGCACGCCAGGCCTCCCTGTCCATCACCAATTCCCAGAGGTCACTGAGACTCACATCCATCGAGTCAGTGATGCCATCCAGCCATCTCATCCTCTGTCGTCCCCTTCTCCTCTTGCCCTCAATCTCTCCCAGCATCAGAGTCGTCTCCAATGAGTCAACTCTTCGCATGAGGTGGGCGTTAAGTGAACCTGTCTACAAAACAGAAACAGATGCACAGATGCAGAGAACAGACGAGTGGCTGCCAGGGAGGAGGCAGGGCAGGGGCGGGGAAGGATGGGCTGGGAGTTTGGGGTTAGCAGATGCAGACTATTACCTTTGAGGGGCAGGCAGCCTGAGGGCTCTTAGCTCCCCTACCAGGGATTGAATCTGTTCCCTCTGCAGTGAAAGCATGGAGTCCTAACCACTAGCCCACCAGGGAAGTCCCCAGACTATTACATTTAGAACAGATAAACAACAAGGTCATACTGTTTATCCAACCTCCTGGGATAAACCATAATGGAAAAAATATAAAAAAGAATATATGTATACATGTATAACTGAATCACTTGGGTGTACAGCAGAAATTAATACAACATTGTAAATCAACTACAACAAAAAATAAAAATAAGATTTAATAGTTATGATTTAATATTTAATAGAAATGGGGAGGAAAAAGAAAAAACTCTCTCCCTTGGTTTGACAGATGATCTCAGCTCTCCATCTGAGCATATGGCTTCCCTGGCCCCACTTGTAATTCACGTGTTTGAACTCTTGACCATTTGAATGTATCTACTAATACAACTTCCCATAGCTTTACGCAAATAAACCAACATGTTGCTTGTTCACTTAGTCTCTGATAAAGAAGATTCTCCCGTGTACTGACATTCAGTTCTCTTAAGGCAGTCCACATCACTGCTGAAGTTCACACACTTTTCCTTAAACAATGAATTGAAAAGAAAGAGATATTTTGTTAAATCACAAAGATTCCAGAGCCAGGACTTATCACTCTCAATGCAGGGTCCCCAGGTTCAATCCCTGGTCAGGGAACTAGATCTCACATGCCACAGCTAAAGATTCCACGTGCCACAATGAAGATCCTGCATGCCCCAGCTAAGACTGCACAATCAAATGGATATTTTTTTTAAAAAAAGAAAAAGATCTCAGAGCCCTCGTTCTGAGTGGCTAGCAGATTTATTTCTTTTTGTCCTAGTCCATCTAGTGAAGTGAGATTGCACACCCACTGCCAAACTGGTTCTGCTTCATTTTGGTGACCTTCATTCTCCTGGGTGTTTACAGTCCTGCTTAGGCTAATAGAGAAAGTGAGCTAGTGCCTTGCACGCAAGAGTCCCAAAAGAGTCCGTTTGATTCAAGTCTGCTCTTTGACCCTTGTTTCTTAAACATTTAGACGTATAGCATTTTACATTTACATAGATTCACATTCTGTTGTCGGACATTTTTACACCCATAGTTTAGCCTATGTGAAGTAATTATTTTTACTAGGAACAAAAATTTAGAGACTTTCCTGGTGGTCCAGTGGCTGGGACTCCGTGCTCCCAATATAGGGGGCCCAGGCTCGATCCCTAGTTGGGGAGCTAGATCCCACATGCCATAACTGGGAGGGACCCAGTGCAACCAAATAAATAAATAGATACAAAAATTTTTTAGCTTTCATAGAATTAAAAAGGGGGCTGGAAAGAGTTTCTGTCAAAGATGATAAGGAAAATGGACTTCACTGGCAGTTCAGAGGTTAAGAGCCTGGGCTTTCAGTGCAGGGGCACCAGTTCAATCCCTGGTCAGGGAAGTTCTGAATGCCACCAGCCCCCGCTAAAAAAGAAAAGATTGTAAGAAAATCAAATTGAGTTCTTTAACTTGATGGTGCTTAGTAACTTTCAACTCACTGGACCGTGTGGGAAGAGAGGAAGGCAGTAGAAAGACTTCTGGAGGAATTCAGACTCCTAGATTAACAGTCCATTTCTGTCATTAATTAGCAGTGTCGTTTTAAACAAGTATCATCTTGGGTACTTTCTCTCACAGCTTCAGTTCCTCCCCCAGTGAACCAAGAGAGTTGGCTGGGATGAGATCCTATTCATCCCCAATGTTCCTTGATTCTCTGTATCACCTCAAGATATTTGACAAAGGAAATCATTCTGGGGTCTTAATTTTTTAAAAACATCTTTATTTATTTATTGAACTGCATTGGGTCTTAGTTGCAGCACACAGGAGCTTCGTTGTGTCATGCTGGATGTTATCGATGCAGGACCAGGGCGTGAACCCACGTCACCTGCATTGTAGGGTGGATTCGTTATCACCGTGCCACCAGAGAAGTCCCTTAACTTAACTTTTAAAACTAAGACTGCAGTGTAATCACACTTAATGCTCTTCCTTTCAGCCACAAAATATTTTTCTTGTATAATGTAATCTTTCAAATACCCATTGGATAAGATGAGGAACTATTATCCCCATTTTCCAGACGCAGAAATTTGGGGAGTTCAGAGTCATTATTGGACTTCCCTGGTGGCTCAGATGGTAAAGAATCCATCTGCAATGCGGAAGACCTGGGTTCAATCCCTGGGTTGGGAAGATCCCCTGGAGGAGGGCATGGCAACCCACTCCAGTATTCTTGCCTGGACAATCCCCATGGACAGAGGAGCCTGGTGAGCTGCAGTCCATGGGGTCACAAAGAGTCAGACACGACTGAGCTAAGAAGTTGCAGAGTCATTATTAGCATTTGAGTTCCCGTTACTGGTCTCAAGCTCTGCCCTTTTTTGGGGCTAGTTCTCCATAGTCACAAGGGCTTCCCTTGTGGCTCACCTGGGAAGATCCCCTGGAGAAGGGTAAGGCTACCCACTCCAGTATTCTGGCCTGGAGAATTCCATGGACTGTATAGTCCATGGGGTCACAAAGAGTCAGACACAACTAGGCAACTTTCACTTTCTCCATAGTCACCAGCTCAAGGTGAGAACAAATAGTTTATTTAGCTCCTGACCCATCACAGCAAAGCTGGGGAGTCTGTATTTATATCCCCATCTTGTCTTGTACGTGCTCTTATTGCATCCAGGGAAGAAAAATACATGTAAGTGCCAGCCTTTCAGGAAGTGGTTACAAAATTAAGGATGCCACTCCAAATTAAATAACATCTAATTAAGTCATTGACAAATCTCCCTGGAATGGACACTTTGTAAAGCCACCATGGCTTCACAGTGGCTCATGCTGAGATATATGCCTCATGATACATAATATACATAATATGATATTTGAAAATGTGTAGAAGCAGTATTAAAATGAGAACAGGGTTTAGTGAAAGAACAGAGCCTTTTATCTCAGTAGCATGACCTTTCATTTCCCTTCTACAACAGAGAGAAATGTATCACTTGTCTTTCCTATTCTTCCCTGTTTCCCCTTGACTCTGCTGTTCGGATGCTGAGTCTGAAATGACATAAAGAGGAGGAATTCACAGCGTTGCAGACAGAAGGCCTTTCTCTGGACAGTGCTTGTTAGTTCTCTTTGTAAGTAGGGATAACAAAGACCCCAAGAGATGAACAGACAAAGGACATAAGTAAACAATTCACAAAAGAGGAAATTCAGGTCTTTGGCAAACAGTGGTAAAAGGTTCCATCTCACTTATAATCAAAGACATGCAAATTAAAATACTAATGAGAGACCATTTAGGGAAGTGGTTTGTTGTTTGTTGTTTATGATAATATTGGCATCAGTGTGAAAGCTGCTTTCTTACCCATTGGTAGGGGAAACCAGCAGCTCTGCAAAAAAGAAAATTGGCAATGATAAAAATCAAAACTAAAGCATTAAAATATTTCATGCTTTTTTCATGTTTTGTTAAAGATTTATTTATGTTTTCATTAAAAAAAAACTTGCCTGTGGTGGGTCTTGCTGCACTCTGCTTTTTCTAGTTTCTGTGAAAGTGAAGTGAAAGTTGCTCAGCCACATCCAACTCTTTGCAACCCCATGAACTGTCCACGGAATTCTCCAGGCCAGAATACTGGAGTGGGTAGCCTTTCCCTTCTCCAGGGGATCTTCCCGACCTAGGGACTGAACCAGGGTCTCCTCCATTGCAGGCAGATTCTTTACCAACTGAGCTATCAGGGAAGCCCCTAGTTGCTTCTCTTCATTGGAGAGCTCTGGCTCCTCAGTGCAGTGGTTTCTCTTGTTCCAGAGAATGGGCTCTAGGCATGCAGGTTTCAGGACTTGCAGCATGTGGGCTCAGTAGTTATGGTGCAGTCGTGGGGCTTAGTTGTTCTGAGGCATGAGGGATCTTCCCAGACCAGGGATCAAACCACTGTTCCTTGCATTGCAAGGTGGATTCTTAACCACTGGACCACTAGTGAACTAGTAATTCCACTCTTGGGAATCTATTCTAAGAAAGTCTAAGTATGGAAACCATTTTGTATACATTGATGTGTTCATCATAGGGTTGTTTGTTAAACCAAAAAGGAGACACTAAATAATTGTGCAATAATGGGTTAGTTAGGTATGACTCGTCCTTACCAAAACGTTGTGAAACAATTAAAATTAAGTGATTCTAATCTCATAAGGAAACAGATATGTTATTATATAATGTGGAAATTAGGTCAGAAAAGCCATGAAAACAGACAGGTTTTGAGTAAAGATGGAAAAAAAAAAACTTATTTCTAGAAGAAAAAAAACAATGAAAGAAATTGCTAAAATGTTAATAGGAGTTGTCTTCAGATTGGTAACTCTTCTTTTTTATTTTTATGCATTCTTCAATAGTTTTATATTGATCATTTAGAATTTTTTATAGTGATAAAAATATTTTTTGAAAAAGATAAAAGGTTGGACTTTCCTGGCACATTCAGTGGTTAAGACTCCGAGTTCCCAAGGCAGGGGGCATGGATTTGACCCCTGGTTAGGGAACTAAGACCTTGAATACTACACAACATGACTAAAAAATAAATTAAAAAGATAAAAGCTTAACATTTTTCATTAGAGCCTCCTTTAAAAGGGGCTTCCCTCATAGCTCAGTTGGTAAAGAATTTGCTTTCAATGCAGGAGACCCAGGTTCAATTCCTGGATTGGGAAGATCCTCTGGAGAAGGAAATGGCAACCTACTCCAGTATTCTTGCCTGGAGAATCCCATGGACAGAGGAGCCTGGCAGGCTATAGTACATGGGATCACAAGAGTTGGACATGACTTAGCGACTAAACATGACCATCTCCTTTAAAAATGTTGTCTGAAGGAAAAACTGAATTCCCTGGATCACATCTCTCATAGCTATTATTTTTTCTTTTTGATTTCTATACTATCCTCACCTACATTAAATAGATCACTTGATCTATTAACTAAAACAAAAAGAAATGTTCCTAACAGTTTCCTTGGAGATTTTGTATGAGTGTGCCCTAAAACACAGCTTCGTTTCCATTCTTTCCAGTTCACTGTGAACTCTAGAAGTCTCATCTCACTCACAAGCCAGAACTTCTTTTTAAAATTTCTTTGTGACTCTATTGTTATTTTTCAAAAAGGAAAATGCTAAAAACAATGATAAAAGTCAGTATTATTTAGTCTTCAAAAAGAACAGCCTGGCCTTTATCAGAGAAATATCCAGTACTCAGAAACAAAGAACTCAGAGGAGGAGAAAACAACAGCTATTCAGTGGGAGGCGGAAGTCCCGTCCCCTGAGCCTGTCTCGGAAAGACCTGCACCTTGAGTCTGGACTATCGCCCACCCCTCATTTGGGCCAATGGTCCCTGTTGGCTTGGATATTTGTGATGCTGTCTAAAATCAAAACCAAGTAGATACACTAACTAAACAGATTTTGAAAGACCAGCAAATTGGTGTCAGCAGGACAGAGAAACAAACTTCAGATTTCATCAGCAGTTTCTGCAACTTCTTTCTTCCTCCTTTTTCTTAAAATACCCTTCCTGAATTTGTGTCTCCTGTTAGGAACCATGCAACATCTTTTTGGCCATGCATGTGGCCAAAAAATGTGGTTGATACTTACATATCAACACCATCTCCACCTTATCCTCTGTTTTTGTTTTTGTTTTTTATTATGATTCGGGAAACAAACAAAAAAAAAGAAATGGTGCAAATTGTTTCCTTCTGTGATTCCACAATAATAAAGATGAGTGACGTGATCCCTTTCATGACGGTTGTTGTTGGCCCCCAGAGGGTCAGGCTTAGCAACCCACTGTTTATCCTCTTCTCCTGGGACTTATCATTTTTCCTACATTACATGTTGAGCATTCACAGCCCTTTTAATGCTCACACCCTTGTGTACATTCCATTCATCGTGCTCAGCCATTATGGATTATTGCCATCTGGTGGAAAAACAGGGTTGACTACCAGATGGTAGTTTTGAAATTTCTGGAAGTAAAATGAAGTCGTTTTCATCAGGAGAAAAATGCATTTCTTTCTCTCATGCATATTCCTGGGAATCTGAAAATGACAAGTGATGGACATGTACACACTGCTGTATTTAACATGGATAACCAACAAGCACCTACCATGTAGCAGAGGAAACTCTGCTCAGTATTATGTAACAACCTAATTGGGAAAAGAATTTGAAAAAAGAATAGATACAGGGATATGTATAACTGACTCACTTTGCTGTACAACTGAAACTAACACAACATTGTAAATCAACTGTTGTTACTTAGTCAAGAAGTTGTGTCCAGCTCTTTGTGACCCCACGGACTGTAGCCCACCAAGCTCCCCTGTCCCTGGGAGTTCCCAGGCAAGAATACTGGAATAGGTTGCCATCTCCTTCTCCAGGGGATCTTCCCAACCCAGGGATTGAACCCATACTCCAATAACAATAAAAAGTTAAGAAAGAATAAGTATTTTTCTATTCCATTTCACTTGGAGGACGAAGGGGTATGCAAGTTCAGCTGCTTAAGAGTCAACATGAAAGTGTTGACTTTCTATTTTGATTATAAGAACTGTGCTTGCAAAGAAGTTTCACTATGTTTTTAAGCAACCCTATGATCTTAAGACAGAAAAATGACAAAACAAAACAGCTAAAGTTTCTCAATTGCCTTTCCCTTCACCAGGGAGAAATACAGTATTAGATTGCTTCTACTTCTAAGTTTTGTAATAGCACAGTTGAGTCACTGAGCAATTTTCAGATATATGAGTTCTTAACATAAGATTCATTCATAGTCAAAATTTAATAGTATTCAAAGTGACAGGATGAATATGATTCCAAAATAATGATGTGTTTCTTTTTCCCAAGTTGTCATAAAATTTACTAACACTATTACAGTTTATAAAAATCTAAATTCAACAAGATATCAGGTCTGAGCACCTCAAAACTGTCAACATTATAAAAGACAAAGATGGCAGAGAAAAAGAGCTTTATGAGACATGAGCACCAAAGACAGTGAGTGATTTTTGATTGGACTGTGATTCTGGAAAGAGAAAATACAAGTAGGGAAATTTGAATACAGGCTATATAATAGCGAATATTATTGTAAGAGTGTTAAATTTCTTAGGGATAATGCTCTTGTTATGTAAGAGAATGTCTTTTTCTTGGAAGATGCAGAATAAATATTTAGGTGTAAAACTTACTCTTAATTGGTTGAAAAGTATATATAGAGAAATGAAGTATATGTAGCAAAATAATAATTTGTGAATCTAGCAGAAGGGCTTGTGGATTTCCATTGTTTAATTTTTTCAAGTTTCCATAGGCTTCCATTTTTTTAAATAAAAAATTGGGGGACTTCAGTGGCAGTCTAGTTGCTAAGACTCCAAGCTTCCACTGCAGGCAGTGGGGTTCGATCCCTGGTCAGGGAACCAAGATGCCACATGCCACGCGGCCAAAAAAATTGGGACCAAAAAAAAACTAGTCTTTAAAAAAACTTTAAAGAGAACTTCTTTGTCCGCCTATCATACAAATGTCATTGACACACAGTAAATAATTGAGTAAGTGTATCATTCACTGGAGTGTATCACTGGAGTGTATGATGACTGGAGTGTATCATTCCAGTTACAGGCCTGTCTAGTCTTATTTTGTGCTTTGTTTTGCTTCACTGTGTCATGTGGCTTATGGGATCTTAGTCCCCAACCAGGGATTGAACCTAGGCCCTCAGCAGTAAAAGTACCAAGTCCTAACCACTGTTCCACCTAGCAATTCCTTGGGCCTGTTAGTCTTGTTACCAGGTGTAATACCATGAATAAGGTCATGTAGTGGGATCAAAAACATCATGTGGGTTATGCTTCTAGCCATGATGTAGTAGGAATTGGATTTACCCTCTTACCTTAGTTAAGAAATTGGAAATATAAAACACTGGCTCACAGATATGGACCCACAAAAAGCTTAAGACAGTGTTCCTGGGAATTTCCTGTGGGTTCAGTGGTTAGGGGGCTTCCCTTGTGGCTCAGCTGGTAAAAGAACCTACCTGCAATGCAGGAGACCTGGGTTTGATCCCTGGGTTGGGAAGATCCCCTAGAGAAGGGAAAGGCTACCACTCCAATATTCTGGCCTAGAGAATCCCGTGGACTCTATGGTCCATGGGGTTGCAAAGAGTGGGACACAACGGAGAGACTTTCACTTTTCAGTGGTTAGGACTCGGTGCTTTCACTGCTAAAGGCCTGGTCTCAATCTCTGGTTGGGAAACTAAGATCCCACAAGCCACATGGCACAGCCAAAGGAGAAGACAGTGTTCCCTCAGATAAGGAAACCCCTGAGGGGTTCCAGCTCACCATCCACACTTTCCAGGCTGTAGCTCAAGGAGTTGTAGTTGTTCAGTCGCTCAGTCATGTCTAGCTGTTTGCGGCCCCATGAACTGCAGCACACCAGGCTTCCCTGTCCTTCACTATCTCCCAAAGTTTGCTCAAACTCATGTCCATTGAGTCGGTGATGCCATCCAACCATCTCATCCTCTGTCGCCCCCTTCTCCTCTTGCCCTCAGTCTTTCCTAACATCAGGGTCTTTTCCAATGAGTCAGCTCTTCACACCAGGGGACCAAAGTATTGGAGCTTCAGTTTCAGCATCAGTCCTTCCAATGAGTATTCAGGATTGATTTCCTTTAGGATGGACTGGTTGCATCTCCTTGCAGTCCAAGGGACTCACAAGAGTCTTCTCCGGCTCCAAGAGGGAGAAATGCAAATGGTGCCCAAGGGGTCTCTGAGCTGAAGAACCATGAAAACGACAGAACTGAAGTGAAAGGGGTTATAATTTGCAGGGCAGAGTACCGGAGAGCAGAGAACCCTCTGAAAGAGAGCCTTGGAGAACTTCAGAAGGTTCGCTCAAGTCTTCAGCTGAGCTGCGATCAGAACATTCCTGTGAGGAAAGAGCCCGAGGTGAGAGAAAGTACTACCACCTGTAAGAAGGAGGCTGAATACTCCTCAAAGGCCAAACCTCCGCCAGAACAAAAACCTCTTCACTACTGCACATTAAGTCAAACACTAAGAAGAATATTTACGCAGGAGAGGGGCCAGATTAGCTGTAGACTGAAGGCTACTTGGGTGCCACCTCACAAAATGTAAACGTGAACCTTGAAAAGATCAAATGGTTTTCAAGTTGTTTAACTGCAAATTAGGATAAAGCTCAAAAGATACTTATTGGAATATAAGAATAGTCCTGCATCCAACAATGTAAAATTTACAGTCTAGTGTCTGCACAAAATGAAAGAACAAAAAGAAGCAGGAAAACACAACCCACAGTGAGAAAAAAAATCAATCAATAGAAATAGACCTCCATATGGAACTTATGATAGAATTGGTGGATGGAAACATTAAAAGTTGTTATACTCCATGTGTTAAAGAAGCATGACAAAGGGATACTTGGAGATGTAATCTGGGAATTACCTGGCAGTCCAATGGTTAGGACTCCACACCTTCATTGCAGGGGATACAGATTTGATCCTTGGTTGGGAAGTAAAATCCCCCAAGCTATGCAGCATGGCCAAAAGAAAAAGAAAAGATGCAATCCACATTTCCACACTGAACTTTTAAATATGGAAAACACACAAAAAAGACACTAGATGGGATTAACAGCAGATCAGACGAAACAGAAGAAAAGATTATTGAACCTGATACAAAAAATCTTAAAGACTCCACGCAAAAACTATTCAAACTGATAAAAGAATTTAGCAAGGACAAATTCATCAATGGGACATCTGGGCGCCGAGTAAATACCACAAACAGCTTCGGAGTGCTGGCGGAGGACGTCGGACACCCAGAAAAGCAACTCACTGCCTTCTAAAGGAGGTAGGAAAGAATATAGAAGCCAGAGAGAGACAAAGAGGGAGGGGCGGACCTCTGTCCGGGGAAGGGAGTCTTAAAAAGAGAAGTTTCCAAACACCAGGAAACACTCTCCCTGCGGAATCTGCGCCGAACCTGGGAAACACGGAGACTATCATAACAGGGAGGAGAACAGTTGAGCAATTAGAACCCACAGACTGCGGGCCCTGCGGTAACTTCCGCAGCGGAAAAGCACCGCTGCAAACGCCTGCGCTCCGGGGCGGGGGCGGGGGCAGCCCGATCCCTCCCCACCCGCCCCCCCCCCCCCGCCCCCCCCCCGCCCCCCCCCCCCCCCCCCCCCCCCCCCCCCCCCCCCCCCCCACCCCCCCCGCCGCCCCCCCCCCCCCCTGCCCGGCGCCTCCCACGAGGCCCACCCCCCCCCCCCCCCCCCCCGCCCGCCCGCCATCCCCCCCCCCCCCCCCCTCCCGTCGCCGGCCCCCTCCCCCTCTGCAGGCCTCAGCGCAGACTTCGTTCGCCTGATTGTCTGGAGTGCTGCCTAACTGGAGTAGTTTGGGCCGGCAATCCAGATTGTGCAGCGCCGACCACACGAGTGGCGGGCCTTGGCCCAGAACACCGCCGAACCGTGCACAGAACAAAGAACTATACAGACCAACCACAGAGAAAGGGGCCTATAGATCTTGAGAAATTTAAGCCGGAACAAGGAACTAGCTGAAAATGAACTGAACCCACAACAATAATAGAGAAACTCTTATATATATTGTTACTATTTTTACCATCATTATTTCCTTTTTTTTCTTTTCTTTTTTTAATATATATATATTTTAAATTTTTATTATTTTTTAATTGGAAAAAGGAAAACAAAAATTTTTTTTTCCTTTTAATTTTTTTTTTGTTGTTGTTTGTTTTGTTTCTTTTATTTTTATTTTTTTTTTATCCTCTAGTACTTCTTTAATCTCCACGTTTAGATATAACTTTTGCAACCCTGTTTTGTTTTTTTGTTTTTTTCTTTTTTCCTTTTGGTCCTTTGCTTTTTTCCTTTCCTTTTTTCTTTTCTTTACTGATTACTGACTAGATCTGTCTCTCTCCTTCACACTCCCTCCTTTTATCCTCCTGACCACCTCTGTCTCCTTCCTCCCTTTTTCCTTCTATGTATAATTCCGTGAACATCTCTGAGCGGTCCAGTTGTGGAATGCATTATAGAAGAAGAAGTTTTTGAGACTACTGTAAAAATAAGACCAATAACTGGAACCAGGAGGCTTAAGTCCATACCCTGATCCCACGAAACACTAATTGACAGGAGCTCATTAAAAGCCTCCATACCTACTCTGAAACCAAGCATCACACAAAGACCAGCAAGTTCCACAACAAGACATATCAAGCAAATTCTCCAGAAAAACAAGAACACAGCCTGAGCTCCAATACACAGGCTACACAAAGCGACCCCAAAAGCATAGACATCTCATAACTCACTACTAGACACTCCACTGCACCCCAGAGAAAAGAAATCCAGCTCCACCCACCAGAACACCGATACAAGCTTCCATAAACAAAAAACCTCGACAAGCCACCGGTACAAACCCACATATAGTGCAGAAACGCCACAATAAAGAGAACTCCACAGACTACCAGAATACAGTAAAGACGCCCCAAACTTAGCAATTTAAACAAGATGAAAAGACAGAAGAATTCCCAGCAGGTAAAGGAACAGGATAATTACCCACCAAACCAAACAAAAGAGGAAGAAATAGCGAACCTACCTGATAAAGAATTCCGAATAATGATAGTCAAATTAATCCAAAATCTGGAAAGCAAAATGGAATCATGGATAAATAGCCTGGAGAAAAGCATTGAGAAGATGCAAGAAAGATTTAACAAGGACCTAGAAGAAATAAAAAAGAGTCAATATATAATGAATAATGCAATAAATGAGATCCAAAACACTCTGGAGGCAACAAATAGTAGAATAACAGAGGCAGAAGATAGAATTAGCGAATTAGAAGATAGAATGGCAGAATTAAAGGAATCAGAGGAGAAAAAAGAAAAACGAATTAAAAAGAAATGAGGACAATCTCAGAGACCTCCAGGACAATATTAAACGTTACAATATTCGAATCATAGGAGTCCCAGAAGAAGAAGACAAAAAGAAAGACCATGAGAAGATACTAGAGGAGATAATAGTTGAAAACTTCCCTAAAATGGGGAAGGAAATAATCACTCAAGTCCAAGAAACCCAGAGAGTCCCAAATAGGATAAACCCAAGACGAAACACCCCAAGACACATATTAATCAAATTAACAAAGATCAAACACAAAGAACAAATATTAAAAGCAGCAAGGGAAAAACAACAAATAACACACAAGGGAATTCCCATAAGGATAACAGCTGATCTTTCAATAGAAACTCTCCAAGTCAGGAGGGAATGGCAAGACATACTTAAAGTGATGAAAGAAAAGAACCTACAGCCCAGATTATTGTACCCAGCAAGGATCTCATTCAAATATGAAGGAGAAATCAAAACCTTTACAGACAAGCAAAAGCTGAGAGAATTCAGCACCACCAAACCAGCTCTCCAACAAATACTAAAGGACATTCTCTAGACAGGAAACACAAAAAGGATATATAAATTCAAACCCAAAACAACAAAATAAATGGCAACGGGATCATATTTATCATTAATTACCTTAAATGTAAATGGGTTGAATGCCCCAACCAAAAGACAGAGACTGGCCGAATGGATACAAAAACAAGACCCCTCCATATGCTGTCTACAAGAAACCCACCTCAAAATAAGGGACACATACAGACTGAAAGTCAAGGGCTGGAAAAAGATTTTCCACGCAAATAGAGACCAAAAGAAAGCAGGAGTAGCAATACTCATATCAGATAAAATAGACTTTAAAACAAAGGATGTGAAAAGAGACAAAGAAGGTCACTACCTAATGATCAAAGGATCAATCCAAGAAGAAGATATAACAATTATAAATATATATGCACCCAACTTAGGAGCACCACAATATATAAGACAAATACTAACAAGAATGAAAGGAGAAATCAACAATAACACAATAATAGTGGGAGACTTTAATACCCCACTCACACCAATGGATAGATCAACTAAACAGAAAATCAACAAGGAAATACAAACTTTAAACGATACAATAGACCAGTTAGAACTAATTGATATCTATAGGACATTTCATCCCAAAACAATGAATTTCACCTTTTTCTCAAGTGCACACGGAACCTTCTCCAGGATAGACCACATCCTGGGCCATAAATCCAGCCTTGGTAAGTTCAGAAAAATTGAAATCATTCCAAGCATTTTTTCTGACCACAATGCAGTAAGAGTAAATCTCAATAACAGGAGAAAATCTATTAAAAAGACCAACATATGGAGGCTGAACAACACACTCCTGAATAACCAACAAATCACAGAAGAAATCAAAAAAGAAATCAAATTCTGCATAGAAACGAATGAAAATGAAAACACTACAACCCAAAACCTGTGGGACACTGTAAAAGCAGTCCTAAGGGGAAAGTTCATAGCAATACAGGCATACCTCAAGAAACAAGAAAAAAGCCAAATAAATAACCTAACTCTACACCTAAAGCAACTGGAAAAGGAAGAAATGAAGCACCCCAAGGTTAGTAGAAGGAAAGAAATCCTAAAAATTAGGGCAGAAATAAATGCAAAAGAAACAAAAGAAACCATAGCAAAAATCAACAAAGCCAAAAGCTGGTTCTTTGAAAGGGTAAATAAAATTGACAAACCACTAGCCAGACTCATCAAGAAACAAAGGGAGAAAAATCAAATCAATAAAATTAGAAATGAAAATGGAGAGATCACAACAGACAGCACAGAAATACAAAGGATCATAAGAGACTACTATCAGCAATTATATGGCAATAAAATGGACAATGTGGAAGAAATGGACAAATTCTTAGAAAAGTACAACTTCCCGAAACTGGATCAGGAAGAAATAGAAAATCTTAACAGACCCATCACAAGCACAGAAATTGAAACTGTAATCAGAAATCTTCCAGCAAACAAAAGCCCAGGTCCAGACGGCTTCACAGCTGAATTCTACCAAAAATTTAGAGAAGAGCTAACACCTATCCTACTCAAACTGTTCCAGAAAATTGCAGAAGAAGGCAAACTTCCAAACTCATTCTATGAGGCCACCATCACCCTAATACCAAAACCTGACAAAGATCCCACAAAAAAAGACAACTACAGGCCAATATCACTGATGAACATAGATGCAAAAATCCTTAACAAAATTCTAGCAATCAGAATCCAACAACACATTAAAAAGATCATACATCATGACCAAGTGGGCTTTATCCCAGGAATGCAAGGATTCTTCAATATCCGCAAATCAATCAACGTAATACACCACATTAACAAACTGAAGAATAAAAACCATATGATTATCTCAATAGATGCAGAGAAAGCCTTTGACAAAGTTCAACATCCATTTATGATAAAAACTCTCCAGAAAGCAGGAATAGAAGGAACATACCTCAACATAATAAAAGCTATATATGACAAGCCCACAGCAAACATTATCCTCAATGGTGAAAAATTGAAAGCATTTCCTCTAAAGTCAGGAACAAGACAAGGATGCCCACTTTCACCATTACTATTCAACATAGTTTTGGAAGTTTTGGCCACAGCAATCAGAGCAGAAAAAGAAATAAAAGGAATCCAAATTGGAAAAGAAGAAGTAAAAC
Source organism: Tragelaphus eurycerus (assembly GCA_935064755.1). Taxonomy (NCBI): domain Eukaryota; kingdom Metazoa; phylum Chordata; class Mammalia; order Artiodactyla; family Bovidae; genus Tragelaphus; species Tragelaphus eurycerus. The sequence continues at coordinate 1,071 of CAKXYN010000335.1, read as the reverse complement.
TCTCACTATTTGCAGATGACATGATACTCTACGTAGAAAACCCTAAAGATTCCACCAGAAAAATTACTAGAACTGATCAATGAATATGGTAAAGTTGCAGGATATAAAATTAACACACAGAAATCCCTTGCATTCCTGTACACTAATAACGAGAAAATAGAAAGAGAAATTAAGGAAACAATTCCATTCACCATTGCAATGAAAACAATAAAATACTTAGGAATATATCTTCCTAAAGAATCTAAAGACCTATATATAGAAAACTATAAAACACTGGTGAAAGAAATCAAAGAGGACACTAATAGATGGAGAAATATATCATGTTCATGGATTGGTAGAATCAACATAGTGAAAATGAATATACTACCCAAAGCAATTTATAGATTCAATGCAATCCCCATCAAGCTACCAACGGTATTCTTCACAGAGCTAGAACAAATAATTTCTCAATTTGTATGGAAATACAAAAAACCTCGAATAGCCAAAGCTATCTTGAGAAAGAAGAACGGAACTGGAGGAATTAACCTGCCTGACTTCAGGCTCTACTACAAAGCCACAGTCATCAAGACAGTATGGTACTGGCACAAGGACAGAAATATAGATCAATGGAACAAAATAGAAAGCCCAGAGATAAATCCACGCACATATGGTCACCTTATCTTTGACAAAGGAGGCAAGAATATACAATGGATTAAAGACAATCTCTTTAACAAGTGGTGCTGGGAAAACTGGTCAAACACTTGTAAAAGAATGAAACTAGAACACTTTCTAACACCATACACAAAAATAAACTCAAAATGGATTAAAGAGCTAAATGTAAGACCAGAAACCATAAAACTCCTAGAGGAAAACATAGGCAAAACACTCTCTGACTTACATCACAGCAGGATCCTCTATGACCCACCTCTCAGAATATTGGAAATAAAATCAAAAATGAACAAATGGGACCTAATCAAACTTAAAAAGCTTCTGCACAACAAAGGAAACTATAAGCAAGGTGAAAAGACAGCCTTCAGAATGGGAGAAAATAATAGCAAATGAAGCAACTGACAAACAACTAATCTCAAAATA